>CAIGQW010030877.1:0-12657 GCA_903798125.1 Danio choprae
TAGGACAGTTAGCACCTTGTCACGCTCCTGGCATTCTAAAAAATGTGGTGCTCTCATTGAAAGCTATTTGGTACACATGCACCCTTACTGCAAATAAAATATATTAATAAGACAAGCCATAAACTTATTTTGTCAGCATTTCTCAATTTCCCAATAAAACTATTCATTCATTCATTCATTCATTCTTTCATTTTCGGCTCATTTATTCATTCATTTTCTTTTCGGCTTAGTCCCTTTTTATTAATCTGGGGTCGCCCCAGCGGAATGAACCGCCAACTCATTCAGCATATGTTTTACATATCAGATGCCCTTCCAGCTGCAACCCATCACTGGGAAACATCCATACACACTCATTCACACTCATACACTACGGACAATTTTAAGCTTACCCAATTCACCTATAGCGCATGTCTTTGGACTTGTGGGGGAAACCGGAGCACCCGGAGGAAACCCACGCAAACACGGGGAGAACATGCAAATTCTACACAGAAACGACAATTGACCTAGCCAAGGCTCGAACCAGCGACCTTCTTGCTGTGAGGCGATTGTGCTACTCACTGCGCCACCGTGTCGCCCCCAATAAAACTAAATTATCTAAACATTAAATGCTATAACAGCTGTGTTAATTATGTACCCTTAATTAAAGTAACTGAACTTGCATGTACAAATTATATAGTTACAATAGAGCCAAAATTCAGAGTGACTGGCACAGTGAGTGTGCCATTGTCATCTGTTCATCCCTAAAGCTTTCTGAACCCAGGTGTTCCTCTGTCTGAAGGTGTGATCAGTGTCGACACCTGTCTGTATGTGTTATAAACCTTTAAACAATTTGTTTTGTGCTTCTTCAGCATCACCAAAAACATCTGCATGCAAACAACATTACCGCACGTCTGTAACATTTGCTGTTTTCTTTATTTGTGCTGGTGAAGACAAAGGCCAACAGCTGAGATGGCATCAGGTGTGTTTGCTTGTGCATGTTTGGGCTCTTTCTCATAATAATAGAAAGAACAGTGATCGGGCTAGATCTGACCTTGGACTTGCAGGCAAATGCAGATCTAAATGCAAGTGCACACAAACACACAGTGAACTTTAAATGAACAGTGCCTAAAAAGCTCTTTGGGGCCCATGTCCCTGCAGGCTTCATTCTGACACTCACACTTCCTGAAGTCTTTTTTCCCTCATTCTCAGTGACTGCGCGAGTCCCTTAGGGAGCGTATGATCTAAGTGAAATTAGGTGTATGTGTGTTATGTGGTTGTTGTATGCAAAAAATAATAAATAAATAATTAAATCTGCCATTGGGGATTTAATTCCAATTGTCTGTCTTTTACTGTGTGGTTTTAAATAAGCTAGTGTTATATGCCAAGTTTTAATGCACACATGTATACGTTTATAAGAGTTACACTTCTCTTATATCTAGCAATCTTTATTTTCCATGTTTTCTTTCCTTCATTTTTTCAATGAATGCTTCTGTACACCTAAAACATGCAAATATATGCACAATGACTTGCATACTATGCATACTTACATATTATTATCTTGATTCATTCTCTGGCCTTCTCGGTCGAGTTAAAGAAGATCATGATTATGTAATGCAGCTGATTTGGAATCTGTACTGTGTTTGTACACACTTCAGTGAGCTTTACGAAAATGTCACTGGGCACAGAGCTACCCTACAAAATACTGAATGGGAAACTGAATAAGCTACAATGTAGTAACCGTGCTGTGGTTTTATTTTGCTACAGCAACAAAATAGCTTCTCTAAGCACTGCCTTTGAGTTATAGTTGCCTAATTCCTGCTTGAAAAAAATGACAGTTTGTTGTTAATTTACTCACCCTCGGGCCATCCAATATGTTGGTGACTTTTTGTTCTTCAGCAGAACATTAAAGAAGTTTTTTTTTTCTTTTGCTGAAACTGTGGTCCTATGAATCCTGTCATTCATGAAGTACAAGCGGCTAAAAAGGAGGCAAAACATACAGAACACGGTAAAACAATATTACTACCTATACCTTGAAGTCTTGTGAAGCAAAACAATTAGTTTGTAAAACAAACAGAACATTATTTACAACAATATTACCTTTAATCCATTTAGGTGAACTATCTCGTTCACTTCAAAATAAAAGTCAAAATGTGATTGCTACAGAAAATGAATTTTGGACTGACAAAGCGGTATTTTATAGCCCAAACAAATTGTAATTTGATAGCAATATCGTCCAATGAAGAAAAACATCATGGACACGGTTCATTTGATCAAATCCAATCATTGCCTGTCTCCAAGGAGCTCCAAAGCGTCTCCCAAATCCTAACACGCTCGGTTCTTTCCGTGAAAACCAGCGGTTTTTGCCGAACACACTCGGATTTTTCGTGAGAATGGAGCGATTTGTGACGAGGCTAGAGGATTGCTTAACAACGTCTCATCTCTTTTCGTACTGAGAAACGATTTCTGCCGAACTCACTCGGCTCTTTCCGTATAGAGGCGCGAATAAAGCCGATTCCCTGCTCTGCGCTCGCGACTCTGGCACATCACTCATTTAGCGTTGTTTTGGTCTTGACCTATCCTACTTACAAGCGCATTTTCCTCAAACAGCAAAATGGAAACAGCTAACCAGGTAATACAAATAGTGTGTTGTTTTTACATCTGATGGTATAATGGAGATTGGGGAAAAATGTTTAAAATGTGTTTCTAATTGAACAACATTAGATAGCGTTATCATGTTCGTTTGGTGTTACAGATTGTGTCACTTGGGACATTTCAAGTGCTTAAATTACCATTGGGATTTATTCGTCTTCTGGAATGGGTAAGTGTGCGTAAAGCACGCGTTTTTCCTCTCACCTTTTCCGTAACTCTCCTATACTTTTTTCGATAAACTTGGACCAGACATGTGCAGGAGAGAGAGATTTTTTTTAATTATTGTTCTACTACAATAATTAATTGTCTTTTTAATTATAAATCTACTACAGCCATGTTTATTATAGGACCCTTAATCCATTTGCTCATTTCTATTAGCCTGTAAGAAGAATTGGAATTGAGTATGTTTAGCGAATATCGTGCATATTTAGGTTTTGCATAACTGTAAACATGTAAATTACTCCTTATAAGTGCAAGTGAGATATTTTATGTCATGATCAATCCCATATAAATGAACAGAGAAACATGGGTTTATATAATGCACCAGCAGCCTGTTCAGTTCATTGCTTTTGCTTTTTATCACTTTATAAAGACGCAATCGATACATTTAAATGAACCAAATTTTAATATGCCCTCCAAATCTGACCGGAGAAAACTGTAAATGCATAAATAATATATTGACATTACAGTAAAATCATTGTAGTTGACCTTTTTATGTTTTCCACATGTGTGGTCTGTCTATGCATAAGAGCTCATGTGTATAAACAGATGTGTAAATACATCATTTGCCATGAAATGTATTCTGTGTTAGCTTAATCTGGTGCACTGAAGCCAATATAATGAAGTATGTACAGAGAGAGAGAGAGAGAGACATGTTTGTTTGCATAACGTGTCACTTGTTTTATACTTGATGTAGCCTATAAACACTGGTTAAGTAATTATGAACATCTTGCTTGATACATTACAATCATTCAAACTCATTTCGTCAGTGGTGGCTAAAAGTCAGTATAATATGTTCGAACGTATGATTTTCAAATGTAACCTATTTGTCTGTTTTCACCAGAAATTACTGCCACTAATTGTAGCCTCTAGTGTAAAGAAGAAAAAAAGAAGCTAAAATGTGTTTTCCTACAGCCATCTGATAAGTGTGGGTTAGGGAAGTGTGCGTTGGACTTGCCATAGTGTCACACTCTGCTGCTCTGACATAATCTGGTTGATGAGACTCAGAAAGTAACTGATCTCTGAGGACATTTCCAGCTTCTGTGCATGTGCTTCCATCTGTACTGTAAGTCTCTCTGGAATGTTAGTGCTGATATGTTGCTATCATCAGACCCTTTGCACGACACTGCACGATTCCCAGTAAGCAAAACACTCAGGAAATTGTCTTGTAAAATGGGATGCTATCATTAGCATATGGCAGGACATGTGTAAAAAGTCTGATTTGTCTTGCCTTGAAAACCTACTTCAAATGTCAAATTTATGCAGCCTGATTCTTTTATTAACATTGTTACTTGTTTTCCATAATACAATAGAAAATAACTGATGAAAATGCAAATTAATAACTTATGCAATGTAAAGTACTTTGAATGAATAGAATAGAATACGTATGTCACTTTGGCAATAAGTGTCTGTCAAATGCTTAGTAAATATCTATATTGACTGCAAGGAAAGTAACTTGAATCTGCCAAATGCATGAATGTAAATGCAGAATAGAATGCAATAGAACTGAACACAAAAATTAAGGGTGTATCTTGAATGCAAGGACTAACCTTTAAGATAAAAGCATATGAATAGAATAGAATAGAACAAAACAGAATAAATGGATAAAATCAAAATTGCAATATATGTAGATACACATTATATATATATATACATACTATATATTATATATATATATACATAAATATATATTTTTAATGAACTTTAGTTAAAGACATGTTGCAAGTGCATAAATATAAATATACTACAGATCGTAAAAGAATAGAATGCTGGTCAAATGAATAATGTGTTATACTTTGCAAAAAAAAAAAAACTCATCGGAAAAAGTATTTGTATCCTCAGCTGTTTTCAGGAAAGTAACTGCACAAAGTCAAAAGGTCAAGTGCCATTCCAGACCCTTTTCCATCCTCCAAATGTATGGAGAGGAGAAAATTAAAAACATTTATTTCGCCATCCTTAAACTACTCTGAGCTATGCAAATGTGAGGCTGCCATAAGTGGCATCGCCATTTTGGATAATTACTGCAATTGAATGCTGGAGGATTGGAGAATGCGAT
The DNA here is from genome assembly GCA_903798125.1 of Danio choprae. Classification (NCBI taxonomy): domain Eukaryota; kingdom Metazoa; phylum Chordata; class Actinopteri; order Cypriniformes; family Danionidae; genus Danio; species Danio choprae. The sequence goes on from CAIGQW010030877.1 coordinate 4,904, forward strand.
GCATCTTCTCCTGAGGAAATTAATCTCCCAGCTCTTCATTTGAAGTGTCCTCTGAAAAAAAAGCTTATCACCGGGGAAACATGCAGTGTTAATCACTTTTGGTCACACAGTGGCTTTTCTCTCTGCCTTTTTGTGTGTATCTCTCTCTCGGCAGGTCTTTGGTTTTGTCTCTGCCTCTGTAGTTTCCACTCTGCTGTTTTTTTTTAAACAGTGATTCCTACACAGCCTTCCTTTTGAAATTTGCTCTCTCCCACATCTCTCTCTCTCTCTCATTCTCTCAAAAGCTATTATTTGTGATAATTAACCAATTTTTAAGCTATTGAAATGAGATGACTCAGTGAGACCAATGACCCATATAAAATATGCATAATACTAATTTTGCTACTCTTGTATGAAAGGATATAACATAATAATAACATAAAATATGTTTCTGTATGTTTAATTTAGCATTTCTAGTATACTCATACTAATAAATTTGTTAAATATTCTTTGCATTGCATTCGCATATTAAAACATGAGATTGACCAAATGTTCTTAAAGAAAGGGGAAACTGAGTGTCTGAGCTACAATAAACTTTATAACCTGGAAGTTGCGGAAACATTATGACTCATTATTTAATTGAGAAAAAAAAGGATTTTCAAATTTAAAAGAAGCAGGTTTGGGTGTTTCCATTAGACAGTGATTAGATGACATAGAAAAATGTTAGTGTACCTGCAATTCAGAATATGTCACTTTAGATAAAAGCACCCATCAAATGCATAAATGTAGTACAGAATAGAGCAGATCTGACAAAAAAAGTACTTAGCTTAAATGCACTATGAGTCACTTTGGATAAAAGCATCTGTCAAATAAAGAATCGTCAGGTTTTGTAAGGTGGGAAATATATAGAATGAGTTTTTTTGACAGACAGGGAAAAAAAGGTGAGGTAAACAGTAAAAGTCCAACAATAGGGGTGAGTAGTGCAGGACAGCCCTGAATGACCGCTGACACCAGCCACAGAAGATTACAGGCTGGAGGACTGTGAAAGAAGAAAAATACCAGGCCAACAGAAGGTGGTGGAGCTCTCAGAAGGCGCACAGCAGAGCACCGTCTATGGAGGATGACAGACTCTGTATCAGTATAACAGCCAGGCAGGGGAAACCAGCAGCCAGGGACTCACATGCATCAGGGCAGGACAGGTCAGGACAGAAATGGGGAATACATAAAGACAAGACAAAAACAAACACACAAGAAAACACAAAGAAAGGCAGGGAGAATAAGTCAAGGCAAATAATAAACTAAAATAACTTAATATAAAATTAAAAGAAAATATTACTGAACTGCAGAAAATAAGAATGCAAAATAAAATAATACCAAAAGAACATGATGACTAGAAATGACTGGAGATTAAATAAAACAAAAACCATGGGGGTGGGTGTAAAATTTCAGATTTTACAGTGTTTTTTCTTTAAATTTGCATCATAATTTGTGACAGATAATTCAGAGATTTAGAGATAATTTGGAGAGTTAGAGCAATAAATTGTTGCAATCTACTCTGTACTAGTCTTAAATACTAATTATATAAACATAATTCATTTGCATTTGTTCTCCAAATTTCTATATAAGTAAACACCAAGCTGCTTTTTGTTCTGTATTCTCTCTATAAATCAGATGGGCCATTAAAAGTCTGATGTATCAAGTAGCCTAAAATAATAAAAAATCGGAGCACACATTTCCTATCAAGTTTAGTCCAGATTAAAATGAAACAAATGTTTGAAATTCTTTCTGTTGTTTGACAGCTATTTGAACACAATATTAAAAATAAGTATGACAGAGAGAGAAAGAGTATGCTTATGATGGCAGTTGTGCATCTGTAGCATCTGGTAGAAGTTCTGTGATTGAAACAGTACAACTCACATAGACTAGTTCGAACAGGTTTTAACACATGACGTGGGCCACATACTGGATACAAAGCATTATGTCGTGCATAAAGCGACATTTATTTACTTTCACCATGCAGATATATTTTTCTGATTTCCGTCTAGTTGATGTGACATACTGTATTTTCCAACACATGCCCTTTCAGCAGAGGTGGGAGTGTGCTTATTTATTTGATCGGAGAAGAAAGAGGAAAGCACACAAGGACCAGGTGAACACTATAATATAAGACGAGAGCTAAACAAGGGCACATGGTATTGGAAAACAAGGAGGTTGGAATATAGGAGCACATGGCAAACTCAAACAAAGACTAAGGCATGTGTATAGACAACACAGAGAGGGCTACCAGAGCAGAATACTGACAAAAATAGAATAGAATAGAAATGTAAATGTGTACATTTATTGCAATATAAATTACTTTGGATATAACCAACTACCAAGTATATAGTAAAGAATATAGAATATAAAAATAACAGAATAGATCTAGTAAAAAATATGGATATGGATATGGATTAAATTTATTTATTTCCTCGAAATTCTACACAAAATACCCCATAATGACAATGTGAAAAAAAGATTTTTTGAAATTGTTGCAAATTTATTAAAAATTAAAAACCTGAAACATCACATGTCCATAAGTATTCACAGCCTTTGCCGTGAGGCTCTAAATTGAGCTCAGGTACATTCTGTTTCCACTGATCATTCTTGAGGTGTTTCAGCAGCTTAATTGGAGTTCACCTGTGGTAATTTCAGTTGATTAGACATGATTTGAAAAGGCATACACCTGTCTATATAAGGTCCCAGGGTTGACAGTGCATGTCAAAGCACAAACCAAGCATGAAGACAAAGGAATTGTCAGTAGACCTTTGAGACAGAATTTGTCTCGAGGCACAAGGCTGGGGAAGGTTACAGAAAAATTTCTGCTGCTCTGAAAGTTACAATGAGCACAGTAGCCTCCATCATCCATAAGTGGAAGATGTTTGGAACCACCAGGACTCTTCCTAGAGCTGGCCGGCCATCTAAGCTAAGTCAGGGCCTTAGTCAGGGAGGTGATCAATAACCCGATGGTCACTCTGTCTGAGCTCCAGCGTTCATCTGTGGAGAGAGGAGAACCTTACAGAAGGACAACCATCTGTGCAGCAATCCACCTCTGGTCTCTTTGGAGTGAATGCCAAGTGTTACGTTTGGAGAAAACCAGGCACTGCTCATTACCAGGCTAATATCATCCCTACAGTGAAGCATGGTGGTGGCAGCATCATGTTGCTGGGATGTTTTTCAGCAACAGGAACTGGACGACTAGTCAGGATAGAGGGAAAGATAAATGCAGCAATGTACAGAGACATCCTGACCAGCAGGCAAGCAGGCAAAACTTGCTTCAGAGTGCTCTTGACCTCAGACTGGGGCGACGGTCCATCTTCCAGCAGGACAATGACTCAAAGCACACCACCAACATATCAATGGAGTGGCTTCACAACAACTAAGTGAATGTCCTTGAGTGGCCCAGCCATAGCCCAGACCGAAATCCTATTGAACATCTCTGGAGAGATCTGAAAATGGCTGTACACCGTTGCTTCCCATCCAACCTGATAGAGTTTGAGAGGTACTGGAAAGAGAAATGGGCAAAAATTCCCAAAGACAGGTGTGCCAAGCTTGTAGCATCATATTCAAAAAGACTTGAGGCTGTAATTGCTGCCAAAGGTGCATCAACAAAGTATTGAGCAAAGGCTGTGAATACTTATGTACATGTTCAGATTTTTTATTTTTAATAAATTTGCAACAATTAAAAAAAATCTTTTTTCACATTGTCATTATGGGGTATTGTGTGTAGAATTTTGAGGAAATAAATTTTGGAATAAGGCTGTAACATAATAAAATGTGGAAAAAGTGAAGCGCTATGAATACTTTCCGGATGCACTGTAAATGGGTTCAGTGAATTCAAAATAAGTCCATATATAAAAGCTATAAAACGCTATAAAAGCATCTGTCAAATACATGGAATAGAATAGAATAAAAAAATTAAATGTGTATATTGAGTGGAATGTAAGTCAGTTTGCAATGTAAAAGGCAAACTTAAGTGCCTAAAAAACCTTGACCAAGTTACCTCGGTGAGTTTTTGAAGTCAATGTATAAAGTCATTTTATTTGAAAAGTGCTTTGACAGTAAGAGAGAAATTCAGCAGAGACGACAGAGCACCGAGAGCCGGCCGGTGTGATTCTTTGAAGTAAAGTTGACTGGCAGGAGGAAAAGAGTTGTACACACTCACAGAGCAGTGGTTGGTTGTCCACATGGAGATGTCTTGAAAGCTTGACAGACTGTGGGCAGATGTGCTTTGGCTGCTTGTGCGCAGATATGCAGAAATTCATCTGTGAAAGGTTGGCTGTCTCTCTGTTTTTTGTCTCTAGCACAAGGCTGCATGTTCCATGACCCACCTTTTTGTCACTTGGATAAGAAGCAACAGAGGAAAGACCAAAAAGCTAAGCTGAAGAATCACATCATATCTTGTTCAGTAAAATATAGATATTACAGCTGTAAAACTGTTCAAATCATTGAATAACCATTCATTTTACTGGATTTGTGGATATGTGTTTATGACAAACCCCAGAGGTGCATCGACGCATAAGCTCCAACCTATATGGATGCATATAAACTAAAACACACATGCTCAAATATAAGTCAGATCGTATCCTGGTCGTGTGGTCGAGTCTGACTAACCGCTGTGACAGTCACCTCAGGGCAGAGGGAGGGGCTTTGCTAGATCATGTGACCAAGTAGCCATGGAAACTCCATAGGGAGACAGCAACTGAGGAAAAGAAGGGGGACAGTGTTTTAAAAATAAAATGAGATTTTATGCCTACTTATGATCAGTGAAGCATACAAAGAGTATATGGCAAGCCATTTTACCACTTAATATATAAAATGTATGCTACTAGAAGTTATTTCTTAAATGCTATTAAGTTTTCCATGAAGTAGAAGTACTTATTCATTAGCTACAACAGTTTTTTTCCCTTAGAACTAGAACATGCCAAGACTTGTTTAATAGAAACTAGGGTAAAACATTATTTTAAGGTATCTGTTAGACGTTCCATGCACTGTAGTAAGAATTACAAATAATTATGTATAAACACATGCAAAGTAATACTAAACCTAATCATCATTCTAACCCTAACCATAAGTACATGTAATTAATATTACTCAGTAGTTAAATGAATATTTACAGTGTAACAAAAACGCCTTAAAATAAAGTGTAACTAACTGTTCATTAGATATTAGCACTTTTCTGATATAATACAATTTGCTTCATACTAGTGCCTAATAAATAGATGGTAGTACTTGTTCTTTAAATATGAACACTTGACTTAGTACAGACTTGAAACTATTTTGCTGTTACTAACACATATCAAACTTTTGTTATTGAATTCTCTGGGAATCGGTTATTGAGATCTATCATCTGTCATCAGCTCTTCAGTTCCAGCTGTGATCAGAACATATTTTTACATACTAGTATTTATCCATCAATTACATTAACTTTTCAAGATACTAGTACCTATAAGATACTAGTGCTAAATCATTAGATGCTTATTTATTAGATACTTGTACTTATTAAATAGATACTGTTTCTATTTATACTAGTCGCACATTCTCCTATTTATTAATTAGATACTAGTTTGTATTTAGATAGATAATACTTATTAATTAGACACTCATGCCTATTAAATAAATACTAATACTTATTGTTCAGCTGCTAGTACTTCTTTCAATATATACTAGTACACATGTATTACATAGTACGTACCCAAAATCTTACCAGTATAATATATTGTTTTATATATTTTTACACGTTTCTATATATTTTTTATATTTTATGCATATTGTTTTTATTGGTCACACTTTAGTTTGGCGACCAATTCACACTATTAACTAGTTATTAACTATGACTTATGCCATAACAAACATCTAATTTAACGCTTATTAAGAGTTGTTAAGTTTAGACATAGGTATAGGGTAGATTAAGAGATCTGAAATAAAGTCATGCAGCAAAGGAATTAATCACTACTACTAATAAACAGCCAATATTCTAGTAATAATCTACTAATATGCAAACAGAACTGATCCCAAAGCTAAAGTGTTACCATAGGATTTTTATTTAACTCCACTGTGGCCATTCTGACTAGTCATAATAAATGTAAAAAGCAGTTATGACTAGTAAGTTAAGAGGTGTGGTAGCAATCCTAACCTTAAAATATATAACCCTGGGCAGTACTTTCTTCAACCCAGGCTCATTCTGAAAACGCTATATATATTTCTGGATAGTGCCACATACGTTGCAGGAGGTACGTATTTTTGCAGTTTTTGTTTTCGCGAATCCACCAGAGCCTGATTTTTGTACGCTTTTTGAGGTATCAAATTGTTCTCGCGAGTGCCATTCGCGGCACTTCCCGGCAGTTCTCACGTAAATCACCCCACCCACCTCCTTCCCTAAACCCAACAAATAGTGTTTTCAAAAGCACCGATTGACCCACCCACCCATTCCCCAAAACCAACCGACAGTTTCAAAAAGCAATCCAGAAAAAGAAAAGCCCTCGTCTGAATTTTACCACGTTTTACCACATTCTCACCCTGTCATTCATTCATTTTCTTTTCGGCTTAGTCCCTTTATTAATCTGGGGTCGCCACAGCGGAATGAACCGCCAACTTATCCAGCATATGTTTTGCGCAGCGGATGCCCTTCCAGCTGCAACCCATCACTGGAAAACATCCATACACACTCATTCACACACATACACTACGGACAATTTAGCTTACCCAATTCACCTATAGCACATGTCTTTGGACTTGTGGGGGAAACCGGAGCACCCAGAGGAAACCCACGCCAACACGGGGAGAACATGCAAACTCCACACAAAAATGCCAACTGACCCAGCCGTGGCTCGAACCAACGACCTTCTTGCCGTGAGGCCAACTCACCCTGTCATTTACTTATTATTTTATTTTATTTTTTTGCTTCTGTTTTTGTCTTACCTGGCGAGCTAACTGGACAAACTGGTAACAGCGGGAAAGCAGTCCACACAGAATAAGCAGTCAGCTGGTAAGCACAAAAAGGAACGGCGTCATACCACCCCGTATCGTTCATTTTAAAAACGAAATGCAGCCATACGTACCTCTGGCTACATAATTCACGATCTCCAGAAATGTATGTAGGGCTACATTTTCAGAATGAACCTATGTTGACTTTCTTTGGTAAGTACATTATAAGTACACATTAAGTGCACATACTGTAATATAAAATGTGACCTAAATGATACAACAGCTTGCCATAAGAGTGCCGAAATGCACACTGGCCTGAGTGTATTGTACAGATGATTAATGAGCTTTGGGATCATCCAATCTCAGTCTTTTTCACGTTTGAACTCAGATCATCTTAGGAAACACTACTGGAGGTTTCCATGAATCAAAATGTAGTTCCAGCAGAATAGTGAACCTGAATACAGCAATTACTTTAAACTTTAAACGCAGTCTGTGTTGATCAAGTTAACTCTAACTGAGCCAGTCTGTCAAGTAGACACTGATACTTGTGCAAGAACATGGGATATTTTTACACCTGCCACACACTGGGAATCATTGAAATGAAGCAAGGCATGAATGCAGCGGATGGGGGATGGAAAGGTTGCGGGCGCTGTTGTGTTTGTTTGTATGCGTTTGTGTGTGATATTCAGGAAGTCTGAGAGATGCTGAAGTGTTCAATACAGACTGAAGGAGAGGCACACAGACGCAGCACTCTTGAGTGTGTGAGTGTGTGTGTGTCTGTGTGTGTGTTTGTGTGTGTGTGTGTGTGTGTG
>CAIGQW010030910.1:0-12505 GCA_903798125.1 Danio choprae
ATCTGTGATTTTTATTTATCAACTTTATTCTAATTTAAATTTGTCCAACTTTAATGTAATCTTTTCATTTTTAATAATACTATTATGTGTTATATTTCTATTACTTCTTAGTTTGGATCTGTAGCATGGTTCTGAGTTTGAGAAAGACACGTTACGAATAAAATATATTATTATTAATTCATTCATTTACCTTCGGCTTAGTTCCTTATTTATCAGGGGTCGCCACAGCCGAATGAACTGCCAACTATTCCAGCATGTGTTTTACACTGCAGATGCCTTTCCAGCTGCAACCCAGTACTGGGAAACATTGATACACACTCATTCACACACGTGCACAACGGCTAATTTAGTTTATTCAATTCACCTATAGCTCATGTCTTTGAACTGTGGGGGAAACCGGAGCACCCGGAGGAAAACCACACCAACATGGGGAGAACATGCAAACTCCACACAGAAATGCCAACTGACCCAGCTGGGACTCAAACCAGTGACCTTCTTGTAGTGAGGCGACAGTGCTAACCACTGAGCTACTGTGTCACCCCATATTATTATTATTAATGTTATTATTCATTCATTTTCTTTTCGGCTTAGTCCCTTTATTAATTTGGGGTCGCAACAGCGTAATGAACCACCAACTTATCCAGCATATGTTTTACGCAGCGGATGCTCTTCCAGCTGCAACCCATCACTGGGAAACATCCATATATACCCATTCACACTCATACACTACGCACAATTTAGCTTACCCAATTCACCTGTACTGCATGTCTTTGGACTGTGAGGGAAACCGGAGCACCCGGAGGAAACCCACGCAAACACGGGGAGAACATGCAAACTCCACACAGAAACGCCAACTGACCCAGCTGGGACTCAAATCAGTGACCTTCTTGTTGTGAGGCGACAGTGCTAACCACTGAGCCACTGTGTCACCCCATATTATCATTATTAATGTTATTAAAGTTAGTTTAATGTTTGGTTCAACTGCACAATATTTTTGTCTGTTACGATGTTATTTTGATGCAAAGTTCACTTAAAATACACAACTTTGAACTTATTTAAAATATCAAAGTATTTTAAGGAAATTATTTTCCCCCAAAAAAATTAGCTTGTGGAAAAAAATCAACTGTCAACGCTCACTGTTTTCTCCAGTAGTTTCTGTTCACACCTATTGGCCTATCAGTACAATATTTTAAGCGATATTGCTTTGATGTCCCGCCCCTTCCTCGCACTCATTGGAGAAAAATCCAAGTAATCCAGCTGATGATCAATAGCAGACATAAGTATGTTGGTCTTTTAACTGCGCAGTCAACATGGCTAAAATATATGGGACAGCGGGCATTCTCTTCATTGGCACCTAAATTGTGGAACTCTTTACTCTGATATTGCAGTGCAGAATACATAAGTATTTTTAAATCATCACTTAAAACTTACTTTCTTAGGGTATCTTTTATTAGATTTTTAGATCTACATGTATTACTTTTATTTTTATTTTATGTGTTTTTAATTATTTTTATTATTAATTTTATTTGTATTATTATTTTTTGCATTCAACCTTGTACTGTATGTATCTTTTACTGCTGCACATTTTATGTCTGTAAAGTGCCTTGAGGTGCTACTTTTAAAGAATAATGGCAACAAGAAAAAAATATGAGAGTGATGACATCTTTGTATAAGTATTACATTTTTTCAGAATGTATAAATCTTTACAGTATATGATAAATAGCACACACTATAGAAAATATATGTTATTTAATGTATTTATTTACAATTTCAAATTTCATTATGCCATTGATATCGGCTCCTACTCATTTCTACACTGTATTTAATATTTCTTATACAATATATTGTTTTAAACTACTAATAAAAGTCATTCTGTTAAACTGCATACACAAACACAAAACACAACTTGATACAACAAATGGGGCATTGCTTAAGAATAAATTAAACACATAAATATTTTCTTTTTATTTAATTAGTTATTAATGTCATATTTCTAGTTTTTTTTTGTCACAGCATGTGTACTAAAATGACAAAATAACGATTTTTAATATAAGAAAAATAATACAAAAACACACAACTAAATGACCTGTAACTAAAATTGAGAATAAAAATCAATAATAAAAACTAGTGTCTGAAATACTTCACATACATTAGTGTCTCAATGATACTTCAGTACAGTTCAATGATAAAGGCAATGATCTATTTTTCATTTCGCCCTCTGTGTGAACCTGTAAACATGCATTCAGGCACTCGCAAGGACATTGAAATGGATGGCTCACACAGGTCATGACCAAAGTCAGCCATTAAGCATATGAAATTTATCAGCGACATTGTTCTATTATAATCTGCAAACTTTGTTTCAAACTTTCGTTATGAAATGTGTGACACAGTGGGTACTACGATTGCCTCACAGCAAGAAAGTCGCTGGTTTGAGCCTCAGCTGGGTCAGTTGGCATTTCTGTGTGGAGTTTGCATGTTCTCCTCGTGTTGGCGTGGGTTTCCTCCGGGTGCTCCGGTTTCCCCCACAAGTCCAAAGACATGCGGTACAGGTGAATTGGGTAAGCTAAATTGTCCGTAGCGTATGAGTGTGAATGAGTGTGTATGGGTGTTTTCCAGTGATGGGTTGCAGCTGGAAGGGCATCCGCTGCGTAAAACATATGCTGGATAAGTTGGCGGTTCATTCCGCTGTGGCGTCCCCAGATTAATAAAGGGACTAAGCCAAAAAAAAAAAAGAATGAAAGAAAGAATGAATGAATGAATGAGTGTGGATTAGAATAGTCTTTTCCCAGTAAGTGAACTTTTATTTTTTCAGTCGCACTCTGGGAAATTCAAAGAAGTGAATATTTCATTTCACTTGAATGCTCTTGTATATTACAGTATGTACAATGTCTAGGAACTAGTATAATCAGATCAATACCGGTTAGGAATTTGATAGTTTACAGTAGATATAGAGAGATTATTGGATGTCAGATTTAGATCATTGAATGATGTACAGTATTATTGTACTATTCTCTCTCTCTCTCTCTCTCTCTCTCTCTCTCTCTCTCTCTCCCTCTCTCTCTCTCTCTCTCTCTTTTCACTGAGTGTTCTTTTGTCCTTTTAACTGGCTGTAATTAAATGAACAGGGTGCTTATGGTGGTGTCTTGCAGTACAATTAACTTGACACACTGTGGTACATTACTGCCATCTTTGCTGTGACCTTATATAGTGCTTGATAAACTTTCTTCAAATTAATTGCCAGGTTAATGAGTTCACAGCAGGTTCAGCATTTCAGCTTAATGTTTCTAGTGTGATGGCAATAGTGGAGCATGTAAGTGTCTATTTGCTCTAAAAAGAAATATTTCTCCCTTGTGTTGTTGACTTTGTTTTTTTTTTTTTATTATTATTTATAATAGCTTTTTGCATTCTGTCCTCATTTACCTGTGATCTTTTTTCAAATTTGGAAGATTCCTCACAGAAATCTATCATATACTGTAGCTTCAGTAATTAGAGCATAAGTCATATGAGCTTATTTTAAAGGTGCTTTCTGACCTTTTTAAAGCTTTGTTGAAGACACTGGCTTACTAAAATGTCATGCATCTCTTAACATTTTTGAAAAACAAAACAAAAGAAATGTGTTAATACTTTCAGAAAAAAAAGGTATAAGGCCGTCACTGGTACAAGGTAAGGTTTATACAAGGTACAAAGCTAAAAGTACAAATATGTACACTTTAAGGTCCTGTGAAGTGCTTTGAAATATGCATTTTTATTCCATGTTTGACGTAATCTCAACCGAAACACAAAGAGAGGGTGGGACATAGTGTTGCTCCTCCCCTTAAAAAAAACAGCCAATAGCATTTTGTTTTTATCAAAGCTCTGCCAGTGAGAGTGATTGAGCTCAAGCGCTTCAAATGAGAAGCGTCTTGAAGGTGGCGGGGCATGTCAGATACTAGAGAGCATTTGATTGGTTATGACTGGATGAGAAACAGAAGTATGAGGTGACGTGAATAAAACCGTTGATCCATTTAGGCTGAAGAAAACTACAAATTTTACAAGTTTATATCAGTTTTATATCTTCGAAATGCAATTTTTGTCAATGTTTTGGAGCACACTAGCTTATAGATATCTTAAAAACTAATAATACTGTTATAATATAATATTAGTATAATACTGATACTAACATCTACAAAACTTTATTTTAATTTCATGGGATCTTTAAGGTCCTAATATGTACTTATGATGGTCCATTTCCACTGAGCATTGTGGAATGGTACAGCACAGTACCATATAAGGGTTAATAGGTACAAAGAATAGACTTTTAGCTTCTCATGAGATGATAAGCTTTTTATTTATGGCAGATTGTAGAAGCATGCATGCTGAAACATCTTAATGAAGTGTTTATAGGTTTTTTAACTCTATTGGCTAACGCGATAAAGCATTCATCTTTTAGCAACACTCAATGGATATTTCACTTTTTTTTTATTTGCTGTGATACTAACTACAACCTGCATAATACACTTCCAGATTCTCATGTACATTATTCATTCATTCATTTCCTTTGGCTTAGTCCCTTATTTATCAGGGGTCACCACAGTGGAATGAACCGCCAACTATTCCGACATATGTTTTATGCAGTGGATACCCTTCCAGCCACAACCCAGTACTGGGAAACACCCATACACTCTCGCATTTACACACACACTCATACTATTGCCAATTTTGTTTACCCAATTCACTTGTAGACACCCAGAGGAAACCCACGCCAACACGGAGAGAACATGCAAACTCCACACAGAAATGCCAACTGGCCCAGCTGGTACTCGAACCAGCAACCTTCTTGTTGTGAGAAAACTGCTTAGCACTGAGCCACTGTGCCGCCACCTCATGTACATTATCTTTTTTTGAATAAAACTATGCTTTTAGTGCCACTGGAAATTTCTGTGTGGAATGTGCAAGAAGTAACATAGTAAAGTGCAATAGTGGGGTTCTGGGAGTGAAAGAAATAGATTTTCAGCAATAACTGATAAAGTGTAAAAATTAAAAAAATTCTTCACCATTGACCTCACACTCAAACATTTACAAATTTCTTTCTTCTGTTGAACACAAAACAAGATATTCTAAAGAATGTTGTACATACAAAAAAGCAGCCATTGACATTCATAGTAGAAAAAAAACTGGAAGTCAAATGTCTGCTTTTCCCAACATTCTTCAGTACATCTTCCTTTGTAATCAACTGAAGAAATGAACTCAAACTGATTTGCAACAAGTGGAGGATGAGTTAATGATGACAGAATTTGGGTGAACTATCCCTTGGATGGTAAATAAAAAAACTTTTAATGGAAACATTCAGAACATTCAGAAACAAACAGTATTATTTTTCTCAGTCGTTTTTACTCTGATTGTGTCTTTTGTCTTGCAACATGGGATTAGAGTTCTTGTCCTCATTATAGTTGACTTATATAACTTTGTCTTTTTGTTGATTTTTCATGTACGTTTTTACTTCAAATCAAAGATTGTAATGTTGTAATGTTCCAATTCACATTAGCTGGTGTGGTATCATGGCTGATAACACTTTTTCGTTATAATCCATATATGGGGAAAAAAATTATAGGAATAATACATTATGAATATTAAATTTACTTTAGAATTGACATTTCTTTCCCCTTTAATTTGCCTTGTTAGTTTTGGATATAGCGAAGAGAAAAGAATCAGGAATGGCAAGTACAGATGCAAGGACATTTCGCAGCCTGTCTGAATCAGTGTAAAATAAGAATACATTTCCCCCCTACGTTTGTGGGTCATTTCTGAGACGCATACAGTCTGAGTAAGCTCCTTACTGTATTTATTTCGCTTATATTCTCTCTCGCACACTATTACGCATTCGTCACTTAGCCATTACATTACAGTGACCCAGAAAAGCCTAAAATTGCATCAGTAAGCCAGAATTTGCCAAATCCAGTTTCAATAACCTTGCAGGACACAGAGAACGCACATATTAGGTGCTATAATGGTGTATGGGCTTGTTTTCTGGTGTGTACGTGTTTGTTTTGTGTGAGCGATCCTTCCCGGAGTGTTCTACAATTTCTTTCAAGGACCTCCTGGTTGCATCACCTGTTTTAGAAATCAATGGGTGAATAACCAAACACTTATATATATTCATTTGTATTCCAGTCACAGTAGAATGAAGCAGGCATTCGGTACAGTGAGCACTACCCTCTGGGATGGCGAGAGGAGGATTTATTTCAGTGAAAAAAAAAAACCTTCAGGAGCAAATTAGCAGGCTTGTGTTACATGTTATAATCTATTCATTGACTGCATTACTTGTTGCCAAATATGTACATATTTTATATTTATTTTATTTTTGATTGTATTTTAATCTATGTATCTATACATCCATCTAAAACCAGTGCAGTTATATTTCACAGAAAGATACAAATTATTTTACTTTAGCTTTGTTAAACTAGCCCAATTATACTACCACATTTATGTGTGCAGTTTTATTCGGAGGGAGAAGAAGAAAATAATTTTATTGAAAAGAAGAAGATCAGTGGTTAGCACTGTCGCCTCACTGCAAAAAGGTCGCTGGTTCGAGTCCCGGTTGGACCAGTTGGCATTTCTGTGTGGTGTTTGCATGTTCTCCTTGTGTTCGTGTGGGTTTCCTCCGAGTGCTCTGGTTTCCACCACAGTCCAAAGACATGCGGTATAGGTGAATTGGATGAACTAAATTGGCAGTAGTGTATGAGTGCGTGTGTGTGAATGCGAGAGTGTATGTTTCCCAGTACTGGAAGGGCATCCGCTGCGAAAAACATATGCTGGAATAGTTGGCGGTTCATTCCGCTGTGGTGACCCCTGATAAATAAGAGACTAAGCCGAATGAATGAATAATCCAGTTTCACATTTTTTTAAAGTATTAAATTCTTAAGCATTGAACAATATGTGCATTTTTAAAGTTGCTCAAATATATTTTCAAAACTATGAAACTGCATCTGCTTTAATATTGATGCAAAATGAGCCCAATTATTCTCATTATGAACAATTTTAGTGGATTTAAAAAGTCAGTGTAATTTCTATTAGCAAAAAAAAAAGAAAGACAAGCAAATCCATCTATCATCAAAGTGAAAATGCATCTACATGAACGTTTATGTAAATCAGCCTAGTCCATTTAGACTTCAACAATTTTCCTTGACTTTTAAAATCCTATATTTTGACACGTGCACATTTGCATTATATTTGCAAAAGAAAACGGAAAAAATGATGAAAATATATGAAATCAGCCCACACATTTTGACTGCATGGCACAAAAAAGATGACACAGTGTTCTGGTAAACAGCACATGGAGAAGCATCCGATCTGTTGAATACTCAAATGAAGCATCAACCAGCCGCCCCCAACCAATTTTACGCCACTTGGAACCTTCTACACACCAGCAGAATCTTAATCAACAGAGGTTACTGCAGATCATGCCGCTTTAATTGATAGGTAGGGATGCCAGCTGAATTTCAAGCTTAGTAGGTGATAGTATCACATCATCGGAAATGAGTGATACCTCATTATTTCAGGATATCAGCAGGAGAAAGTAGATGTACAGAAAAGAGATTAACATGAAATGCAAAATTAATGACGGCACGCAGAGGGTTCTCCCAAAGAGACTTACATAAATAACACACAAAAAAATCACTCTTAATCAGTGTTTTTGGCTTGCTTTCACATTCAAATACCCTTAAAACGAGATATATGTAAATGAGAAGCAAAACTGCATAAGATATTAAGAGTTTTTCAGAAAATATATATCTTAAATCAACTTCATCTTCTCAGACAGCCTTTTTAACACATATTTCCATAAACTTTGTCAGATTTATGCTTGAAGCTGAAAAAACATTTGCCAGGAAGGTAATTTGTGTAAATTCCAGATGATACATGCATTACGTTTTTTTCCTTTAAAAGAAACGCATCTATTTTAAGAATATTCGGATGTAGTTTTACTAGAATGCAACACATAAATACTGATTTAAAAAATCATGATGTATTTATTTATGTATGTCTTGCTATGTTTTAGAGTTCAAGTGATCATAAATGATTGATTAATGCTGAAAATAACCATTTTTTGTGGCATAAGGTATTTCAGTGCAGTTATGATGAGGAGTCAAAAAGTAAAAAGCATTACGTTTTACATTCACACAAACGTCCACAAGTTATTCATTTAGAAAGACTGCTATGCCATTTCAGTTTGATTTAACTCAACTGATTTAAATAAATCCTTTAATGGTGTATTTCATTTCCCTTAAGTGGTGTGAAGCAGGGGCTGAAAAAAAAAGAAATGGTAATGTTTATGAAAAGTGAATTTCCAAAGCAACATTCAGCATCCAGCAAATTGAATGAGCTCCAAAAGGCCAGAAAAGTCAGTGGCCAAATTTCCAGAGCATCTGTTACCCAAACTGCAAAACAATTTCATCCGTCAAGGGGTCAAAGTCTAAATAATAATGACAGCATATGGCAAAACTGAATAAATTGCTTCATAGAAGCTTGGTATGGTGCTCAAAGCCCATACTCAGCGGAATAGTTAGTATAGTTGCTAAATGACACTAATGTAAGGGCTTAAATATACGACACTAGTGTTTAAGTTTATAAAATGAGAGAAACTGGACATTTTAGTGGTGAAGAGTGCAAAACTGACTTTATTTTAAATGTATCATAGGGATAGTTCAAATAAAACACAAAAGAAGATATTTTGAAGAAAGCTGGAAACCTGTAACCATTGACTTTTATATTTGTTTTTCCTACTATGGATGTCAATGGTTACTGGTTTTCAGTTTTCTTCTAAATATATTTCGTGTTCAGCTGAATAAAGAATCTCTCAAATAAAAAAAAAACCATTTCCCAGTGATGGGTTGCAGCTGGAAGGGCATCCGCTGCGTAAAACATATGCTGGATAAATTGGCGGTTTATTCCGCTGTGGCGACCCCAGATTAATAAAGGGACTAAGCCGAAAAGAAAATGAATGAATGAATGAAAAAAATTTAAACCACTTGAGGGTGAGTAAATAATGAGTAAATTTTCATTTTTTTTAAACTATGCCTTTAAATGCGTACCACATTTGCAAAAAAATAAATAAATCTTAGCACATGTATGATTAATAGGTATGTCAGACTCTCCCTTGAAATAATCTCATTGAATATATGACCTTGCATGATCAAACACTACTGAATGATGGAGCTGTTCAAACTTGTATGTTTGTTCTTCACAGAGAATTTGTTCACGTTAAGTCTGATTCACAGCACTGATAAATGCTGTACTTCAGATGTCCAGACAATAATAAATGTAGGCATTTTCAGTCCCTCCCATAACCTTTTATGCAACCAGAACCATATCCTGTAAAACTGTCATGTAAACTCTAACACAACATGGGGGTGGTGCCCCGGGGCTCTTTCAGTTAAAAAACAGGAAATATTTGGGGTTACTGGACGAAGAACAAAAAGCCTAACGCGATTGTACTTTGATATGAGAGGAAAACCTTTAAATAGACTGTAGTTAACTGATGGTTTACTCAGTAAAATAAAACGCTGGCAGGGCGGAGTTGTTTGGACGTTGTCGAAGTTTTCATTGGGATATAGTGTATTTCCCATCTCTGGTGAGTTCCCTTTTTAACTAACTTCTATCGCATGTTGTACTTTTATGCATAAATAAAAGCGATACAACTTTGAATAGTGGCTTATAATCCAATTATCTGTGCTGGTGTTTTCAAATCAGTGTTTTATGCTTGTCTTGGGTCGTGCAAGATGTTATTATTTCTTTAAATTGCGCTGCTTTGGGGTTTAGCTTGCTAACGCGTCGATGTTTTTGAATGAATCGTTGACCGAATCGTTAATTTCGCGCTCTTTTGTTCGGCGTCGGCTTTTCTTTTCTGCTTTCTAGTATTTTTCCCGCGAATATTACATTAACTGTCTTGTTCAGTACTGCCTGAAGCGCGTTATGCTGCGGTCCTAACCGCATCTATCCACCCTAAGTAGTAGCCTATGGAAGTCTGCTGAACTTGAACACTATTCAGGGGTGGAGCATGTAACTGGTGATAGATGAGATGTAACGCATCTATCCACCCTAAGTAGTAGCCTATGGAAGTCTGCTGAACTTGAACACTATTCAGGGGTGGAGCATGTAACTGGTTTGATCATCTGGAACACTCTCACTGAACGACTGTTCTGAACAAAGATTATTGAACAAAGGTCACGTCATTCATTTGTGAATCAATAAGTTCCAATAAGTGAGGAAACAGGAAATGTTATGCAAATGTCATTTACAGGTATGAAAACATAAACCTTCAATTCACCTGTATTTAGATACGGTACTGCTGGTTTACCAAACTTGGTGTAGAAGCTATAAGCATATGTTCACATTTTAGTTCTCTTGGTTCTGAAAAAGGGACAGTGCATTTAGGCTAGTCCTGGTTTGCTCAGCATTTAAAACCTTTTTTATTTTTTTAAGATACAAAGTTAAATTTTATTGCGTATATTTTGTGAATGAAATTGCTGTGTGTAGGCCGTATTGGAATTGTGTTGTTTATTCTTCTCCGAAATGAATCGCGATTTTGAGGGTCTAAACATGCTCGAAAACTCACCAAACTTTGCACACGCCCCAGAAGTGGCGAAAATGTACGTCTGTTATAGGTTTCGGAAGTGGGTGTGGCAAAATGACTCGACAGCGCCACCTATGCACATTTGACGCCAAAACCTACAAAAAAGTCTCTTGGAGCGAAATCTCAAACCCAACAGGAAGTCGGATATTTTTAACTTCCTCTGCCGGAAAAAGTGCAGTTTTTGCCATTTCCAGGCGTGCTATTTGAACGAACTCCTAGGGAATTTATCAGATCAACACCAAAATTGGGTATTGTCATCTAAAGGCCTTGGCGATGTTAAATTGCGAAGATCTAGAGTTTTCGTCGAAGAGTGTGTCAGTGGCGGCCTCACAAACTTTGATGCTTCGCCACGAAACAGGAAGTTGTTATAACTCAGGCATACAATGTCTGATCTGATTCAAAATCCATATGTTTGATAACAGTCCTGACCTGAACACGTTTGCATGCCAATAACCAGATACAGATATAGCGCCACCTGCTGGCAACAGGAAGTGACACGTTTTACAGAGAGGCAAACTCCTCCTACAAATTTTATCACATCAAATCCATGTTCCGTTAGTTTAGTCCAAAGGCCTTTGTGATGTTAAATTGTAAAGATCTAAAGTTTTCGCCATTTTTTTTTTTGTTCCGTGGCGGACTGAGAAAGTGCAATGCTTTACCATGGAGGAGAAAGCATTTATAACTCAACCAAACAATATCTGATCTGCCTGAAAATACACGATGTTCGATGAGGTTCGATGAGATTCCTCTCCAGAAGACATCTTCATGCCAATATTTAGTCTCAGTCATAGCGCCACCTGCTGACAGAAGGAAGTTTGGCATAAATCTGTGATTTTCTCAGGTATTTTAATATATATCGGCTTAAATTATTATTGTCTGCTGTTCTCTGTCATCCTGAGGCCACCGGGCGGCGGTGAGCCTGGGTGCGAGGTCCCTTTCATTGCTGCTTGCAGCTTTAATGTTGTAATTGTATTTTTCTGTAAAGGAATCTGTAGAGGAGTTAAAGTCGCTGTCACACATGCAAACTTTATACTCGTTTCCAATTCTGATAAAAAAACTATAGTTTTGTTATGGTTAATGGTTAAAGTACCCTTTTTTGGTGTATTGATTGACCACAGTTTTATTACAAATGCAATTCTTAAACTATAATTAGCACAGCAAAACTAATAACCATGTTTTTAGATTTTATTTGTAGTAGAATCATGCTAATTTTCATATGGCAATGGCTGTTTTAACTGTAATGGGCAATATCAATAATAAAAAAAACACTTTTTAGTATTGCATCTTATTACAGCATATGCTGTGTTTGGTATAGATGCCTTTAGCTGTGTTGCATTAAATATTTTCATCTAACTGCGGTAGTTCACTGCACAAGTTTCAGATGGCAGTGTTCACACTAATTCAGATTAACCACATAAACAGAAATATTACTCCAGAGTTCATTTTAACCAACATAAAAAACACAGAGACCCAGAAGCAAGCATCTGAAATTAAGGTAATGATCACAGAGTTTTATTTATTTACTATATTTGGGCAGCACGGTGGCGCAGTGGGTAGCACAATCGTCTCACAGCAAGAAGGTCGCTGGTTCGAGCCCCGGCTGGGTCAGTTGGAGTTTCTGTGTGGAGTTTGCATGTTCTCTCCGTGTTGGCGTGGGTTTCCTCCGGGTGCTCCGGTTTCCCCCACAAGTCCAAAGACATGCAGTACAGGTAAATTGGGTAAGCTAAATTGCCCGTAGTGTATGTGTGTGAATGAGAGTGTATGGATGTTTCCCAGTGATGGGTTGCAGCTAGAAGGGCATCCACTGCGTAAAACATATGCTGGATAAGTTGGCGGTTCATTCCGCTGTGGCGACCCCAGATTAATAAAGGGACTAAGCCGAAAAGAAAATGAATG
>CAIGQW010030912.1:0-14114 GCA_903798125.1 Danio choprae
AATAAACTAAATCTATGCACAACAATCTGTCCAGGTCGGTGTCCTCAGCAGTAAATACATGGAGCACTTTCAAACAAATGTCTTTGTAAGGCAAATAATTAAAGCATAATGGTAAATAGAGTTTATTACCTTTTTAAATAAAACGGTTTATTGAGATGGATTGTTGGTGATCGTATGGGTGTTGGCCAGAATGAGTAGCCATACATGAACACAAATACATTTTGTAAATATAAACGTTTATTTTGGATATGATTAATCGTGATTAACAGCACTAAATAGAATAGAACTTCTACATGAGAAAATTATTTTTGTGCAATACTTTATGGTTTTTGCATCACAATTTCACCTCACATTATGATTAAAGAATTGCAAAACAAAACAAATGTAGTGAAAGTGTTGATTTGTGTGTTGACTTACATACTCAGAGTGACGGAGCAGTCGTCGGCTTCATCAGTGTGAGCGCTGACATGGATCTGAAGCTTCTCAACGAGTGCTTTGAACTTGGAGCATTTGAAGGACTGAGAAAGACAGATCCATCTCAACAAGAGGAACAGCATCAACTGGAGGAGGAAAACCCTACCACTGATGCTCGGCAATCTGATGAAACCAATAAACCTGTGGAAGTGAGTTTCAAAAGACACGTTCGGCATGTTATACCGTATTTTACTAACCCTAATACCTCCACAGGGTCAACAGACGACAGAGGAAGAGACGGCAGGAGGAGACCAGTCTACAGACACATCTCAGGTCAGAGATAAACACCATCTTTGAGATATTGTGTTAGCTTCTTAGAGAATTATGTTGCATTTTAATAATGGTTCAAGTCAAAATTATTAGCCCTCCTGAATATATATTTTTTCAGCAATTTCTGTTTAATGGAGAAGATTTTTCTCAACACATTTCTAAACATATTATTTTTAATAACTCATTTCTAATAACAGATTTATTTTATCTTTGCCATGATGACAGCACATAATATTTGACTAGATATTTTTCAAGATACTAGTATTCAGCTTAAAGTGACTTTTAAAGGCTTAACTAGGTTAATTAGGCAAGTCAGGGTAATTAGGCAAGTCATTGTATAACAGTGGTTTGTTCTGCAGACAGTTGAAAAAACATATTGCTTAAGAGGCCAATAATATTAACATTATATAAAATATTAATTGATTGATTGACAGGCGGATTGGTGCAGCGGCAGCAGTAATGCGGTAATCTATAATCCTTATAGATAGGGTGAGGAGCTCTGTCACCCTGGATGAGCTCGGAGTAGAGCCGCTGCTCCTCCACATCGAGAGAAGTCAGCTGAGGTGGCTCGGGCATCTGTTTCGGATGCCTCCTGGACGCCTACCTAGGGAGGTGTTCCAGGCATGTCCCACCAGGAGGAGGCCTCGGGGAAGACCCAGGACACGCTGGAGGGACTATGTCTCTCGGCTGGCCTGGGAACGCCTCGGGATCCCGCCGGAGGAGCTGGAGGAAGTGTCTGGAGAGAGGGAAGTCTGGGGTTCTCTCCTAAGACTGCTACCCCCGCGACCCGGCCCCGGAAAAGCGGTTGAAAATGAATGAATGAATGAATGAATAAAATATTAAAAATATTATATAAAACATTACAACTGGGGCGGCACTACGCAGTGGGTAGTGCTGTCGCCTCACAGCAAAAAGGTTGCTTGTTTGAGCCTCGGCTGGGTCAGTTGGCATTTCTGTGTGGAGGGTAAGCTAAATTGTCCGTAGTGTATGTGTGTGAATGGGTGTTTCCCAGTGATGGGTTGCAGCTGGAAGGGCATCTGTTGTGTAAAACATATGCTGGATAAGTTGGCGGTTAATTTTCATTTTCCCAGATTAATAAAAGGGACTAAGTCAAAAAGAAAATGAATGAAAGAATGAAAATTAAAAACTGCTTTTATTCTAGCCGAAATAAAACAAATAAGACTTTCTCCAGAAGTAAAAATATTATAGGAAATATTTGGGCAATATTTAAAAAAGAAAAAAAAATCACAATAGGGCTAATAATTTTGACTTCAACTGTATGTCATCATGCAACAGTAAGCTTGCAGTGTGGTGAACACACTCAGGACTGTTTGCCAAGGATGTTTTGCACAGACTGATTGTTTCATTCATAAGACCTCAATGTATCATCAGGAGCCACAAGTATCATTTTTGTTCATTTTCCTATTAGTCAGAGTACACTGAGCCATGCATTAAAGAAACAGTGGACTGCTGTGATGATTCTGAACCAGACGGGCCTTCTGATGCATTCTGCATCCAGCTCTTCACCGTGGAAAAGAAGTTTGAAATGAGGTAAAGACTTCGTAGAATACTTACTTTATATCATTTTATATCAAAGTTGAAATTTAGTCGCACCATATTGTTGTTTCGTAACATCTATTTTTTTTTTTTTATGAGGTGGGTTGTTAGCCCAATGCTCAACCCCCAACCTGGAGGACCAGGACATACACACATACACTATAGACAATTTAGCTTACCCAATTTACAGCACGTCTTTGGACTGTGGGGGCAACCAGAGCGCCCAGAGGAAACCAACACAGGGAGAACATGCAAACACCAACACAGAAATGCCAACTGACCCAGCCGGGGCTCAAACCAGCCACCTTTTTGCTGTGAGGCGACAGTGCTACCCACTGCGCCACCGTGTCACCCCTTTCTTAGATTACCACACAGAAAAAAATATTACATGTACATAGATCTACATGTATCTACAATCTCTAAAATCAAGATTCAATTACATGAAAATTATTCATTCATTAATTTTCCTTCGGCTTAGTCCCTTTATTCATCAGGGGTCGCCACAGCGGAATGAACCTCCAACTATTCTAGCATATGTTTTACACAGCAGATGTCCTTCCAGCCGCAACCCAGTACTGGAAAACACCCATACATTCTCGCATTTACACACACACACACACACACACACACACACACACACACACACACACACTCATACACTACAGTCAATTTAGTTCATCCAATTAGTTGGACTGGATGTGTTTGGACTGTGGGGGAAACCCACGCCAACATGGGAAGAACATGCAAACTCCACACAGAAATGCCAACTGACCCAGCTGGGACTTCGAACCAGCGACCTTCTTGCTGTGAGGTGACGGTGCTAACCACTGAGCCTATGAAAATTACTTAAAATGAAACATTCATTCATTCATTTTCATTTCGGCTTAGTCCCTTTATTAATCTGGGGTCGCCACAGCGGAATGAACCGCCAACTTATCCAGCATATGTTTTACACAGCGGATGCCCTTCCAGCTGCAACCCATCACTGGGAAACATCCATACACACTCATTCACACACATACACTACGGACAATTTAGCTTACCCAATTCACCTGTACCGCATGTGTTTGGACTGTGGGGGAAACCGGAGCACCCGGAGGAAACCCACGCAAACACGGGGAGAACATGCAAACTCCACACAGAAATGCCAACTAACCCAGCCGGGGCTCGAACCAGCGACCTTCTTGCTGTGAGGCGATTGTGCTATCCACTGCGCCACCGTGCTGCCCCTTTAAAATGAAACATTACGTCACAAAATTAAGCTTTAAGTTTGTTCGTTTTTTTGCGGGGGTACTTTGAAAAATCAACTTAACATTTAAATAAATGTACAGCAAATGTACAGAATCTTGATTTAAGAATGTTTCTGTATTTACACTAGAAAGTAAGATGAAAACACTATTTTTGTAATGCAAGGGTGGAGATTTGTCATGGAAAAACACTGTTGTGATTGTTTGTGGTGCAACTTTAGCAATACTGTGAAATACAGTTGAAGGCAAAATTATTAGCCCTTGTCTGAAATTTCAATTACTTTTCAAAGTTTTCCCAAGTGATGTTTAACAGAGAGAAGATTTTTTTAAAAACAGTTAAACAGTTTTAACAAACAACTAATTTCTTTTGTCATCTGGAATGGCAAATAAAGCGTTCTTGCAGGACTCCCAGAGTTCATCAAGATTCTTTGGATTCATCTTCAATGCCTCCTCCTTCATCTTACCCCAGACATGCTCAATAATGTTCATGTCTGGTGACTGGGTTGGCCAATCCTGCAACACCTTGACCTTCTTTGCTTTGAAGGAGCGCTATCCTGCTGAAGTATTTGCCCTCTCCTGTGGTTTGTAATGTAATGGGCAGCACAAATGTCTTGATACCTCAGACTGTTGATGTTGCCATCCACTCTGCAGATCTCTCGCACGCCCCCATACTGAATGTAACCCCAAACCATGATTTTTCCTTCACCAAACTTGATTGATTTCTGTGAGAATCTTGGCTCTATGCAGGTTCCAATGGGTCTTCTGCAGTATTTGTGATGATTGGGATGCAGTTAAAAAAAAATCTACCTTCTTTTGAAAAGCTAAGGGCTAATAATTTTGCCTTCAACTGTATGTCTTATAGTCAGGGCCAGACAGACATCTGCAGGCATTTTTAGCTATTTCTGCGCAGAATTTTGTACAAACTTTGCATATTTATGCAGAATGATTTTGAGAGTATAGTAACTAAAAACGTAAAACATGAAAAATTGTCACTTCTATTTAAGGTTTACCATGCTAATCTAATTAGGCCTACTTATTTGATAAACAAAGCCCATCTCTCATATGATACATCTACTACAAGACAGAAAATATTACTGTACTGTAAATAAATCATAAAAACATTAGCATAATGTCAATAGTCTTACTGAAATGTATATAAAAACTGAATAAACATTTTTTACACACATTAACATGAATACATAAATAGCTCAATGATGAGCTTTAAAAAATCTGCAGATTTCTGTGTGGGTTTGCTTATAGTACAGTGCATCATCTCTCAGAAGTCCCAGAACTTGTAGGCCTACTGTTTAAATGAAATGTGGTTAACTGAAAGCGGTCTGTCTGTCTGGCCGAGCTCCAGTGGCTGCTGTAGAAATCAGTCTGAGTGTTATTGGCTCCCGCTGCGCTGGTCTGTGTGCCACCTTATTGGCCAGCTGTTGTGGAATATGGAGGCCTGTCGCTCCCCACAGAGCATGAACATGTAATTAATGAGTAGAATGCTTAAAGTGACAGCGAGACCGACTAGACCACACTCTCTTTCTAGTGGCCAAATCAATGCTGCTATACTGAACAGCTTTCATTTCTTTTGTCATTCCTCTTTCCCTACAGATCAGCCGATTTCCTGCCCTACCTGTTCAAACTTTTCCCGGTAAGTGCATCAGCTGGCTAAGTAAAGGATATACTTAATTGCTCAAGTATTAATTTAAGTCATGTCAAGCGTTACCGTGCGTTCACACTGAAGGCGGCGAGAGCGTCAAAGTAGCCGGAAGTCATTCATTTTCAATGGAAGGAGAGGAGTGTCACGGTGCGTCTTCACCGGTGTGGGCGTCGAGGAGAGTTGAAATCAAGTCAACTTTATGGTAAAGAGCTATGACGTGGTTTGGCGGCAAGCAATCGCAATGTAGAAGTCCACCGCTTGAGAGGAGTCCAGAGAACACCTGTAAACTTTGGTTCGACCACAGTTGTTCCCAAGGGTTTTATTATTGCAGTCACCGGATTTCCAATTATTTACGATGTTTTTTTTACAGGGACTTAAATAAAAAAAAGCTACTGGTGAGTTACTGATGTGCATTAATGTTATAAATGTTTTTTTTTTAAACGGGAATCTTATGCTAACTAACGACAGTACAAAACAGTATTGCTGCTTTATTATAACATTATTATGAATATTATTCATTCATTTATTTTTCTTTGGCTTATTCTCTGATTTATCAGAGGTCGCCACAACGGAATGAACCGCCAACTATTCCAGCATATGTTTTACGCAGCAGATGCCCTTCCAGCCGCAACCCAGTACTGGGAAACAGTCATACACTCTCGCATCCACACACACACTCATACACTACAGCCAATTAAGTTCATCCAACTTACCTATACCGCATGTCTTTGGACTGTGGGGGAAACCAGAGCACCCGGAGGAAACTCACCCCAACACGGGGAGAACACGCAAACTCCACACAGAAATGCCAACTGGCCCTTGCTTTGAGGCGACAGTGTATTATATATCAGAATATTATATATTTGAATATTTGAACATTGCTTAAAACATCTTTTGTGTTCTGTGGAAGAGAAAAGTCATATAGGTTTATGACAACATGAGGGCTGGTAAGATTATTTCTAAAATAAATTATTACTTGTATTTATGAAGACTGCATTAAATGAACATGGATTATTTTTTAAGTCCCATCAAACCCTGTTGTGTTTTGTATCTTATTTTTTATGCATCATAATAAATTTAATAAATGTAAGATCTTAAAATCTAAGTAACACATTGCAAGTTACTTAAGTTACCTAATCTGATTACTTTTTCAAGTAACTAGTAAAGTAACATTACTTTTTTCTATTTCCAATAAAATAATCCAGTTACTTTTAGTACCATCGGTTACTTTGTTTTATCCTTTATTAACTGTCAGCTGTACAGTCGTGGCCACAAGTTTAGAGAATGACACAAATATTAGTTTTCACAAAGTTTGCTGCTAAGCTGCTTTTAGATCTTTCTTTCAGTTGTTTCTGTGATGTACTGAAATATAATTACAAGCACTTCATACGTTTCAAAGGCTTTTATCCACAATTACATGACCTTTATGCAGAGAGTCAGTATTTGCAGTGTTGGCCCTTCTTTTTCAAGACCTCTACAATTCGACTGGGCATGCTCTCAATCAACTTCTGGGCCAAATCCTGACTGATAGCAACCCATTCTTTCATAATCACTTCTTGGAGTTTGTCAGAATTAGTGGGTTTTTGTTTGTCCACCCGCCTCTTAAGGATTGACCACAAGTTCTCAATGGGATTAAGTTCTGGGGAGTTTCCAGGCCATGGACCCAAAATTTCTACGTTTTGGTCCCCGGGCCACTTAGATATCACTTTTGCCTTATGGCACGGTGCTCTATCATGCTGGAAAATGCATTGTTCTTCACCAAACTATTGTTGGAAGAAGTTGCTGTTTAAGGGTGTTTTGGTATTATTCTTTATTCATGGCTGTGTTTTTGGGCAAAATTGTGAGTGTGCCCACTCCTTTGGATGAGAAGCAACCCCACACATGAATGGTCTCAGGATGCTTTACTGTTGGCATGACACAGGACTGATGGTAGCGCTCACCTTTTCTTCTCCAGACAAACCTTATTCCAGATGCTCCAAACAATCGGAAAGGGGCTTCATCTGAGAATATGACTTTGCCCCAGTCCTCAGCAGTCCATTCGCCATACTTTTTGCAGAAGATCAATCTGTCCCTGATGGGTTTTTGGAGAGAAGTGGCTTCTTTACTGCCCTTCTTGACACCAGGTCAGCTTTCAAAAGTCTTGGCCTCACTGTGCATGCAGATGCGCTCACACCTGCCTGCTGCCATTCCTGAGCAAGCTCTGCACTGGTGGCACTCTGATCCCGCAGCTGAATCCTCTTTAGGAGACGATCCTGTCGCTTGCTGGACTTTCTTGGACGCCCTGAAACCTTCTTAACAAGAATTGAACCTCTTTCCATGAAGTTCTTGATGATCCTATAAATTGTTGATTTATGTGCAATCTTAGTAGCCACAATATCCTTGCCTGTGAAGCCATTTTTATGCAACGCAATGATGAATGCACGCGCTTCTTTGCAGGTCACCATAGTTAACAATGGAAGAACAATGATTTCAAGCATCAACCCCCTTTTAACATGTCAAGTCTGCCACTCTAACCCAATCAGCCTGTCATAATGATCTCCAGCCTTGTGCTCGCAATCAAAAAAATCAATCCTGCTTATTTCAGGATTAAATTCATTTTCATGGCAAAGAAGGACTATGCAGATCATCTGATCACTCTTCATAACATTCTGGAGTATATGCAAATTGCTATTATAAAAACTTTTCCAATTTCCAATATTTATGTAATTCTCAAAACTTTTGGCCATGACTGTACTGTTCCCGTGTTGAGGCTAAATGCAGAGAGTAAATGTGTTAAATACGATGTGTTATACTTACTGTAGTCCTAGCTAAAATGTGAACATGTATTTACTCATCTGCACAAAATTCAATTAGAAATAGTGAAATGCAAATTCAGAAATGGCCGAATTCTTTGTCTAATCATGTAATTTGTGCAGACATTATATTTCCTGATGTTCATTCACTTCATGTTATACGTTGATGGCCATACATTTGTCAAAAATAGATGTTTTTAATGTAATTACAAACAAACAAGCCCACCCCAAGAGTGAAGTCCTTTCCTTAAAGTCACCATGAAACAGAAACTAAGATTCCTTTTGTCTTCTATCGTGATGTACAACCACTTGAAATGGTCCTAAAATGAGAAAAAAGTAGGGGAGTGCATGAATTTGTCCTTTGGGAACCAAGTGGATTGTTGGAAGTTGCTAACAAAATGAAAAAAGATTGGCAAATGGATGAGGGCAGAGCAGAAATAAGACACGCCCTAATAGACCCACCCTCCTCCTTCCCTAAACCCAACCGATAGTGTTTTCAAAAGCACCGATTGACCAGTGCTCACCCACTTCCCTAAACCAGACCGACAGTTTTAAAAAGCAATCCAGAAAAAGCCCTCACGGCAGCCTGATTTTTACCATGTTTTCAGATTTACCACATTCTCACTCTGGTATTTACTTGTTTATTTAATTTTTTCACATGGAAAAGGCATTCCATGTGACCAGGAAGTGAAGAAAAGCCGTTTTGATGGGGAGAGTAGGTTATGGTATTTGTTTAAATGTACTAAGGGCAAATGAATTTTTATAACAAACACTAATATACACATATAAAAATAAGAATTCTTCAATTAGTTGCGACTTTAAAAAGCATTTAAAAGCATTTCTTATTATACTTATTCAAGATTGTAATACATTACTTTTAGAAGTAACCTTCCCCCAACTCTGTCCACAGGAGCGGAATTTCTGTGTGATCTCGGTTCCTAAACTGGCTGCAGATTTCCCGCTGCTGCAGTCCTTCATCAGAGTCGCTCCTCGTGACACCAGCACCTTCCCACAGGAACTCTACCTGTGTCACCGATGGGGACTGACCAGGTACTGGATCATCTAAATGAGCTGACAGAGACATGACACTTTAAACAGGATGTATTGATGGTCGATATTGTTTTTTTAAGTGCATATATAAACCAGTATGTGTTTCACTGTTATCAGTTTCCTGTACAATCTACAGTAACGTACTGGCAGCAGTTTGCCAGTAACTTACTGTAAGTCTTTCACAGCAAAAAATACTACATTTACATTCACAGCAGCATTTATCTTGCTGTATATGCATTTACAGTATTGTATATCTTTACTATAAAATATAGTCACTTTCACAATGCAACTTTAAAACACAGTAACATACTGCATAACTGTCCTACAGTAACATACAGTTCATATTACAGTTAAATACTGTGTCATTTACAAACATCGTGCAGAACAGCTCTAGTCTGGCCTAAAATTACATTGATCCAAGGCTAGATTTCATTCTTAATAATAAATCATTTTTGCCACAATTTGTTATATAATGCAGTATGCAAAGAATAAAAGGCTTCAGTGAAAATCAATCTAACGCCGTGTCCTAACACAAGATTCCAGCAACAAGCAATTTGTCTGTCTGCAGAACAACAGAAACATTTAAATACCAGCCACTGCACTCCCAACGAAATGGTAAGGGCTTTTAATCGCATCGATGCATATTAAACCTCTTTAAGATTATTAGGCTACTGAGTGACTGATGTCGTTAGTTTGCACTGAATCACAGTTCTGACTTTCATTTTCAAACCGTCTGCTAGTTATTTTATTGAACTAGGAACTATAGTGAACTTTCTGCTGCTGCTTTCAGTAATATGACAATAAATGTCAGGTAAGATGGTATTTAAACTCACATTGGCAGCATTTGACATTGAATAAAGCCCATAATCAGTACCTAAGGAGATCTTTGTTTTAGTAGTATATGTTGTTACTTTGCTGCGATGTAGCGGAAAGAAAAAGCATTTCTGAATTATAATCTCCATGTGTAGTTAGGACATGGTGTAAGGTAAAACTACAATTTTGCTACAGTTCTTAATCTTTGTTTCTGGAGGCACACCAGCAGTACACACTTTGAATGTTTCCTTTATCTGACCTATTCTGATGAGTTGATTCAGGTTGACTCTTCCAAATCAAACATACCTGAATCAACTCATCAGAACTGAAATTATTAGGTCATATAAGGGAGACATCCAAAATGTGATGTCTCTGGAAAAATGGGAAACACTGAAATAATAAACAGAAGTAGTGAATATGTACCACCAAAATTAACTAAAATTAATAAATGCTTTAGACTCTTTATGCTTAAGGAGGATATATTAACATACCACTGTTATGATAGTAAAAATCAGTCTACAGGCTTTCCGAGACAACCTAGGATTTCAGGAAAGATCGCTGTGAAATTAAAAGATTGTTTTTTAGATGTTAGTATCAGTATGTTAGTCTTAAGCATATCTATAAGCTAGTGTGCTCCAAAAAAGTGACAAAATTTGCATTTAGAAGGTATAAATATCAAAAGTTTGCAGTTTGTCACTTCCGCCTAAAAAAATCAACGATTTTTTTGATGTCACCTCATACTTCAGTTTCTCATCAAATCTTCTGACCAATCAAATGCTCTCTGGTATCTGACATGCCCCGCCCCCTTCAAGACGCTTCTCATTTGCTTTTCATTTGATGCGCCTGAGCTCCACCACTCTCACTGACAGAGCTGTGATAAAAACAAAATGCTATTGGCTGTTTTTCGAAAAGGGGAGGAGCTACTCTGTCTCGCCCTCTCTTCATGTTTCAGTTGAGATTACATCAAACATCGATTTCAAAGCACTACATGGGACCTTTAAGTTTTATTCAGCCTGATCTCACAAGGAAATGTAATTATTTTTACGTTTTTTTTTTGTTTTTTTGCCTAATTCATATGAATTTATGAGTTCAGTCATATGATTTTTAAAAGGATGCGTGGCACCAAACTTCACCCCTAAACCCAATCGTCATTGGGGGATGAGCAAATCATACTAAATTGTATGGACGAGATCATACAAATTCATATGAATTAGCCACTAAATCAAAAACGTTACGAATTGCCGTTAGATATCGTTGGTTTCATTACAGACCATTCACACTCTGGCAATCAAAAAGTCATTCATACATCAAATGTTTAGAGACTTAAAGTCCCCAAGAAATCAAAACTAAACGTATGATTTTATTAGCTCACATACACGCCAGTTTTGTGTTGAACAATTCATCTGTGCATGTCATTAAGAAATTGTTTGCCATTCTAATCTTTAGCTGAAATCTGAAAATGCACTTCCTGCTTGTTTTCAGTTAATGTATCAGATTATGTGATTTCGAGGTAATGAGCGTGGCTAACGCTGCTCCAACTGTCAGTTATGACAGAAATGGTGAGCAGTAGGAGTCTGTTAGGTTGTAAGAACTCTTCTAAAACCCATTTCCCAATCTTTCTGAATGAAATGCCTACTTTACTACATCCAATCAGCTCGCAGTAGAAAAAGAACAAGCCACGCCCACTGTTTTCTCATTTAATATTCTGTTTCTCTAGCAACTGTGTCACATTAGGAAAAGAATAGCGATCGCAGCTTCCAGTTCATTGGGCCTTTAACAAAATGTAAACAAATGAAACCTTATTGTAAAGTTATAACAAGTAAAACTTTGAAAATACAGACCTGGGTCTTGGATTTATTTGTGCTTCAGAAACCATATAACTTTCAGTATATTCTCAGGACATTGGAGGTGCGTGTGGCGGTGTCGTCAGATATCCCAACAGTCCAGAGTTTAACGGAGAATCTCAGCCAGAGAGAGTCCATCATTGAAGATCTGGATCTGTTCCTGCAGGCCCGAAAAAACTCGGTCTGCCACTGAACACACACTTGATGATCTCAGACTGTAGACAGATGACCTTTGTGATGATCTGAACGCAC
Organism: Danio choprae; assembly: GCA_903798125.1. NCBI lineage: Eukaryota > Metazoa > Chordata > Actinopteri > Cypriniformes > Danionidae > Danio > Danio choprae. Next base: position 11,957 of record CAIGQW010030912.1, read on the forward strand.
TGTTTTCTCCTCCTCAGGACGGGACTGCTCTTCAGGCATTTGTGGCTCATGTTGAGGGCCAAGTTGTTGGTTTGATAATAACCAGAGATGAAGAGGTGAATATTTAGGCTTATACTGTACTAGGAGGCCGTTGAATGCTTGATTCTGTTTGGCTGATGAACATTCTAAGGTGTGCACATTGTGTTCAGATAAACCCACAGCTAAAGTAGTTTGAGGCAGGTCTTGACATCACGGATTTGTATCACTACGCTGAATGATTTAAGTTATTTAACAGCTAAAACAGTCAAAAATCACATCCACATTTGCGGTGTTGGTTTGAGCATTTGATCTATCATTTAATTGTGACAGGTTTATACTTAGTTGAGCGTAAAAATGTAATAATAAAAACATTTGAGCATTTGATTTCTCCATTTTGATTTATTATTTGATAGTTTGAGCATTTGATTTATCATTTGGGTAGTTGTTTTGAGAGTTTGACTTATTATTAGATTTTTTTAGGCAGTTGAATTTTTATTGGGCGACACAGTGACTCAGTGGTTAGCACTGTTGCCTCATAGCAAGAAGGTAGCTGGTTTAAATCCCGGCTGAAAAATATTTCTGTGTGGAGTTTGCATGTTCTCCTCGTGTTGGTGTGGGTTTCTTCTGGGTGCTCCGGTTTCCCCTAAAGTCCAAAGACATGCGCTATAGGTGAATTGAATAAACTAAATTGGCTGTAGTGTTTGTGAATGAGAGTGTGTATGGGTGTTTCCCAGTACTGGGTTGTAGCTGGAAGGGCAAAACATATGCTGGATAAGTCGGCTGTTCATTCAGCTGTGGCAATCCCTGATGAACATAGGGACTAAGCCGAAGGAAAATTAATGAATTAATTTTTATTTTTATTTTGTTAGGGAAAAAACCTCCATACTAGTCCTTCACACAGGAGATGTTTGAGGATAAAAAAATGATAAAAATGTCTGAAATACAACAATGGCTTTAGTTGTGCACTGTAAAAATGCACAAGTCACAATGGATTTGTGTTTGGACAACATGAAGGAATTAGGACAACTTATTAGTTTTTACAAATTTAAATGGATTGAACATAAAACAATTAAGTTGTCCCCCCCAAAAAAGTCAAGAATTGTGTTGTTTCCAACCCAGGCTCATTCTGAAAATGTACCGCTATATACATTTTTGGAGAGCGCCAAATACGTCCCAGGAGGCCCTGCTTTTCTCGTGTAAATCCACCAGAGGCCACTGTCGACTGACTGACTGACTGACTGACCCACCAGTTGACCAGTGCCCACCCACTTCCCTAAACCAGACCGACAGTTTTAAAAAGCAATCCAGAAAAAGCCCTCACGGCAGCCTGATTTTTACCATGTTTTCAGATTTACCACATTCTCACTCTGTTATTTACTTGTTTATTTTATTTTTTGGCTTCTGTTTTTGTCTTACCCACTTTCTGAAACCGTTCTTCGCCGGACTCGAACCCTGTCATCGTGGACAACTCCTCTTTGCATCTCAAATCCGCCGACGTACATGGCGAGCCACTGGACAAACTGGTAACAGCGGGAAAGCCATCTATACGGAGGAAAGTGATCAGCTGGTAAACACGAAAAGGAACGGCGTCATACCACCCCGTAGCATTCATTTTAAAGACGAAATGCAGCCATACGTACTTCTGGCTACATAATTCACGATCTCCAGAAATGTATATAGGTCTATGTTTTCAGAATGAGCCTATGTTGGTTGTTTCAGCTCATTTTAAATAAGTAGTTTGCGCAAACAGCAAACATAATTTTTGAGCGGTGGGAACCATACACTTTAAAAATGCTTGCTACCACACAATTCCTTCATGTTGTTCCAACACAAATCAATTAAGTTAACTTAATTGTTTTATGTTCAATCCACTTCAATTTGTAAAAAACGATTAAGTTGTCCCCCCCAAAAAACTCAAGAGTTGTGTTCTTCGTTCTTTCACAGGACATTGAGTTCATCCGAGCTAATTTTGACATTGAGCGGTTCATGTACTTCAGCCACAATCAGCGAGAGGAACACGGTCGACTGTGCCATTTTCTCCTCAGCCCTGTTTTCCAGCATTACACCAAGTATATCTTCAGAGAGGTGCTGCGTTTGGCACACAAGTCCTGTCTTTATTACCTCCTCCATCCACCCCATC
>CAIGQW010030948.1:0-11227 GCA_903798125.1 Danio choprae
GCCTTCAGCTACTAACAGCGCCCCCCGCTGCTGGAATCAGCTTCCAGAAATGATCAGATGTGCTCCAACATTAGGCACATTCACATCCAGACTGAAAACACATCTGTTTCGCTGTGCCTTTACTGAATGAGCACTGTGCTACGTCCGACAGATCGCACTATAATGTCTTTCATTTCTTTTTCATTCTTTTATAACCCGTTTTAACACATTTTAATCTGTTTTTATATTATTTGTTTTTATTTTTTATACTTCTCTCTTTTATTCCTGTTTATGTAAAGCACTTTGAATGACCATTGTGTATGAAATGTGCTATATAAATAAACTTGCCTTGCCTTGTGAAATATTTGAAATAATATAATTACAAATTCACAGTAGGGCTAATAATATTGTCTTCAATGTACAACCTTAAAAAAATGATTAAAATTTTTTTTTTTTCAGGGGAACTTTATAGTGGATTAGCTTGTTTTCCCATTGTGATTAGACTGAAAACAGTTTATGTTGTTTTGAAGTAGTTTTCCCTCATGAAATGTCTCTTGAAGTACTTTCCAAAAGGCTGATTGCTACTTTAATAACTTTAAGAACCCCCAAAAACTAATTAAATTCTGGATTAAACCCTGGAATTATTGCTTTCCATAATTAAATGTTCCTGCAGGATGCACGGTATGGACAGGAGCCGCTGAGGGACTGTGACTGTAATGTTGTTTTGGCTGAAGGTGGACAGATGATTGCGACGGTTTTTCTCCACTGCGGCTGTGAAATTAGCATGAGAATTAGCATTACTGATTGCAGGCTCACCTTCGAAATCGACGTGTCCGTCTCCGTTCAGATCGATGTCGCGCAGAATGTCCTCCAGATCTCGGTGACCCACCTGAAGGACAGAGAATCAATACAGCGGTGAGGGAGGATCGGCTGAAGCTGAAAGTCTGCTGCAGATGGAAATAACAGCACCTGCTGGCCCAGCAGTTTCTTCATAGCCTCTCGTAACTCGGCTGTGCTGATCTGACCGTCTCCGTTCGTGTCGAACTGAGAAAAAAAAAAAGAGAGCATTAAAACAATGTTAATGCATGCAGAAGATTCACTATGGCAATATATGCAAATTATATACAGGGGTTTGGATAATGAAACACTGGCCAATTTTGGAGGTTTCATGGCTAAATTTGAGTAGCCTGGTGGCCAATCTTCATTGGCTGCAGTAAGAGCAGAGTGTGATGGTTTAAATAGCAGACTAATAGCACAGTTTTGCTTAAAATATTGCTATGCACACAACATTATGTGTGACATATCAGACACAACTTGCTGGTGTGCGTCTCGCTGGAGCATCTGTGACCAAGACAGCAAGTCTTGTCAGCAAACCACCAAGAAGAAGAACCACATCCAACAGGAGTAACTGTGGACCCAGGAGGAAGCTGTCTCAAAGGGATGTCACCAAAATTGTAATGTATTGTTTTGTATTGATTGTATCCAAAAAAAACTAAAACCACAGCTGCCCAGCTCACTGCAGAATCAAATGTGCACCTCAACTCTCCTGTTTCCACCAAAACTGTTTGTCGGGTACTCAATATCCATGGCCTGGCTGCTATAGTTAAACCTTTGGCCACTCGTGCCAATGCCAAACGTCGGTTCCAGTGATGCCAGCAGTGAAAATCTTGGGCTGTAGACAATGTGAAACATGTATTGTTCTCTGATGAGTCCACCTTCACTGTCCCACATCTGGGAGAGTTATGGTGTGGAGAAGCCCCAAAGAAGCGTACCACCCAGACTGTTGCATGCCCAGAGTGGGGGTGGATCAGTGATGGTTTGGGCTGCAATATCATGGCATTCCCTAGGCATTCCCTAATACTTGTGCTAGATTGGTGCGTCACTGCCAAAGACTACTGTACTGACCCATTCTGTAGGACCATGTGCACCCAATGGGTCAAACTTTGTATCCTGAAGTTGGTGCCGTGTATCACGATGATAATGCACCAATACACACAGCAAGACTGGTGAACATGAAAGTGAAGTCGAACATCTCCCATGGCCTGCACATCCACCAGATATAAATATTATTGAGCCACCTTGGGGTGTTTTGGAGGAGCGAGTCAGGAAAGGTTTTCATCACAAAATATTGTCCAAATTAAAATCACATTAATTGATTGATTGACTGAATGATTGATTGATTGATTGATTGATTGATTGATTGATGCGGCACTTCACCTCTTTGAATGCGTCTCTCAGCTCCTTCACTCCGATCATATCTGCCGTCTCGGCCAGAAGTTTGGGTCCCATCAACTCCACAAAGTCCTCAAAATCCACATGACCTCCCACTAAAACACAGAGGACAACATCTATAAATAAACCTGCAGATCTTCCTACGATCCAACATCTAAAATACAGCAGAAGTCAAAGTTATTCGCCCTCCTGTGATTTTTAATTTCTTTTTCAAATGTTTCCCAAACGATGTTTAACAGATTCAGGAATTTTTCACAATATTTCCTATAATATTTTTTCTTCTGGAGAAAGTCTTATTTGCTTTATTTCGGCTACAATAAAAGCCATTTTTAAATTTATTTAAGCATTTTAAGGTCAATATTATTAGCCCCCTTAAGCAATATTGTTTTGATTGTCTACAGAACAAACCACTGTTATACAATGACTTGCCTAATTAACCTAGTTAAGCCTTTAAACGTCACTTTAAGCTGAATACTAGTATCTTGAAAATATCTAGTCAAATATTATGTGCTGTCATCATGGAAAAGATCAAAGAAACCAGTTATCAGAAATGAGTTATTAAAACTATTATGTTTAGACGTGTTGAAAAAAATCTTCTTTCCTTAAACAGAAATTGGACAACAAAATACAGAGGGGGGCTAATAATTCTGACTTCATCTGTACTGTATGTGGTGTTTCTCACGGTTCATGTTGATCTGCTGGCTCAGTTCGATGAGCTCCATCTCGGTGGGCATGTAACCCATCGTCCTCATGCAGTTTCCCAGGTCTTTACAGCCGATAAATCCGTCCTTGTCTTTATCGAACTCTTTAAAGGCTTCCCGGAGCTCTGAGAAAACAGAAAACAGGCCAGGGAAAAAAAGAAAGATGATGGAAACTGAAATATTTGATAGTGTAATTATGTTTCCCTCAAGCACTCGCTTTCACAAAAACACACAAGACAATTAACAAGCGCAGAAACACATCTGAACACATCACTGCACCGCCGTTCTATTCCAAATTTAATAAACGCACTTCTAATTAGATTGGAGTAATTGACACATTGAATTGGAGTATTGTGAGAAATGACATTCTGAGTTTAACATTAAACAGTCGACCTGATTACTGCATGTTTACTACTAACGGCTTCCATTTACATTTATTAAAAAAGCTTTATGGAAGCTGCTTATGTGTTAATAATGAATATTCAAAAACTGACGTTCAACCCCCGGGCCTCACGGTGGCGCAGTGGGTAGCACGTTCGCCTCACAGCAAGAAGGTCGCTGGTTCGAGCCTCGGCTGGGTCAGTTGGCGTTTCTGTGTGGAGTTTGCATGTTCTCCCAGTGTTGGCGTGGGTTTCCTCCGGGTGCTCCGGTTTCCCCCACAAGTCCAAAGACATGCGGTATAGGTGAATTGGGTAAGCTAAATTGTCCGTAGTGTATGAGTGTGAATGGGTGTGTATGGATGTTTCCCAGAGATGGGTTGCGGCTGGAAGGGCATCCGCTGCGTAAAACATATGCTGTATAAGTTGGGGGTTCAGTCCGCTGTGGCGACCCCTGATTAATAAAGGGACTAAGCCAAAAATGAAAATGAATGAATGAATGACGTTTCCCCCACAGTCCAAACACATGCGCTATAGGTGAATTGGATGAACTAAACTGGCCGTAATGTATGAGTGTGTGTGAATGTGAGTGTGTATGGGTGTTTCCCAGTACTGGGTTGCACCTGGAAGGGAATCCGCTGCGTAAAACATATGCTGGAATAGTTGGCGGTTCATTCCGCTGTGGCGACCTCTGATAAATCAGGGACTAAGCGGAAGGAAAATTTTGTTTACCCAATTCACCTATAGCGCATGTGTTTGAAGCACCCGGAGGAAACCCACGCCAACACGGGGAGAACATGCACACTCCACACAGAAATGCCAACTGGCCCAGCCGGGACTCGAACCAGTGACCTTCTTGCTGTGAGGCAACAGTGCTAACCACTGAGCCACCGTGCCGCCAAAATGTAATTTATTATTTAATCTAAAAATAAGAATTACTCCAGAATTCAATGTCACATGATCCTTCAGAAGTCATAATAATATATTGATTTGTTGCTCAATAAACATTTGTGATGATTATAATCAGAAAGAAATTGTGTTGCATAATATTAACCTTACCGTCCATTTCCTCTGGTCTGAGCTCTCTGTTCTGAAACACAACAAACAAAGTCATCAGCGACAAACCACAAATATATGTCCAGTTTTGCTGCATTAATGACAGAAGTCTCCCAGTCATTTCTACTGTAAACATATCCATACATTAGCAGTTTTCCGTATTTTGTGATTCATGTTTTTATTTTTTATTTTCCCGGGTTATTCATACTTTTGAATTACATTATGGGATCTTAATCTTTCCTCCAACAACTGTTAACCTTGAAAAGCTTTAACATTTTTGATAGTTTAAAGTGCTATACTGTCTGGGTTGGTGTTGTATATTACGCTACAAAAGCCTTGTAATAAACTGCCAGCACACTTTCTGTTATTTTACAGACTTATTTCATTCATTCATTCATTTTCTTTTCGGCTTAGTCCCTTTATTATTCTGGGGTCACCACAGCGGAATGAACCGCCAACTTATCCAGCATATGTTTTACGCAGCCAATGCCCTTCCAGCTGCAACCCATCCCTGGGAAACATCCACACACATACACTACGGACAATTTAGCCTACCCAATTCACCTATAGCGCAGGTCTTTGGACTTGTGGGGGAAACCTGGAGGAAACCCACGCCAACACAGGGAGAACATGCAGACTCCACACAGAAACGCCAACTGAGCCAGCCGAGGCTAGACTTATTTCTCTATATATTATTTCTTATAAGTTATATTATTTCAAACTGCTAAAATGTCAATAAATGTCACTTTGTTAAACTGTCGAGAGCAGAGATCGACATCCCATAATGTAATTCACAACTGAATTTGCACACTGATTACCACTTATATACCCACAGTTTTACGTCATAAGATGACGAATGTTCGAATGTTCAGCCGAATGTTCAGCAGTTCGTCCCTTGTATAACTGATCGCGTATGACAAACATAAAGCAGGACAAACTAACAACAGCAGTATGATAGCTGGAGAGCTCCACGGCGAGGCAGCCAGCCACGGCGCCATCTTATGACGTTATACTACAATTGCCATGATAAGTGTAAAAAAAGAGCCATGGTATATTTGTGGTTACAATAGTTTAACTGCAATTCTGAATGTGCCTCAGACAGATGAGTGGGCTTGACAAACCACCTGCAGAAAACACACTCTTTCATCTCTCTGCCACTTTAACTGACACTTACACAGTTTTGCACCAGACACTTACTTACAATCATTCCATATCTCTCTCTCTCAAAAAAAAAACATTGTGCATTTATGAAGTGTGCCTCACACAGATGAGTGGGCTTGACAAACCACCCGTAGAAACACTCTATTAAAAAACACTCTCCCCTCCTAACACTAGCACTCAATTCTCTGAGCATTAACACTTCCTTTGTATAATCAGCACTTGTTGTATTGCCTCTTTATGTTGAATCGCTGAGTGCCTCCTTAATTGTAAATCGCTTTGAACGAATGAATGACTAAAGGTAACTGCAATGACCATTGGTGATTTTCATAAGGGTGGAAAGTATTATTTCCAGCATATAAATATATATAATCCATCCTCTGCACGTCAATAACTGTCTGGTTTACCTCAGCTACCAAATCTGACCTCCGAAGACTTCGGAAAGTTCAGACTGCTGAGCGAATCACTGCTACAACCCTCCCTACTTTCCAAGAACTGTACTTATCCAGAGCGAGCAGAAGGGCTGCCAAAATCACTCTGGACCCCTCACACCCAGCACACTGCCTCTTTGACCTCTTACCTTCTGGTCGACGCTACAGAGCACTGTGCACCAGAACAGCCCGACACAGAAACAGCTTCTTCCCTCAGGCAATCCATCTCATGAACACTTGATGATAGTGGTTAAACAAACATCACTATTCACTTATTTATCTAACAACATACTTTACATGCCAATTTGCACATAACAGCTGCACGTATAACGTTGTATATAGTAATATACCTGTACATACACTTGTCAATTTGCATATTTGCGTTCACTACTTACTTCTATCTTTAAAATATATTTATTAGCTGTATATTTGTCCTGTCTCTGTATTTCTGTTGCATTGTAGAGGCTTCTGTCAAATCCCTCGTTCCAACACACCTGGCAATGAAGCTCTTTCTGACTCTGATAAAGCAGTAAGTCATTACAGCATTAGGATCACAGTGGCACATGTAAACTAATACACTCGGCCTTTTAAGCATCTCGAACCGATTTAACGTCTGCATGGTTTATAAACTCCATCTTCTCATTTGGATTAAGTCTTCGTAAACTCAGGATAGATCTCTCATAATCAGCTCAAGCCGTTCGTTTCTTAGATCCCAGCATTCCCCGCTCCACAGCTCTCCTTAAACACAAGCGAACGCGATTCCCCTCTGAACAACAGAACTCATTTACATGACTAAACTGAGCTGTACCAAAAAGCTCGGTTCATGATCAGGCTGGGGGCTCACGGTGGCGCAGTGGGTAGCACGATCGCCTCACAGCAAGAAGGTCGCTGGTTTGAGCCTCGGCTGGGTCAGTTGGCATTTCTGTGTGGAGTTTGCATGTTCTCCTCGTGTTGGTGTGGGTTTCCTCCGGGTGCTCCGCTTTCCCCCACAAGTCCAAAGACATGCGCTATAGGTGAATTGGGTAAGCTAAAATTGTCCGTTGTGTATGTGTGTGAATGAGTCTGTGTGGATGTTTCCCAGTGATGGGTTGCAGCTGGAAGGGCATCCGCTGCATAAAACATATGCTGGATAAATTGGCGGTTCATTCCGCTGTGGCGACCCCAGATTGATAAAGGGACTAAGCCGAAAAGAAAATGAATGAATGATCAGGCTGCATTATTTGAATGATGTGCTTTTGATTCAAGAGAACTGATTCATGAGAGTCATTCTTTCAGGAATCAGACTATAGTCTTTGGACTGTGTTGATTCCACACAGCGCATCAAAATAACAAATCAGACTACACTGGCTGTGCTGTAAGTTTCTGATTCAGTCTTTAAAATGTGTTATGATTCATTGAAAGGAATCAATTCATAAGAGTCAATCCTTCCATTAATAGACTTCACTGGTTGTTAGCAGTAGGTTTCTAATTCACTCTAAATAACCAGTTCATGAAAGTTACTCATTTGGCAATCAAACTATCTTAGTTTCCTTTTTTTGATCCAATGAAAATGATTCATAAGAATCATTTGTTCAGGAATCAATGCTAGTGATTTTGTTGTTGTAAAGAACCAGTTCATATTCACTTGTTTCAGAATTAGGTTGGAATATGGGTTTTTAATTCAAAACGACTGATTAGTCGTTCTTTAAGGAATCAGACTACAGTGGTCGTACTGTGTTTGATTCAATAAAAATGATTCATAAGAGTCATTTGTTTGGGAGTCAGACTACAGTGACTGTGTGCTGCAGGTTTCTGATTCGCTAAAATAAAATCTTACGTTCGGACACTGGCAGTGCTGTATTTTTAAAAGTAAATTCAGTAAAAATAATAAGCACATACAAATGTGCTATAGATTTATTGAAATGAACCGATTCATACGAGTCATTCATTCAGGAATCAGACAACATTGGTTGTGCATTGGTTATGATTTACTGAAAATAACTAGTTCATAAAAGTCACTCAACTGGGAATCAAACTAGAATGGCCTTTTTGACTCAATGAAAATCATTCATAAGGATCATTTGTTCAGGAATCAGACTATACTAAAAGACCCAGATCATATTCACTTCTTTCAGAATCAGATTAGACTACATCAGTTGCAATATATGCAAAACCAGCACATGTTGCTACTGATGTAGTCTGATGTAGTCTAATCTGTTTCTGAAAGAATTAAATATGATCTAGATCATTTTACTAAATTTACAATTAAAAAATAACTAGCATTTTCCAATTACCGAACAAAAGATTCTTATGAGTCGGCTTTTACTAGATTGTATCAGCGTGATGAACACCACTGAAAGGAATCCATTAGATTTGTCTTTTGATTCAATAGAACCGACTCATTGAATCATTCATTTTCCTTCAGCTTAGGTTCTTTTTCAGAGGTCGCCACAGCGGAATGAACTGCCAACAATTCCAGCTTGTGTTTTATGCAGCAGATGCCCTTCCAGCTGCAACCCAGTACTGGGAAACACAAATACACTCTCACATTCACACTCATACACTACGGACAATTTAGTTCATCCAATTCACCTATAGCGCATGTGTTTGGACTGTGGGGGAAACCGGAGGACCAGGAGGAAACCCACGCCAACACGGGGAGAACATGCAAACTCCACACAGAAACGCCAACTGATCCAGCCGGGACTCGAACCAGCGACCTTCTTGCTGTGAGGCGACAGTGCTAACCACTGAGCCACTGTGCCACCAAGAACTGACTCATAAGATTCATTCTTTAAAGAATCAATCAACAATGGTAGTGCTTTATGTTTTTGATTCAATAAAAAAGCTCATGACATTCAATACAAACTATTTAACATTCAATCGCAATCACAACAAACGGCAAACTCACATTCATATCTGAGGGGAAATTATTATACAGTATAACAGAGGGAAGCACTGCTGCTGAAGTATTTTCATAAAGTATTATTTTCCATAACTCTAAACACTTCATTAATCCACTTTAAATGGACCCATGGTGTGAAAAGATGCACATTTTAAATACTAATATCCCACGTAATCTCTCCGTGAGCTCATAAAAGCATAAGTAATAGCATAAATTTGGCAAAATGTTATTTTAAACTACAACGCTTGGCATGTCAGACCACAGGAAATGCAATTTCAAATATCCATTTACAGATGATCTCTGTGTTTAGACTGGAGATTATGCAGATTCTCATTATGTGATGAGAGCGGATTATACATTTCTAGCGTCTGAAATATGTTTGACTTCTTGCATGATCATCTCTGTCATACTCAGCTGTGTGTTTGTCAATAACTAAACCAGTTTTTATATGAATTTCAATCATTCTTTTTGGAAAAGTAAGGCAGTCAGTGTTGCAAAAGCTCTATAAGCGTGATGTACGGCTTGTGTAGTGATGTTGACAGTGCTTTGTCCCTTATATCATTTTCAATGCCTACAGAGTGTGTCTCTTCTGAAAATCTGAAAATATGCGAGAGCTTGTTTTGCATGAGCGCACAGGTGTGTGTGTGTGGTTCTGGTATTCATGATGTTGTGAGGACCAAAATATCCCCACACTTATAGTAATACCAGTCATTTTTGACCTTGTAGAGACAATTTCTGGTCCCGATGAGAAAAACGGCCCATAAACCACATAGAATAAAGTATTTTGTAAATGTAAAACTGCCATTTTTTTCCTGTGAGGGATGGGTTTAGGCATAGTGTTGGGTAAAGAGGACAGAATATACGGTATGCACAGTATAAAAATCATTACGTCTATGAAGGGTCCCCATAAAACACGAAAACCCAACCCATGTGAGTGTGTGTGGGGGGGTGAGGGGATTTTTTTCTAGTTTCCATGAGGAAAACGGCTCATAAATCACACAGAATGAAGTATTTTGTAAATGTAAAACTGCAGATTGTTTCCTGTAAGGCTTGTTTTTGGGGTAGGGGGATATAATATATATAGTCTGTACACTATAAAAATAGAAATCCCCATAAAGATAGCTGTACAAGTGTGAGTTTGTTTGTGTGTGTGTGTTTATGTGAATAAAGTATTTTGTAAATGTAAAAATCCAGATTGTTTTCTGCGAGGTGGTACGGTTGGGAAATGAGTACAGGATATACAGTATAAACACCCATGGAGTGTCCCCATAACACATGAAACCCCATCTTGTGTGTCTCTGTGTGTGTGTGTGTGTGTGTGTGTGTGAGTGTGTATCTGTGTGTTTGCTCCTGGAATTCATTCACCCAATGTTCCCACAAGTATAGCAATACCAGTAATTCTTCCCCTTGTGGGGACATTTTTGTCCCCACGAAGAAACAGCTCATAATACACAGAGAATGAAGTATTTTGTAAATGTGAAACTACACATTGTTTTCTGTGAGGGGTTTGGTTTAAACGTAGTGTCTGTACCGTAGAAACATCATTACGTCTTTGGAGAGTGCTCACAAAACATAAAAAACCCCACCACGTGTGTACTGTATGTGTGTGGTCCTTGTATTCATTCACCAAATGTCCCAAGTCCACAAGTAAAGCAATACCAGTAATTTTACCAGTACTAATGAATAAAAAAACAGAAAGAAGTATTTTATAAATGTAAAACTGCAGATTGTTTTGTGTGAAGGGTTGGGTTTAGGCATAGGTCTGAGGAAAGATGACAGAACATACAGTCTGTACTGCATAGATATCACGTCATATCATATCAGAGTGTCACCAGAAAACATGAAAACCCATCTTGTGTGTCTGTGTGGTCCTTGTATTCATTCAACAAATGTCCCCACAAGTATAGCAATTACAGTCTTTTTGCCTTTGTGGGGACATTATTTTGGTCCCCATGAAGAAAAAGTCTCATAAATCACACAGAATGAAGCATTTTGTAAATGTAAAACTACAGACTGTTTTCTGTGAGGGTTTGGGTTTAAGCATAGTGTCTGTTCAGTAGAAACATTGTTACGTCAACGGAGAGTGCCCATAACGCATGAAAACCCACCATGCACTGTATACTGTATGTGTATGTGTGTGTTTACTCCAGGTATGCATTCACCAAATGTCCCCACAAGTATAGCAATACCAGTCATTTTTGCACTTGTCGGGACATTTTTTGGCTCATTAATCACACAGATTTAAGTATTTTATGAATGTAAAACTACAGATTGTTTTCACTTGGGTTTAAGCGTAGTGTCGTACCGTAGAAACATCATTAAGTCTATGGAGAGTGCTCATAAAGCTTGAAATCCCATCATATTTGTGTTTGGTCCTGGTATTCATTCACCAAATGTCCCCACAAGTAT
>CAIGQW010030951.1:0-13701 GCA_903798125.1 Danio choprae
TTTTTTTTTTGTTTCTTTCTCAGATTCAATACAAACATGGACAAGAAAACTGATTTAAACACTAACTATGAAACTATTTATAAATTAAAAGATTCTACTAATGAAACTATAATTAACATTGATACTAATAATCATACTGATTTTATTAACAATACTAATATATTATCCTCTAATGAACCTACTACTGGATTTTCTCCTAGCGAAAAAAATAATTTGAAAAAGTCTTCTTTGAATAATACATTAAATACTAAAGAAACTGATAATGTAGATGCTGCTATGCTTTCTGATGGAACTTACCAGTCATTCGATTTGGGAAAGATATTGCGCTTACCCTATTTTGCCTCAACCTTTCATATAGATAAAACATTCAATGATTGTGTAAATGAATTAGAATATACACCTGGTCCTTTAGTTGTAGAAAATGGTAAAATTATGCAAAATACTAAAAATGTAAAATTAACACACAGTTTTCCATGCTGTGTATTAGTTGGGGACTGGGAATCTGGATATAGCTTAGGTCAGGGATTCTATTATGGATCCAACCTTATAATGACAGCCAAACATGTTTTAAAAAATCACAAATCGAGTCGTATATTTGTCATTTTCCCCGATTATTTTGTTTCTGCAATATTTAAAGGCCGTAAAACTTTACCTGAGGCTCATAATAGAGTTGTCCAAAACTATGATATTGCATTTATTGAATTAGAAGGGAATTTAGATTTATTACAAAACCAAGAACTACCAATAGGAGAGTTAAGCGAAAATGAAGATTTATATTTTTACCCAATAGAATCTGGATGCTTTTCTAAGAAGCTCTGCAGAATCAAACAACCAAATTCAGACATCAAAAAGAAAATGCTTGAAAATGAGTTTATTTTATCAGATGCAGGCGAACATGGAGACAGTGGAACTCCAATTTATTCAAGATCTGGCACTTGTGTTGGATTATATATTGGAGCATACACTGAACAAAACTCAACGCTTGAATACGGCAGAGCTTTACAATTTGATAGAGAAGTTCTTAATAAACTAAAAAACATCACTCTTTCTGTTCCTAAACCTCTTATTTTATTTTCATGTTTAATTATTTTTGTTTTTTTATATATCATTTTATTTGTATTACAAAAACACGACAATAAAAATATTAAATACTACTACTACTAATAATATTATTATTATTTTGAACAAATAAAATCTTTTTATAAATATATTTGATAATAAAAACAATAATAAATACTTCTACCATTACTGCAACTTTAATAATAATAATAATAATTATTATTATTATTATTATTATTATTATTATTATTATTATTATGTTTTGTATTTTTCAATTGTTTTTATACTATTCTATACTGATATTTTAACAGTGTTTCTCAGTCTTGATCCCACATTGCCCCTAAACTTGAGTTAATCTGGTGTGGTAAACATGTAGAATGTGAGGCGTTTGGGTGTGTTAGTGGATGTGGCAGGGCTGGGATGGAGCAGGGTTGATAAAAAAACACTGTGAAATATCTATACTGTTCATTGTTTTGTATTGTTGGTTTGGCGAGGGGCGGCATGGTGGCTCAGTGGGTAGCACTGTTGCCTCACAGCAAGAAGGTCCCTGGTTTGACCTTTGGTTGAGCCAGAAGTCCTTTCTGTGTGGAGTTTGCATGTTCTCCCCATGTCTAATTCCCTTAAAGACATGCAGGTTAGACACCATGGACGTGAGTACTGAATGAGTACCAGAAGGGTAAAGCCTGTCCCAAACCCAATGTGTGGACCATCCTAAGGGAAGCTGAAAGGAGATTATTATATTTTTACTGCAATTACATCAAGTGAGTATCACAACTTTGTTTGATCTTTCCTTTCTTGCTGTCCTTTGGTTGATCATTTCCTCTGCTTCTTATACTCTTTCTTTTGGTCATTGCCAGTGTGTTTTGCGTTATTGTTCACTGCTTTTCTTCTCTTTCCAGTTAAGTTCTCTGTTTCCACTAAAGATGCCTCGTTCCTGTGTGCCAAAAATAAGTACGCCATAGTAAATATGTTACCACAGAATATAAAAAACTAAATTGCAATTAAAAAGAAAAACCATGCAGGCCATAAAAATTATATATTATATATAAATTATATATATATAAGATTTAGTTTGGTGGTTGTAGTTATTTTTGCAGCATCTGATTTCATCAGCTGTTTAATAACACTGTTTTGTAGAAAATGCAGCAATATACAATGCAGCAAAAGTTGTTCTTGAATTTTTTCACACATTTAGATAAAATTTTTGTATGAATGTTTTGATGAATCATGATTCACGCACATTTCACGCATACATTTGTGTGTGCATGGTTAGTGAATGAGACCCAGTGTCAGTTTAAATCTACACTAAATCTACACTCTTTGCATTAGCATACACATAAAACACAAGCATAACTTTGAAATTCAAATAAGTAACTTTTGTATATACAACAGACATCCAAATACTTTCTTTCATTACTATTAGTACACTCGCTAAGTGTTAAATAATTATCACAGGGTCTGATCGAGCAATTTATTTATTCATTTATTCATTAAGGCCCAATCCCAATTCTACCCCTTGGCCCTTCCCCTTACCTCTACCCCTCATTTTGCGCGTTCACGTGAAGGGGTAGGGGTGTCCCAATTCTCTTTAATTTGAAGGCATAGGGCTAAGGGGAAGGGTTAGATAGCCATTGAAACTGAGATTTTCCACCACCACACTATACCACAGGGTATGAAAAATTAACAGAATACGCCATCTACAACGGCAACATGGCTGCGGAATTTTTTACAACAAACAAGCATATTAATACATTCATAACAGTGTTCGTGTTTTAAGGGTAACGGTCATGCTTAAAAAAATTAAAATAATAAAAATAAAAAGATAAAAAAACTGCTAAATGTTGCTATCTATAATCCATAATAATAACTCCTGTATAGTCGTCCCACAACATACTTTCACATCTGTCACTCAATGACACTCGAATCCCCTGTCAGAACAGTCTAGTGGCTGGGAATTACCTTTTAACAGTGTCTGGAATAACGTTCATATTGTTTTCTTGTATATGAATGAATATGGCCACGATGTAAATATACAGTAGTTATGAGCTTATTGCCACATTATATTGTTATATTATTATATTGCCTTAAATACCAAAAATAATGCAACTGGAATAACTACAGCAGTCGCCATCATCGATCTCATATGAAGTAAGAGCTCGCAACTGTCAGTGTTCGTCCGCGTCATCCTTTGTTTATGTCATGTGCTTTCTTTGTCCTTCTCCCGCCACCGTCATTGTTAATCTGTTCCACCTGTGTTCATCCCTTGTGTGTGATTACCTTAATCATTCCTTCATCCATTTATACCCTTTCGTCTGTGTCCATTGTTGTCCGGTATCTTGAATCGTATGGGTCTCGTCCTGTGTCGTCCTGTCTTCCGTTATCCTGTATCTGTTACCCGTAAGTGTTAATAAACCCGTTTTTGTAATGTTCATCCTTCACCGTCTCGTCATGTTATCCTCCGCCCTCCGGGCGTTACAGCAACGAGCTCTGTTGTAGCTCTGTCCCATTTCTTAGTTGTAAATTTGAAGCCCTTCCCATTCACACTCTGTTTTAAGGGCCATGGGGAAGGGGTAGGGGTAAAAAAAAATAGAATTGAGATTGGGCCTATGTGGACTTTATTAGTGGACAAATGTAGAGAATAGTGAATGATGGTGTAGGGCGGCAATTTCAGATACAGGTCAGAAGTAATTGTGTGAGACAAAGGAGACCAGCAAAATGAGCAGTGCTGGGTTGGCTCCAGGAACATGGTTGAGAACTACTGCTTTAAAGGATTGTTAGGCTTTAGACAACTGGAACGACTTCACTGTGAAGGACATCTATGCTCATCTTAAGTCTGTCTTCTCCTTTTTCCAGAGGTTCACTTAATCTTGGAACCAGGCTGTATGGAGGATAGATGGTTGTCGTGGTCATCGAGAGTCAAACACAAATACTGATTCCTGCAAAGATGATAGTGACAGACAAACCTCTGCATTGCTCCTATCAGCTAGCCTGAACGCCCACTTGGTGATCTTTTGGGACCTGCACCTTCTCCATGAAAGATGCTCATCGCTCTCAAGTCCTCTGATGTCTTTAATCTCGGCTTTTAATTGCCCCGGCTTAACCTGCTTTCTGTTCTCTACCTGATATTCTGGCTTTTATTCTCTCTTCTTCATCTGTTAAGCTGATTTGACACAATAAAACGCTAGAGAAAAATGTCGACTTGATGTGTATGGTGTTCTGTAGCGTGCATGTGAAATTTATATGCAGATGCAAAAACAATTCCAAGTGATTTGGTAAGGAAATTCTTGTCTAAAGATTTAAATATGTTCAAATTATGTAACCCTTGTGCATCAATGCAAATCTAAACCTGGGTCCATAAAGGACAAAGCATTGTAAAAATACAAGACTTATTTACACTTTCACTGGCATAGATGTCATACTGATGATTAAACAACAATATAGTATTTTTGTTAGTGTCTACACTTAAAAAAGTGAAAACCTTAACAAATTACGTAACCTAGACACACTTAAACTAACTAAATTCTGAAAACACTGACAAATGTGAACACAAAATAAAATCCGCCATGATGGCCAGTTTTCTTAAATTGAGAATCATGCATAAGCTGAATAATAAATAGGCTTGCTGTTCTGTGTATGCTTCAAGATATTTAGCCGAGATGCAACTGATTGGAAAACTGGAATCTGAAGGTTTCTGAAAAATAAAAATGAATTAATAAAATCGTATTTGATAGATTTCCTGTAAGAAACTTACTAAATGTCTTCATGGAACATTTTAGCATAAAAAAAAAAAACAATTTTGACATCATTCTTACAAATATACATTGAGTCAAAATGATTACTGTGCAACTAAGAAGCATATATTCACGTACAGTCAATAGCACTCGTGTCACACTGCAGAAAGTGATACAAAATAAGAGCGCGCAATGAATTTAAAGTCTCATCTTTTGAATTTAAAGATCAAAATCTGAACAAGGTGTCAGAAGAAATCCAATAGCCATGCTAACATGGCTAATTTATACAGGCATATTTCTCAAAAGTTGAACCTAGAACTCACAAGATGCAGCAAAAGATTTGAGTGCAATGATCATAGACATCTGTCCAGTCAAAGGGATACCTCACCCAAAAATCTCACAACTGACTCTCCCTCAAGCGATTCCAAACCTGAATTAGTTTCTCTATTCTGCTCTGTTGGGAAAGATGAAAACCAGTGTGTGTGTATATATATATATATATAGACTACCGGTCAAAAGTTTGGGGTCAGTAAGATTTTTAAATGTTTTAAAATAAGCTTCTCCTGCTCACCAAGGCTGCATTCATTTAATCAGAAATACAAAACAGATTGTAAAATTGTAAAATTCAAAAGTAGTTTATAATTTTATTTAATAATTTATTCCAGTGATTTAAAGATGAATTTTCAGCTTCATTACTCCAGTCTAATATTAATTATTATGATGATTATTATTATTATTGGTAATAGTAATAAAAGCAATAATTACTGGAGTAATAATTTCATTTGAAACTACATACAGTACAATAAGAAAGCAGTTCTTTACATTTTTAATAAATACTTAACAATAGAACATTTTTATTTTTATTTTTACATTTAATAAAGTCGTCTTGATGAACAGAATAATGTTCTTAAAAAAAATAAATAAAAAAAACGTTTAAAAAAATTATCCCAAATTTTTGACCGGTAGTGTATTTATAAGTTGGCGGTTCATTCCGCTGTGGCGACCCCAGATTAATAAAGGGACTAAGCCGACAAGAAAATGAATGAATAAATGAATAGTGTATTTATTAAATTAACAAAAAATGTGCACTAAACCATTTTATCATTTAATAATTGTATTCATTTTTTTGTTTTATTAATTTAAATAGAACTACAGCAATCGACCACGACTCTGTTCTGTTCCCTGCCTGATAAAAACAATTAAAAGGCTGATTACAACAAAAAACACAACATAGACTGATGTTGAATAACACATCCTGATGTTAAATAAAAAAAAAAAAACAGACCACACAGCAAAAAAAATCAGTGTACATTTAACTCAATTTGAGTTTAACTTAACACTCCTTGGGTGTACATATGACTCCCTCCATTTTCGGAGTTAAAATAACACTTTCTAAAGTGTGAAATTTGTACATTACTCACAGAGTTCATTTTAACACAGTAAGAGTTTATTCTTACATCAAACTGGAGTGTGTGTTACCCTTCAATGTGTTAATATATTACCTTTTTCCCTATATTATCAATTGGTGTGTGTGACAGATAACAGTGATCAAATATGTTGAAAATAGTTTTAATTTATTAAATGTTCATTATTCTTTTCAGAAATAAATTCAGAAACAAACTTTAGAAAATCTGTTTCCACAAAAGTGCAAGAAAATAAATCCATTAACACCCGCACAATATAAAATAGACCATTTATTGTTTAAAAACTCATTGTTTTGTAACTCATAGAAACGTCATAAAACTCATTCATTAAAATGTACTCCAGTTTTAACATTGGACAACACCAAAACAATCACACTGTATATTTAACACTGGAATTTTTGCTGTGCATGTTTTTATATATATATATATATATATTATCATTATGGCCTCACAGTGGCGCAGTGGGTAGCACGTTAGCCTCACAGCAAGAAGGTCGCTGGTTCGAGCCTCGGCTGGGTCAGTTGGCGTTTCTGTGTGGAGTTTGCATGTTCTCCCTGTGTTGGCGTGGGTTTCCTCCGGGTGCTCCGGTTTCCCCCACAAGTCCAAAGACATGCGGTACAGGTGAATTGGGTAGACTAAATTGTCCGTAGTGTATGTGTGTGAATGGGTGTGTATGGATGTTTCCCGGAGATGGGTTGCAGGTGGAAGGGCATCCGTTGCGTAAAACATATGCTGGATAAGTTGGCGGTTCATTCCGCTGTGGCGACCCCAGATTAATAAAGGGACTAAGCCGAAATGAAAATGAATGAATGAATATTATCATTATATATATACATCTGGTTCTGTCATTTTATGTTAAGTATATATAATTATTTTTGTTTAAAAAGGTATTGCTCTATGTTGTACTGGCAGGTTATGTTTAAGGTAAAAATCAATAAACTAAACTTTAAAGCAGGTTTTTTGGATATGAAAAATACATTTCTGAACAATCTAGACAATAAAGCAATATATTTTAAATATAAAAGTTGCTCAAATATTTCACAGTTCATCGGCTCTTTTTGTCTGATAATGCTTTGTGAATGTTTCTCATATGAGAATGGAACAAAACCTTGACAAGTTTGATGTCGTCATAGTGAAGTATTTGCGGTAAAAGCAACTGGAATGATCAGATGTCAGAACAGTGACTCAGATTCAATAGATGAACAATTCAACTGTCAAGTCAAGAAAAGGAAAGTCCAAGTCAAATTACAAACCTTCAATAGTTACCATACAGTATCACCATTTTGATTGTTCTTGACCCAACTTCACCTAATAGATGATATGTGTTGGTTATATATATATATATTCATTCATTCATTTTCATTTCGGCTTAGTCCCTTTATTAATCTGGGGTCGCCACAGCGGAATGAACCACCAACTTATCCAGCATATGTTTTACGCAGCGGATGCCCTTCCAGCTGCAACCCATCTCTGGGAAACATCCATACACACCCATTCACACTCATACACTACGGACAATTTTTAGCTTACCCAATTCACCTGTACCGCATGTTTTTGGACTTGTGGGGGAAACCGGAGCACCCGGAGGAAACCCACGCCAACACAGGGAGAACATGCAAACTCCACACAGAAACGCCAACTGACCCAGCCGAGGCTCGAACCAGCAACCTTCTTGCTGTGAGGCGAATGTGCTACCCACTGCGCCACTGTGAGGCCCATATATATATATATATATATATATAGTTTTTGCTATTTTTATTGTGATGCCTCAGTCACAACCAAGTTAGCAAATATTTACCTGCAACATTTCCACAGAGATATATCCATTTTACACACAAAATGTAACTTAATGCTGCTGGAAAATCTAGATCTAGTGCATGGAGTAGACAAAATAAATATTTCCTAAGAAAATAATCAAGATTTATGGAAACATAAGGGGAGGGTTATGTTTGTCATAAAGCCAAAACCACATTAAGTTGAGTCTTGGTTTTTAACACTTAATGTTCCTAAATACCTTGACGCATTTAAATTCTTAAAGTTTATTAAGGATTATCATATTACACAATAAAGGCATAACATGATTTGATAATTTCAGAATATTACTACAGAAGAATCACTGAGAAATGTTGACATATTGACATCGTAATAATCCTTAAAAATGTCTTAATAGACTGTTTGCACGTATTTTTGTGGTCATCTTTTTTTAAACAGGCTAGATTAAATATATAATTTTTGTAGATTAGAAAGGTATTACAGTTTAAATACATATCTTCCAATCATCCCTGGGCTCGTCTGTTTACTTCTGATAATGCCTTGTGAATGTTTCTCATATGAAAATGAAACCAAACCCAGTTCAGGTTTGACAGGTGTGATTTCGCCGTAGGGAAGTATTTGTGGTAAAGTAAGTCAGATCTCACATACAATAGATGAACAAGTTTTCCATTCAAGTGTCAAGTTGCACACAATTTTCTTCTTTTGTGTTCAACATAAGAAAGACATGCAAACAGGTTTAGAACAAGTGTATAATTATTCATTTTATTATATTTTATTTTATTAAATTAAAGAGACTTGCTTGAATAATTAAAATCTGTCCTTCATACAGTATATGTTTTTCCATACTAATGATCATGACAGAATAGTAAACTCGCAAGCTCAGCAGTTTATCTTCATTTAAAATTCATGAATAATGTAGACAATAAAGCAAGCATTTTGTAATAGTTGAAATGTCTAAAATGTGCTAAAATATTTCACAGTTCCTTTGCTCATTATTTCTGATAATGCTTTGAAAATATTTCTCATATCAGAATGGAAAAAGCATCATTCAGGTTTGACAAGGCTGATGCTGCTGTAAGGAAGTATTTGTGGTGGAAGTAGATGGAATGTTCTGATGTTACAACGGTGACTTACATACAATAGATGAACAACCCTTTGTATTCAAGTGTCAAACCAAGTTCCAAATCAAGACAGACAAGTGCAAGCCGAAGTCTTCAAGAAGCTTCAAATTGAACCAAACACCAACTTTATGTATATATAGTTATAAAGTTTATATATATATATATATATATATATATATATATATATATATATATATAGCCTGAGTTTTTGCCAATCAAACCAATTGTCCAAGACGTTAGAAAATGTACCCGATTTTTATTTTTTTACCAGTCAGGAAACACTACACAGCAAGAAGGTCGCTGTTTCGAGTCCCAGCTGGGTCAGTTGGCATGTCTGTGTGGAGTTTGCATGTTCTCCCCGTGTTGGCGTGGGTTTCCTCCTGGTGCTCCGGTTTCCCCCACAGTCCAAATACGTGCGCTATAGGTAAACTGAATAAACGAAATTGGCCGTATAGTGTATGAGTGTGAATGAGAGTGTATGGGTGTTTCCCAGTACTGGGTTGCAGCTGGAAGGGCATTCGCTGTGTAAAACATATGCTGGATAAGTTGTTGGTTTTGTTCCGTTGTGGTGACCCCAGATGAATAAAGGGACTAAGCCGAAGGAAAATTAATTAATGAATGAATATTAAAGCAGAGTAATATATAATATATTTATACAAAATATACATTTATACAAAATATATATAGTTTTATTTTCTGAAATAATGAGTCAAAATCAAGCAAAACAAGCAATAATTGGCCTGTGCAGTAAAAAAAAAAAAAGAAGAAAAAAAACCCATTTCTAACAAATAAATAAATTAATTAAAATAGTTTTACCCCACTGGCAGATTATTTTGCTTGTTTTAAGAAAACTTATCACTTAATTAAGCACTTGAGTATCGTCTAATTGCATTTATTTTCTTTTGTTTTACGCATCTGAAGATAATGAGGAATATTACATTGAATGTTTTAATAAAATTTGTAATGTATTTAAAACGGTAAAAACCAGTAAAAAATATATATACATTGTTCTATTTTCTGAAATAATGAGTCAAAATCAAGCGAAACAATCAATAGTTGGCCTGTGCAGTAAAAAAAGAAGAAGAAAAAAAACCATTTCTAACAAATAAATAAATAAATAATTTTTTTTTTACCCCACTGGCAGATTATGCTGCTTGTTTTAAGGAAACTTTTCACTTAATTTTGACTTGGAAAATCAAACATAATTTTTTTACTTGTCTAGAAAAAATTCTAGATTTAATTTTTTTTTAAAGAAGATATTTGGAATAGAAACAAGACAAAAACTCAAAGTAAGATTTGAGTCACTTCTTTAGCGTGATTTCAACATATAGACCATCAAACCAAGAACCAATTGGAACACATCTGGTGAAAAGCATCATAGACAGTTGAAAAATGAAGTAATTACATAAAGTTGTTATAATCTGAAGTATTTATTATATATAACTGGGCTATTTGAAATTTGTATGATACGCATTTCATCTTTTTCTTTGGGAGAGGTACAATGCAAAATCTAAAGAATCCATTGGGGTGTGAGGTGAGGTGAGGTGAGCTAAGTGATTGAGAAACTAAAAATAATTCCAGCGAAATGTAAGCTTTTACTTTCTTCGAGTTTCGTCCTGGAGAGAAGCAGCCCTGCAGAGTTTTGGTCTGGTCTTAATAAACTCACCTGCCTGTTGTTTTCTAGTAGAAATCAGGACTTGCTTGGTTTGTTTAGGTGTGTTTGGTTTGGAGCAAAACTATGCAGCACTGTGGCTCACCAGGAACAAACTTACATACCTTTTTCACAGAACAAACCTTTTTAGTTTCTCAAAATTATTTCTGTGAACTGCCACTTGGCATGATAGGTTTCAGTTTACTCAAAGCCACTCCCAAAAGAAACTTCCATGTACAACCCATGAAAAATGATTGGTTCAGTTCCTCTATAAATCCCCAAGACATGCATGTATGTCAGTGTTCGTCCGTGTCATCGTTTGTTGTCGTCACGTGCCTTGTCTTTCTCCCGCCACCGTCATTGTTAATCTGTTCCACCTGTGTTCATCCTTTCTGTGTCATCTGTGTAATCAATCTGTCACCCATATATACCCTTTCGTCTGTGTCCATTGTGGTCCGGTATTTTGAATCGTGTGGGTCTCGTCCTGTCTTCCCGCATCCAGTATATGTTTCCCGTAAGTGTCAATAAACCCGTTTTTGTAATGTTTCTCTGTCTCCCTCTCGTAATGTTATCCTCCGCCCTCCGGGCGTTACATAATACCGGACCCAAAAATAGCGGCGTGTTTTCCCCCGATTTTCTTTTTATAGTCTTTTTGCCCCTCAGTGTTTTATTTTCTCCCTTCCGTGTTTTCCTGGTCCCCACCCACCTTCCCGTTCGTCATCACCGCCTGCTGGAGCAGGGGGAGAGCAGCCCTGAGGACCATATCCGAGCGACTTTGAACAGCTTTCCGGGCGACGTGCTCTGCACGCCCACCATCTCTAGCAGAGCACGATCGCCCGAAGATGGTCCTCGGGGCAACATCGCCGCAAATATGGAGTGGACACTGGCGAGTAAAATATTTCCACTCACCGCCTTTCTGAAGGAAGATCTCGTCAGTGCCACTCCCGACCCAGTGACCAGCCAATCAACATCGTCCACCTGCAGGGAGCGCTTGCCAGAGCCCACCGCAGACGGAGAGCCACCCCTGGCCAATGAGCCATCGCCCCCTAGAGCGACAGAGCGGAATTGCGCCCAGATGGAGGAGGTTAATCACCCGTCTGACCAGGTGCGAGAGCCGGCAACACCGCCAAGAGGGGGAGTCCTGGCGGATACCCGCGACAGCAGCGAGAGTCCCGCCCACCCCCCTATGCAGATGGACAGCGACTGGACACTGGGAGGCTACTCATTGGCTTCTGGAGCTTTCATTTTAATCTTCCGCTGCGTCTAGGCAGCAATACCCGTCCGCTGCGTTCAGGCAGCAACCAACTGTTCCTACACAGTTTTTTAATCTTCCATCTAGAAAAAACCCTCAGCTCCAGGGTCATGAGTAGCTTCCCACGGTCCCCCAGAACTGCAGCCAGTCATCCAGCTCCAGCACTGCTGCAGTCAGCCAGCCCCCCAGCTCTCGCTCCAGCTCCGGAAATGGAGCTCGCTTGTGGGCGCTACCTGTCTGCGTCACCCTCTGGAGGGTGTCGCCCAGCGTCAGCTCCTACGGCCTCCGAGCTGCGGACTCCACCTCGGCCCTTCGACCCCAGGGCTCCGCGTTGGCTCACTCCTCCCTCGTCTTCGTCGTGGGCCGTCCGCCCACCAGCTCCGCCAGGCTCCCTCGTCCCTCCGGCTCCACCTTGGTCAGTCGTCGCCCTTCCTTCGCCTCTGGACTCCACTCTTCCGGCTGCACCTCATCGCACCGTCCCACCGGCTGCGTTGAGCTCCTCCATCCCTCCAGCTACGCCTTGGTCCTCTGTCGCTCTGGCTACGCTGCGGGCTTCCGGAACCCCGCCGTCGCCTTGCTCGGGTGAGCCGCCTGCTTCGCCCGGCCCTCAGAAGCCTCGGCGTCACCTTCGCCCTTCGGCTCTCCGTCCCTTCCTTGGGCTCCACCGCCATCAGCGGCGTCTCCCTCGGTCGGCCCCCTGGAGTCAGCAGCCACTCCTCCTCCATGGACCCTCCCTTCCTCGACTCCGCCCGGGGCCGTCCTTCTGGCTGTGTCCTGGGTCCTCCTGCTCCGGTTCCCTTCCTGTCTCCTTCCTCAGACTCCTCCCTTGTACCCTCCCCTTCTACCCTCCTTTTGTTGTTTCCCGTTGAAGGCGCGAGGACGGGCCTTCAAAAAGGGGGGGGTACTGTCAGTGTTCGTCCGTGTCATCGTTTGTTGTCGTCACGTGCCTTGTCTTTCTCCCGCCACTGTCATTGTTAATCTGTTCCACCTGTGTTCATCCTTTCTGTGTCATCTGTGTAATCAATCTGTCACCCATATATACCCTTTCGTCTGTGTCCATTGTGGTCCGGTATTTTGAATCGTGTGGGTCTCGTCCTGTGTCGTCCTGTCTTCCCATATCCAGTATATGTTTCCCGTAAGTGTCAATAAACCCGTTTTTGTAATGTTTCTCCGTCTCCCTCTCGTCTTGTTATCCTCCGCCCTCCGGGCGTTACAATGTAATGTTAGAATGGTTTATGGTATGTTTTTCTCTTTTTTTACCTTATTCTTTTTTCTTAGAATAAAACATAGATACTAATAATTATTTATAGTGATGTGGTGTCTGTAGTCAAACACGGTATACTGTATTGTATTGTGATACTGTTAAGATGTTTTAAGCTTTGAAAGCACTTGAGTATTGTCTAATTGCATTTATTTTCTTTTGTTTTATTTGAAGATGAGGAATATTACATTGAATATTTTAATAAAATTAGTAACGTATTTAAAATGTTTTTTAGAGATAAATGATATATTTGACTTAGTTCCTCGAAATATAGTTAAATGTATAGAAATGTTAATTTTAATATTTGAAATGATTATTGAGTGGAAGACAAAGGGTTTTTTATTTTTTAAATTTTTTTCATTTATATATTTAGTTAATGATATCTATTATTATTGATAATTAATTGTATTATGTATTTTATATATATAT
>CAIGQW010030952.1:934-11831 GCA_903798125.1 Danio choprae
CTGTCTGTCTGTGTCTGTCTGTCTGTCTGTCTGTCTGTCTGTCTGTCTGTCTGTGGTGGGGGACGTTGTTGAATGGAAAGAATGGGGAAAAAAGTCTGTTTTAGATAATTAATGTAATGTGATTTAATGGGAATTTAGGTCTGTCATTTTAATACTATTCTATAATAATTTTATTTTGTTGGTCTGTCTTTAAATCAAGCATTTAACAATGCCATAGTAAAAATAGATACTTGGAGAAAGATATAAAGATATTCAGAGATATGCTGTAGTCATGTATCACTGTGATGTTTACAAAGCCACTGAATTAGTGCATGTCATTACATTTTTTTCTGCATTATAATGTTTTTTTTACACATTTTAACAAAACAAAATAAGATATAAACATTAGACTAGAATCCACATGTGAACATTTGGATGTAATATTCATAATGTCACGATTATTTGTTCATTTTAGTTTGTGCGTATTTGTTCCTGGGTTTGTTTCTGTGTTCATACAAATCACTCTAAAGTTACATTTTAATAACTCATCAATTCATCTTAAAATTTCTGTTTATTCACAATTCAGTGTTATTATCTGCCTAAGGAGAAACTAAATTGATATAATTGTGCATGATGACAATGATGATGAAGAAGATGATGATGATGAGTCAAGCCTTGGTATGACATTACAATTAATTTATTTTTAGTACAAAGCTGCAAAAGTTGTCAGAACATGAAAATCAAAGTGATGTAAGCTCAAATACAGTTTGACAATTAATTCTACGGGTTTTGTTACTTTCATATACAGTTTTTGTATATAAAGGTCCACTAGAAAATTCTTAGTTTTTCTCAATTTATTAGGTACGTGCTTGAGTCAAATGTTAGTTTGATTTATTCTATGAACATCTTGAAGAACGTATATATATTTGTAGTTTTATCTAGGCAACAATGAAAAGGACAGCATTGTTATAAATGATATATTTGGAAGAAGTGTTGTCAGTAGAGTTAATAATTACATTTTACTCAAACACGTAACTCATTCATTCATTCCTTTATTATTTTGGCTAAGTCCCTTTATTAATCTGGGGTCAACCGCCAACTTATCCTGCATATGTTTTACGCAGCGGATGCCCTTCCAGCCGCAACCCATAACTGGGAAACACTCATACACACTCATTTACACACATACACTACGGACAATTTCGCTTACCCAATTCACCTATACCGCAATTCACCTATACCGCATGTCTTTTGACTGTGGGGGAAATCGGAGCAAACCCGCGCGAACACGGGGAGAACATGCAAACTACACACAGAAATGCCGACTGTCCCAGCCAGGGCTCGAACCAGTGACCTTCTTGCTGTGAGGCGACAGCGCTACCCACTGCGCCACCGCGTTGCTCAAACACGTCATTTTAAATCATAAATCCAGAGAACCTGAAAATTATCATGAGGTCAAAATATTTTTCATAGCTGGACTGTGTGTACTCAGCTACAGGCATGAGTACATATTTAATATTTCTTTGTTTGTTATGGTCAATTGTCACTGTTTATTGACAATTAACAAGTCAAAAATGCTACAAAAAAGAAAATAAGTGGCTTTTCCAATATTGAAACTGACAACTATACTGACAGAACGAAAGGGATGACAAGATGAAGTGAGTCTCTGTTAATCACATCGACCCCTTGACCTCTTAATGTTAACACACTGCGATATGTGTGTGTCATTTCTGTGATTCATCAATTTTGGTCATTATATTTCATTCCATTTCTTCATGCATGAAAGCTTTTTACTTCGAAATCCATCATAATATCTAGCAGGCAAAAAATCCTATTTCAAAGTGACAATTAACAAGACTTTGCTTCACATCTACATTGACTCTAGATATTACTAATTAGCAAGTTGATTAGCATTCAGAATGAGTTTAAAACTTTAGCTCTACAGTTGAAGTCAAATTCTCATGTGAATTTGTTTATTTTTTATTTCCCGAATGATATTTAACAGAGCAAGGTATTTTTCACAGTATTTCCAATCATATTTTTTCTTTCTGGAGAAAGTCTTATTGGTTTTTATTTCAGCTAGAATAAAAGCAGTTTTTAATATTTTTAAAACCATTTTATGGTCAATATTATTAGCCCCGTTAAGCAATATTTTGTTTTAAATTGTCTACAAAACAAACCGTCATTATACAAAGACTTGCCTAATTAACCTAGTTAAGCCTTTAAATGTCACTTGAGGCTGAATACTAGTATATTGAAAAAATGTCTAGTAAAATATTACATACTGTCAATATGGCAAAGATAAAAGAAATCAGTCTTTAAAAATAAGT
This sequence comes from Danio choprae, assembly GCA_903798125.1. NCBI lineage: Eukaryota > Metazoa > Chordata > Actinopteri > Cypriniformes > Danionidae > Danio > Danio choprae. The sequence goes on from CAIGQW010030952.1 coordinate 3,244, forward strand.
TATTAAAGCTATTATATTTAGAAATGTGTTAAAACAAATCACAGGGGGGCTAATAATTCAGGAGGGCTAATGAGTCTGGCTTCAACTGTATATCATTTATAATTTATTATTATTAATTCTTAATTTTTAATTAATTTATTAATTTTTTTGCTAAGAAAATGACAACCGGACAGAAAAATACATTTTTAATGTGTTGTGAAAAACAGGGTTATTTCACCAAATACTGATTTATTAGCACTTCTAAAATTAAAACATTGGTAATGCGATGTCTAAAGAGTTATATAAATATCTCTGAAAATGTACAGCACCAACATTTTGTTATTTAGAATTGTAAGTGTATGCAAAAATAAACGTTCTAAATGTATATTCTTATTTGAAATTTGTTTAGAAATGTGTTGAAACAAATCTTTCCAGAAATTGGGGAAAACGTATACAGGGGGGCTAATAATTCAGGAGGGCTAATGATTCAGGAGGGCTAATGATTCTGACTTCAACTGTATGTCATTTTTGTTATTATTATTTATTTATTCTTTTTTTTTTTTTTTGCTAAGAAAATGTCAACCTGTCAGAATAATATATTTTTATTTGTTGTAAAAAAGGGTTATTTCACCAAATACTGATTTATGAACACTTCTGAAATTACAACATTGGTATTCTCTTGTCCTAATTTATATAAACATCTCTGAAAACATACCAACTTTTAGTTATTTAGAATTGTAACTGTATGCAAACATGAAAATATTCTTATTTGAAATCATCACTCTAAAAAAACACTGGCTTGTTTTAACTCAACTTTGGGTCAAATGGACAAATCATGTTGTTTTATTTATCAGTTAAACTTAAACTACACTTTTCAATCCAAGGGCTGGGTTTGTCCATTTGAATCCGCATTTGGGTTAAAAATTTAAAACAACCCAATACTTTTTTGAGTGTAGTTTTCAGAATCCCTCAATGCTTATTTTAATTTGCTGCAATCCCTGTTCTTCTATTTCTATTTCTGTTGCACAAGCTTTAATAAATGGCATTTCTAAAATCCTGTCAGGAAATGTCTAAAGCTCAGAAAGCACATCAGGGAAAACCTTTGATTTTCAGCTGCTTTTCATGTATCAGTCAAGCACGAACGACATTCAGCTCTTTTGTGTGCGAGTATTTGAGTCTTTTAATGAAATGCTCCATTTTGATCTGTCAGTTGTGGCATTCGGAAATCAAATATTTATGTTAAATTACTGTTTTACCAGACAACCTTGTCAGCTTGTTTCATGTCTCTCACACCAGATTCTTTCAGTTCATATAAACAAAAAATGTTAACTCGCATCATTTTGAATTTGCATTTGCTAGCCAAAAACGGCTTAATCTACAGTAATTCAGTCATTACTCACCAAAACACCCTTCAGGATGATATAAATCACCTGATCACGCTGCTGTGGCTTCTTTGATAAAGACCAGCTAGATTATCACTTACATAATGCATTTGTAATGATTTCATTCGCTTTGCAGTGAATCATAACTCTTATTGTAGCCTCATAATGGAGATGCTGTAATGGGATTTGTTATGGCTGATGAGAAGTAAAATTGCAATTTAATAACACGTTGGCATGTTGACTGAATAAAACATCTAATTACAGATTGTGCATTCAAATAGGGTATACATTAAAATGACATCAAAATTTAAATGTGAGGGCAGAAATTAATAACATGAAATAACCCAGAATTGGCTCACACTGCTTGTGATTATTATGCATTATTCCTGAATCCAATACATTTAATAGACATGGATTTTATGCATTGCTCACAATCATCTATTTTGAAAATTAACTTCATAATTTGCATATTGTAGCTGCTGCAGTTTCATTTGATTATTATTTGCCTGTTTGGAAATCAGAGCTATTATTATATTATAAAAAAATAAAATTGCAGTTTCATGGGAAACATTGGTGGTGTAAATGATTCTGCTTATTAAATCCATGGCTTGCGTTAAATACTAGGAAAACAGGAATGTGATTCAAAAAGAATACAAAGCTTCTGATGTTAAACAAAGTATTAATAGTTGTGTAAATGGTGTCTGGTTTATTTTGGATTGGTTGTAATCCATTAAATACTGTCGCTTTCTATCAATGTTATCTGACATTATCAAGATCAATTTGTTCTGACCAGGGTTGCAAAGGGGAAACTTGCTTACTATTTTGTTTTGTACTTTTGATTACATAAATTCAGGCTTGATGAGCATAAGAGATGAGCTTTTCAAAAGCATTTAGAAAACGAATGTTTCTACAGTTTTGTCCAGTATTGTGCTTCTGTATGATAAAAGAAAACTAAATTTAGAAGATAGAAGAAAGAGCATCACAGCTCTTGATCTATAGCCTCATAAATTCTCAATGAAATAGTCTTATCTTACATATCTGATTTTATGGCTGGTTAGCTACAGTATAAAATTTGGTATTTTCACACTTTACAATAAGGTTTCATTAGTTAATGTATTTACTAACATGAACTAATTGAGAACAATACTTGTACAGCATTTATTAATCATAGTTCAACATTTGCTAATGCGTTATTAACATCTAAATTCATGCTTGTTAACATAAATGCACTGTGAGTTGGCAAACTAACAATTGACAACTGAATTTTCACTAACTAACGTTAACTAACATGAACAAATACTATAATAAATGTATTGTTCATTGTTTGTTCATGTTAGCAAATGCAACAACTAACATTACCTAATACAACCTTTTTGTAAAGTGTTACCTAAATCTAAATAACTTAATTGGATGTAACAATCAGCCTCATTTGCAGAAATGTGGCCTCACTATTTCTGTGGTAGTCAGAATCTGAAAGACCCCTTCTCCTACGACTGAGTGCATGTGAGGGAAGAAATGTACAGGGTAGAAATCAAATTAAAACTGCATTAAACCTTGTTATTTTAACCAAGATTATTCTGTGAGATTTTTTTTTCTCAACTCTATTTAACAACTGTTCCTGTTATGTGTTAATCTGCAATTTTGAAAATTCCCAGGTATTTCCCATATATTCTTCTTCCCTTATTTTCCTGTTAATTCCCATGGAAAGTTTCCAGCTATGAAAATTCCCAGAATTTTGCCACCCTAGTTCTGAGACAGTATAAGTTCTTAACATATTTCATTAGCATTTTATAAAATATCGCAAATAAAGGTGATAATGTGAGATGTTGAAAATGTTTGAATTTTGTTTTCACAATACATACATATATACTGTACATACATTACAGACAGAACCAGCTGAGCTGTACATCTGTTGTCAATGTTTTTCTCTTCATGCCAGTATGGCCAATCCATTTCAGGTTTAAGTTCAAAGGATTAAAGCAATGCATGAAAAGCTCACATGTAAGTGTAAGTATGCCTCAGCTGTATTTAGCATGCAAGTCTCTAATGCACTACATGTAATGTCTCTCTCCACATGCGTGTATCTGTTCCAGTCGACCGTTCTCTGTAGCTCAGCTCTGTGAATATATTATGTGGGCATTGTTTTCATATAATCCAGATGAAGCTTGTTACATCATCCTCTCGCATGACTGCTCCTCAGCAGCAATCAACGAACAGATTTTGTTTGTCCGCTTTTTTACTTTCTTTGTCTACTTGTACTTTTTCCCCCTACTTGCCTTGCTACATGGACGAACAGTTATGGCGGGAAGTGTCAGTCCAGTTTTGATTAGAGTTTTTTTTTTTTTTTTATTATTTATTTATTTTTTTTGTTGTCAAGTTATCATTTTAAAAGCATACATACACATGCACATCAAACACAAATTATTATTTTACTTTTAAATAAAGAATTGTGTATGTACACTGCTTTTGGCAGTTTATGAGGACATACAATTTTGTATAATAACGTGGGTATGACTAGCTATTACAATGTTGATGTGGTATATGAAGACATGCCTTGTGTCCTTGTAATTCAAATCTGTTTTAAAAAATCATACTTAATGGTATCTTTTCACTTTAATAATTTGCCACAGGAATACCTGTGAGAGTTGGGTTTAGGGTAAGGCAATATAATAAGAGAATTTTAGAGTATAAAATACATTACGCAAATGAAGAGTCCTCATGAACCAATTATTTACACACTTATTGATTAATGTTCTTTTTAATAATATTAATGATTTGATTTAATTTATAGTTTTTATTGTTAGTTTTAATACTTCGATATGTGATTGTATATGTGAAAAAAACTAAAACAGGACTAAAAGAAAAAATGCTAAAATTAGTTAAAACTAGCTTAAATAGTGTCGGCAGTTAACATCTTTTTTTTTATATATATATCTCTGTACTACACTGCAAATATTTCTTCGATTTTTCTCAAGCCTACCTACTAAACCACACCAAATGTGCCATGTAAAGCAAAGCATAAATAAAGCAGTGATGCTCCAATCTTCTACTCAAGAGGCTTTAACGTTACATGCACAAACTACACAATCTGAACACTCAAACACACACACATCTGCTCGATCTTCCTGAGAGGAGGAGATCTGAATAATGTCAAACCCACTATCTTTAGCCATTCATTTGTCTGGAACTAATATGCCTTGGCCTGCTTTTGAGCTGGAAAACTGCCCTAACATTTTGCAAAAGTAAATTCTAATAGTGTACGTTCATTGACATTTCTCCTGTCAGCCTATGGGAGTTGGACATTTTAGTCCTGGTAGACGTTGTATAGTCATCTGCATTGACATGATTCCATCTGTCACTTGACTGTAGCAAATGGTAAATGTGACATAACATAAGGGTCAATGCCTCTGTCAATCAATGAAAATGTGCTCGCATAAATGTAGATTTAGCTATAAGCTATTCAGGTTTTAAAATGTTTTATTTGAATGTTAGATGAGGACAAGTGTATGTGTATAGAGTGTAAACAGCAAATAATCAAAGTAATACAATTATTTGTTGATATAAAATTGTAAAAAATTAATGAAAATGTAAAGTATCTACCAACAGTGATAACCTATATAGTGCCACCGATATATATTGCGTATCCATTTGATCCTGATTTGGTCAAACTGCACAGCAACCTTCTAACACCTTAGCAACCGCTTAGCAGCCATCCGGAACCAGTGAACCATCCAGCAGGAAATTAAGTTCTGGTTCTGTTCTTAAAAAAAAAATTCTTACCTTTCTTATTGTTTTCCTTTCCTACAAAGTGCAAAAGTGGAATGAATAAATGAAGCCATGAATTAACCAATCGATCAATCAGCAGTCAAAGTATTTATCACACATTTAAAATATATATATACATTCCCACAAAGTTCTAGCAATAAAGAAAACTGTATATCCAAAAGAGCCTGTGGTTTGTTTATTAAACATAACAAGTGATTTGTGTAGGTGTTTTAATTTAATAAATTATACTTATTATTATTATTAGTATTATTATAATTATTTTACTAATAATTACAATCCAAGCTCATTGGAATATATGTCCAGGGCTACATTTTTGAGAACTGAGAAATGTGTACCCTGCACTGCGTTTTCGTGCAGTTTTTGTTTTCACAAGTTCACTAGAGGCCACTCTGTACATTTTTCACAATCTCAAATACTTTACTGGGCTCTTTTTCTCATATGTGTCATTTCTCATAAATCCTTCAGAGGCCGATGTATAATTAATTTCACCCTGCAGCCCACCAACGGTTACTCACTGAAGCAAAGCAGGGCTCGGTACCTGGATGGGAGGCCAATTGGAAAAACTAGGTTGTTGTTGGAAGTGGTGTTAGTGAGGCCAGCAGGGGTGCTCTTCTTGCGGTCTCTGTGGGTCCTAATGCCCCAGTATGGTGAAGGGGATGCCATATTGTCAATGAGCAGTGCCTTTTGGATGAGACGGTAAATCGATAGTGTTTTTAAAAGCAAACTAGAAAGGAAAAACCATTGTGGCCGCATGCTTTCATCATGGTCCCATACTACTCTCTTTCTAAGTTTCGTTTTAACTGGTTTCTGGAACCATCCTTTGCCAGACTTAAACCATGGTCCGCTCCACTCTGCCTCCCAAGTCTGGCACCATTCACGTGGAGCTACTGAGCAAACCAGTCATGCTGGAAAAGCCATCTAGACAGAGGTAAGCAGTGAGTGGTACTGCCCAGTAGTGTTTGTTTTACACACAAAATGCAGCCATTATGTACTATATGACACCTTAATTTCAGCATTTTTCTTTCCACAAAAAACAACAACAGTGGTATTATATAAATAAACAGCATACTGTTATACACTTTTAGTATACTCTACTGTATGCTATTTGGGCAGCATGCTGGCTCAGTTGTTAGCACTGTCACCTCACAGCAAGAAGCTCACTGGTTCAAGTCCCAGCTGGGCCAGTTGGCGTTTCTGTGTGGAGTTTGCATGTTCTCCCTGTGTTTGCGTGCTCCAGTTTCCCCCCACAGTCCAAAGACATGAGGTACAGGTGAATTTAAATAAACTAAAATTGTCCGTAGTGTGTGTATTTGTGTGAATGGGTGTGTATGGGTGTTTCCCAATACTGGGTTGCGTCAGGAAAGGCATCTGCTGTGTAAAACATATGCTGGAATAGTTGGCGGTTCATTTCGCTGTGAAAATAGTCGAAGGAAAATTAATGAATGAATGTATGCTACTTGTACACTAGTACTGAGTACACTCAGTAATTGGTTAAAGCTAATTCTGAATAGAAAAGAATGCTGAAACATATGCCTTTATTTCCAGTATGTTGTAAGTTTGAATTTAGTTGCACATTTATAAAGGTACACTAGTTGACATCTGTTCTTGAAATTGCCTCAGTCACATTCATTTCTTTTACTTCCTGCACAGTGTGGTTGATTGTGTAGCGGGTTCATTAGATTTGCCCTCAGGACAAAACAGTGAGGGCTGGCAACTCAAACATCAGAAACCTTCATCAATTCACTGCATCTGCTCACATAAACATGACCTCAATTTCTTTAACAGCAAATATACAGTAGATGCTGAACAACTTCAGATTCAGTGACGTGTTAGTAAGTGTGTCATCCATTTTATTTGGACCCCAAGATGTCTGATCCCATTTGCAAATGTTTCTTGTTTAAACCATTCATTTACAAAATTTAGTCTGGTTTGTGCTTTAAACAAGGGGAAAAAATGCCAGAGGGGTAACAAAAATATACTTAATTCATGATAAACTCTTTAAAAACAAGTTCTAATATTCTATCCAATTAAGTAAATGCTTTTTGTTTTAAGGCTATCAAAGAAATACTGATTGAAAAAAGTGAACGCAATGACCTCACATTGAAGTATATCACATGACACAAAATTTACACATTCGTGCCTTTCTTGAATTTCTCCTCAAGCCACCAACCACACTTTAATGAAGTTGATGGTGAATCTAAACATAGTCTAGGTGTGTTGTTGTTTTTTTTCCTTCAAGCGTTTTGTCATTCACCCTCATTAAGTTCTCTGAACGATCCCATGCACGCAACTCTAACAACCAATGTAACATTACACGAACCAAAGACTTTCTATAATGAACCTCCATCCATGTGTCTCCCAGCCTTTACTTATAGAGCACGCATATTTTTAAGAATCATGACTATTCATGACCACAGGGAATTTGAGGAAAGTAATGAACATCATAAAACTTTGATGTCTGCGAGTTGACATGACTGGGAGCAGATTGTAAACGTCTAAAGAAGCCAATAAACAGTGTGTCATAGTCGCTCATCAGCACAGGGTCAGTAAAGATTGTTTGCGTAATGTTGTGCTCGGGGTGTACAAGCTTTCTTTCCGTAACCCTTCTTCTTATATAACTGCCTCGTTGGAAATCACGGATTGAACATTAATTGCAACAGATGCTCTACATTAGCCGTTTCCGCCCAGCTGGCTGACGTTCCTGTAAACATATTTCCAGCAGATTTGAACATTTTCTGTTATGTTGCACCTTTTGTTTCTTCCTTCGTCTCCTCTTCCTCCTTCTGGTTTTCTGTCTGGGCTTTGTGAGCTGAATTCAGTTTGAAATGTGGTGAGGCCTGGCAGCTGATTGCTGTGTTGAGGTGTGTGCCCATCCACTCTGTCGGTCTGCATGATAATCACACATATGCGCACACACACTCAAACACACTCTTGGCCCGAATCCTCCATTAGCATTTCTGTCACTCCGGTAGTCTTCACCTCGCCTCACGTAACCCGCCGTCTCTCCTCCTCATCTGGAAGACCAACTGCTGAGGTGGTTTGTAACTCTGTGAACATACATTTGATCTTATGGTTCCCCAGGGAGTGATTTGGTCATCTGAGATCAGTTTTTGCGATGTGGCCTTGGTTTAGCCTGGTGTTTTTGGCTTGATTCCCTGCCAGACCAAGGACTGTGGTTTGTTATGGGACAGTTTATTCAGCTGCTGATGGAGCTGGGAGACCTGATCTCTCTCATTGAATTAATGCCCCACCAAATTGGGCAGCTATAGCCTAATGTTTAGAGTTGGTCCAAGAGTTGCATGTTCAACTTTTGTTGCAAGGACAGGGATTGACAGGGCATTCTCTTCCACTGTACGTATGTATGTATGTATGTATATATATATATATATATATGTATGTATGTATGTATGTATATATATATATATATGTATGTATATGTAT
>CAIGQW010030982.1:0-12446 GCA_903798125.1 Danio choprae
AGCTTAGAACGAAACTTTTAATTTCACTATAATTCAATTTCATATTTCTGCAAAAAAGTCCAGCCTTCAGTGTCCCGTGATCCTTCAGAAATGTGCCTAATATGCCGATTTCCTGCTCAGAAAACCCCAAAACAAAACATTCATAATATTGACAACAGACGAGCTGCTGCCTGATATTTGTGCAAACAAAACTGACGGAATAGAGAGTTCATAAGAAACGCATTTAATAAAGGTTAAAGCATTCTTGCTGAATAAAAAAAAAAAGTAAAAGCATTAATTTTATACTGAACCTAAACTTCAGTTAAATAATTTCACAAATATAGGCTAAACTCAGTGTTCATATAGGCTTCATTCACACTTACTGATGAGCTCACACAGCTCGTGCGGCAGCTTCCTCTTGCCGGTTGCGAGCACTTGTCGACCCACGTCTTCAAAGATGACCGGTCGAGACTCCAGGTTCATCATGAGCATGGACTTGAGCTGGGTTTTAGCTCTCTCCAGCTCCATCTGCACAAACCGCACATTTCAGCTCATCAATGCAGCTAATGCTGACTGACTAACAACGGAGTCTCCATAGCTACTAACGTCACAAATCTTTAACTATATTTTTTATTTTAATTCATGTGGATTTATAGGATTATACCATGTGTTTGGAATAACTGACAATGGGCCATGGAATTATTAGAAAATAATGCACACCCAAGGTGGTGATGTGGTCACGTTGCGAAGCAGAGTGGTCGTTACACCTCGGGTGGGCATTATTTTCTAATAATTAAATGGACCGGTGTGAATTTTTCTGCTTATACTATGGTTCCCACGCAAGGACATTTTCAAATGTTGTATTTCAAGACATTAGTCAGGTCAAACTGCTGATATGTGTGGGACTAATTCCTTAAGCATCTCATGCAAAGCTTTTTCTTTCGTTTATTGGTGTGATTTTTGACTGTTGTAGCTGTGAAATACCTGAAATCCTTTAGAGTAGTGATACAGAGCGGCAATGCGGTCAAGAACTGCCCGGAACTACTTCATAAGCTGTGTGCTTATATAAAAATAACTGCACACCGTAGAATGTTCAACAGCCAATCAGAAACACGCGATCAACTGCACCATAGTATAATTAATGTTAACTTACACCAAGTTAAAGGTGCTGTATAAAGAATTGCATCAGATATTGCTGTCCAAATAAAAATTATTGGAGAGGTTTTATTTTTAATTTTTTTCCCCAGCCCCTCCGACGACCACACATGCAGGTTGCCAGATTATCGACAACAAGAGCAAGCGCGCCTGGCGGACAAGCCTTATACTGTTAGCTGCTCAGCTAATGTGTACTTTTGTAATATTTGTATTGTTTGCAAACGACCCCTCATTAATCTGGGTCTCATTTCAGAGGCTGCTGTCCTCCAGAGGTCACATTTTCAGTCATACCCGCATACATTTAGGCATGCTTCATGACAACTGAAATGCACTGTTTTCTCTGCCAAGGCAACCCAGGGTGCTAAAATATATTTGGTTAACTGTTTTGGTCTGTGTAACTCCGCCCACTGCCAAAGACAGACATTCCGACACGGAACGCACATTTTCAATTGAGAATGAACATGGCATTGTTTCTCAGATAAACAAGTATGTTCACTTAATATGTTTGCAGATATTTAAGAAACATGCTATGCTATTTGTATGCTTTAAGAAGAGTGGATCAAACGGGAATATAAAAATATATGTTTGCACATTCACTATAATAGAAGTTTACAATAACGTTCATGTCTGAAAACCTGTTTAATGTGTGAATGGATTGAACACAGGATGGACAAAAGAAAGGTTTTTACCTCTCCTGCCGTCCCGGTCATCTGAATAAACTCCCTTGTGATGATCTCCACCATTTCTCGCACCTACAAAATGAAATGTTGAGAAAATGTGGTGTATTGCAGGAATATTTACAGCATAGAAGTAACTAGCGTACCTGTCTTGGGTCTGCACTGGCATGGATACACAGCAGACCACTGTCTTCATAGCTGTGATGGTACGAAGTAGCGTTGTACATCCAGTGATGCCTGTGCAGATCATAAAAAAGCACCAAAAATTACTTATAGCTGCCTTTGACACGCTGCTGTTCTGAACCAGCGATTTGAGCATGCATCAAACAGTCAATGTAAAAATAAAATTGTTTTGGAACGCACTCGCTTATAGATATCCTTAAAACTAACAAACTGATACTAACATCTAAAAAAAACTTTCATTTAATTTCATGCGACCTTTAAAACCTACATACAAATGAAGACATAAATTAGATATGATTTTTAACATCTGTTACATTGCATGTAGCTGCAATGTAACTTAGTCAACGAAACATTCAAGAAGGATTATCAAAATAAAGTGATACCCCGATTGCATTTAATAGACTACACTACACTACTTTGACCTGTAGAAATCGAAAAGCAATTGGAAACTACTTCATGAAACATGTTTTAATGAAAGCTGTTTCTTTCATCACAAAAAAATGCACATACATTTACAGTGTAACAGGGTGTCCGCGAATCATTAAGTCTTAAATTCCGTAGTATAAAAATAAGGCCTTAATTAGTCTTAAATCTGTGTTTCAGAGGTCTTAAAAATGCAATCGAGCGACCCCGTAAAGAAGGTGTTTCCGTTTTGAGATCTGCTTAAATCCCTTCGTCTATCATCACACAGAACAACAAAAGGTGGAACCAAAGTCCATTTATGGTGGAAGCTAATGAAACACACACTCCATTTTGTTTATGTAATTAACGTTTGCTGGGATTTCGCTCTATAATAGCTTATAACAACTGCTTCAACCTGTACATTAACAAATAAAGAAGAAGAGATGCACCAATAGACCGGCCAAGGACCGGAATATGCAGAATATTTTTCGCATGTCCAGCCTGACTGGTGACCTGCAAGCAGTGCTGTCATAGCGACTCCCGCAGACACTCACAGCCGCATATAACGCGTCACTGATTCCTGAACCTTCCACAGTGTGAAAGTGGCACGATGTTATTAATACGAACAGTTAAACGCCTTACAATGTCATTTAAGCCAAATTAAATGTTTATTTTGTTTTTTCTTTCAAGATATTTTTTAAATGTTTGCTGCGTGATTCAATCATTCTGGTAGACATCAGTTTTAATGGTTTAAAAAGAGAAGTTGTCAACAAGAGCCAGAATAAGATTAAACAAAATCTATAAAACAGTAATACAAAGCTATACATATAAAATATTGTTATATTTTATTTAATAATAGGCACAAGTTATTGACATTAACAAAACATAATTTTCCAGTGTTGTTCATGCAGTTTGGGGGAACTGTTGTAACATTTTATTATTATTATTGTTGTTATTGTTATTATTAATAATAATAATAATAATAATGTTTTGAGGTTTTTCACACTTTATTTGTATAATTAACAGTGTTAAGGATGTTAAAAAGGTGTTAAGTCTTAAATATAACCCTAAGAAACCTGGTGTAATTTCAGAGCATGAAGAAATAAAGACACACCTGTTGAGCACATTCAGGTAGAGCCGGGTGAACATGCCTTTTCCAGGACCCCCCGCAGAGAAAGAGCCTCCGCCTCCCATCATCATATTGAGGACGGCAAAGGGAATGAAGTCCTCTTCCTGTCAGCCACAAACAAACATCAGCACACAAGCGGTTTCATAAAACTTAAACCAATTTAATATGAGAAACGAACCAAAAAGGAGCAGCTCTCCAGCCCGATCATGATGTGAGTGAGTTCAGGAATGGGTGTTGGGCCCAAACTCACATCGGACATGTCCTTCACCATCTGACGGCACACAATAAATTTACAATCAGAATCAGCTTCAGTCACCAAGTGTGCACGAATTTGTGGTTTTTGTTTCAGGAGCTCAGGGTACATACATAATGACATTTAAATAAGTCGAAAATGGAAGGATGGATGGATGGATGGTTTGTGTGTAATATGTGCTTTTTTAACTGTACAAATAAGAAATAAAAGTATTTACAATTAAGTGGCTTTATTGGTTACAAAAAACATAAACAGTAGGGGTCCTGTATGTTTAAAACCATAGAAAAATGGGTAGCAACTGATGTGCTAACTATTTCTGTTGGAAATGGCCTGAGGAAAAAAAAAAAAAAAAAAAAGTTGAAGCAAAATATATATATATATTCACGAACAGCAGAATTAAGGAATATTTAAAAGCACCATTTAATTTATATCAACTTCAAGCAGCTATAATATTAATAAGCCAGCATATTCACTTAAAATTACACTAAACATTTACAGCACATTCAAAATGTCATAGTAATGATGATGTTTTGAATGGCTTCAGAAATTTAGAGCAGTTGTGTTCAAAGGGATTTGAATGAATTCCATTCAAGTGGGCTGGGTTCAAATTTATACTGGTAATAAATCAAATATAATTTCTTAAATACTGAAAAAATATACAATTAAAGGCAAAATTATTAGCCATCCTGTGAAATCTTAATTATTTAACATATTTCATCTTTTAAAGATTTTTTTTTTACATTTTTAATTAAATGTTCTTCTGTCTTTCCCATGATGACCATAGTTTATTAGTTATTTTGCAAGATACTAGTATTCATCTTAAAGTGCAATTTAAAAGGTGTAATTAGGTTAACTAGAATGTTATTTGGCAAGTCATTGGACAACAGGGGTTTGTTATGCAGCCAATCAAAAAAATATATATATTTTTTTAATTTTATTTATTAACTTTTTTTATTACTATTATTCTTTAATAATACTGACTTTAAAGAAAATTCACTTCAAACTATTTTAAACTACTTTTATTCCAGCAAAATTAAAAGAAACTTGACTTTCTCCAGAAGAAAAATCCTGTGAAAAATGTCCTGTTAAACATCACCTGGGAAATACCTGAATACCTGGAAAATAAACATCACCTGGGAAATACCTGAAAAAGAATTATTTTTGAATTATAGAATTTCTGCCTTCAATTGTATATTTTCTTCTATCGATTTCTTTTTTGCTGTAGATCTTATTAAAGATTTAAATGTGAAATAATTCAAAAGTGGTTAAACATCAATGTTAAACATTTGACAATGCATGAGTGTAAGAAACTGACAATGAAAAAAAAAATATGCAGCTTTCACAACCATAAAATATTATGTCCATATTTTAAAAGAAAATTAGCAGCTGAGTGAAAATCAATAGATAAGATAATTGGTAACAGCCAACAGAAATGCTGCTATAAAGTCAGTAGTTTATTAATGTACCAGCGTTACGTTAATAACGTAACCTCAATTCACCTCAATCATACATTATTTCACATAAAAACACACATTTATCCCATTTATTTGATGACAGCAACTTAAAAACACGTTTTAAAGCATGGGAACCCAGTATTTAACACAATCTGCTGGTCTCAGAAACCCACTCACCTTTACGATACCACCCGTATATTGTGCCACAGAGCGGTCGACGTTGGCAGGCTTGCTCTCGCCCCATACTGGCTGAATATTTAGGAGATATTTTCTGGCACACTGAACCAGCTGCTCGTGTTCGATGCCGACGCCGGCCAGCACCATTCTCTCGGGGCAGTAATAGCTCTGCAGGTACTTGTGAAGCAGCTTCTTGTCGATCTTCTCCACGTTATCGGCAGGGCTGAAGCGCGGCAGGCCTACTGTGTTGCCTCTGTATGCAGCCTAAACATAGAAGAAACTATGAAAAAGACTTCGACAGGCTCCCTACACAGTGTTCACCACTCCCAAGACTATGGTTTTGTATTTTTTAAATTAGTTTTAATTTCAATATTATTTCAGTTTTCTATACATTTTGGCTTGGTTTTTAATTAGTTCACTGATGGTTTTGTTTTTAATTAGCAAAAACACTTATTTAGGTTTTTTTGTGATAATTTTAGTTAAAAACTGACCATACAAATGCAAATTAAGAGTACGCAAGTAACATTTTTGAACAATTTAAACAAACTCATTCATAATAAAGATGCTATATTGTCAAACATAACTATTTTATATATATTTTTCCATAGTTTATAGTACTCCTCAAGGACAGAATACAAAGTTGAAATGAGCTATATATACACAGCAATGTATAATATAGTATATACAGTGGTGTGAAATTTTTTGTCCCTTGCTGATTTCATTTTCGCATGTTTGTCACACTTTAATATTTCATATCATCAAACTAATTTAAACATTAGTCAAAGATAACACCAGTAAAGAAAATACAAAACTACATAGCTCTGTGTGTAAAAGAGTTCAATTTCTCTAGCCACACCCATGCCCGATTACTGCCACACCTGTTCGCAATCAACAAATGACTTAAATGGGACAGAGTAAAGTAGACCAAAAGATCCTCAAAATCAAGACATCATGCCGAAATCCAAAGAAAAAAATAATCTACTAGTCTGGAAAAGGTTATAAAGCCATTTCTTAAGCTTTGGGATGGCAACGAACTACAGTTCACAGCACAGAGCCATTATCTACATCCGCTCCTCTCGGCTGTTACAGCCATACTTGTTGATCCAGACACGAGCACATGTCTGCAGAGCAAGTTTTCTCCTCCGCGTCTACCATGGATCAGCTGTGATCGCCACTGCCATTTATCAGTATTTATCACCAGTGAACAGCACCAGAACATTAGAGCCAATAGCAATCGTTATATCGAATTGAACCGATGGCATGATAATTGTAACCGAACCGAACCGTGAGACCAGTGTAGGTTCACACCTCTAAGAACAATATTGAAGTGTGCAGAGGTGGTCTTACTCACAGCATGAATCATTTCTGTCAGTAAAGGCTCTGGGTCAGGCCTCATGTTCAGATCCTCCAACTCAAACCGAACAGCCATTCTGGCCATCTCAATCTCCTCATCTGAAGAAATGACAGAAATCAGTCAAGCATAAAAAAACAAAAAACAAAGGCAACAAATTGGCTGTTTCTCAATACCAATAACTTGCTTTCGTGTGCATTTTCGTGATTTAGTTTTTTCACTTTTTCTCCCAAATGATGTTTAACAGAGCAAGGAATATTTCACAGTATGTCCGATAATATTTTTTCTTCTGGAGAAAGTCTTATTTGTTTTATTTCGGCTGGAACAAAAGCAGCGTTTAATTTTTTTAAAACCATTTTAATGTCAGTATTATTTGCCTCCTTAAGCAATATATTTTTTTGATTGTCTACAGAACAAACCACTGTTATACAATGACTTGCCTAATTAACCTAGTTAAGCCTTTAAATGTCACTTTAAGCTTAATACTAACATCTTGAAAAATACTGTCATCATGGCAAAGAAATCAGTTATTAGAAATTCGTTAAAACTATTATATTTAGAAATGTGTTAAAAATTATTTCTATTTTTTTCCTCACCACTGTTGCCACTGGCTTACTCGGATCGGGACTTGTGGAGCTGCGCTTCGGTGGATTTGCTCTTCAGTGTAGCAGTGTAGCAGTGAAACTTAAACCACACTGAACTGAACTAAACTGAACTTCAACTCTGAAATCTGGACTTTACTAGAACATGTTAAGCTGCTTTGACACAATCTACATTGTAAAAAGCGCTATAGAAATAAACTTGAATTTGAATTGAATTAAACAGAAATTGGGGGAAAAATATACAGGAGGGCTAATAAATCTGACTTCAACTGTACATAAATGTACAAAAGCCTTAAAGATAATTTTTATCAACACGAATTTAAGCAAATAAACACCTTTTCATCCTTTATTCAAATTTTCATGTGAATGTTTACTTTCACGGTCTCATTTTAACAAACCCCTGAGATAAACAAGTCAAATCTCTGAACTGTAAAAGGAAATATGAATATAAAACCCTGCACTTTCCTCTTCCTTTATTTATCCGCAATGACTTCTTGATATTAAGGATCTAAAGCAGACTTGAGTGCTACAGTTGCTCAAAGTCCCAGATCACATCTGCCTTCTTTCACGTGTACTTTCTTGCTGTCTTGAGTAATTATAATTGAACTTTGGCGGTTGATGAGGAGGTTAAACGAGAACACAAGGATGCAAGAATACTTAAAAATGCATACTGAGAAACCGCAAATTTTTTTCTGCCCTAAACTGACATTAAAACCTGAATGAATTAGTTGTGTTTCAGCCACTAACCTAATAAACGAGGCTGTAGAACTGCATCTGACAGAAGATGCACTACTGTATCCAGACCCTTCACTTCAGCTGAAACCGCATACATGGTTGTGTCCCTGTAAAATGACAAAGAAATAAAGCATGCTACATAACATGAGGATCAAAAAAATCTAAAGAGCAAACACACACACACATACACACGTTTGGGCTATCCTTGTGGGGAGAAAATTTGAAAGAGTCATATTTTAAAGAGTCAAACCCCATAATTTAGTTATTCTATTAGTAATAATGAATACACTTCATTGAACATGTATTATATAAACACAGACATCACCTTTTTGGATGGACACTATATACTGTATAACTGTAGGTTAACAGTATTTATATTGCTATACACAACCCAATCAACTTTATTGATATTTATGCATATATTTATTTGATGGTAATGTAATAACCTTTTGTAAAACTGCTTTGGAATGATAATGACTGTGAAAAGCACTACACAAATATGCTTGAATGAATGAATTCCCATAGCCACAATGATTTTTATACAGTACAAACTGTATATTCTATCCCCCTACCCCTAAACCCAACCATCACTGTAAACATTTGCCATTTTTACATTTTCAGAATACTTCATTCTGTATGATTTAAGCATGTTTACCCAATTTAGGTCCTCATTAGTCTGTGTGCGTTCAGGTTTAAGTCCCCACTGTGTTATAAAAACAAACACACACACCTGGAAGTTTGGCAGTCACATATCCCTCCATGTTTCTCAAGTGTTAGCAGAATTTCGTCTTTACTTCCGAACTGGGCTGTAGACTTTAAATCAAGAATAACAACTTCAGAGCAATGAAGTATAAAAACCATCAACGAAATCCAACTTAAAGTATTAACACTTACAGAAAAGGAAAGCTTTTCCAAAAAGTGTGCAATTCCACTGGGATACTTTGCTTCATGACGTGAACCCGAGTTAACCAAAACTAAAAACAGAAGGTGAAACACTCAGTATAAGGGTGTTCAGTGACCTGTACCATGAAGCTGGATTAGCTGGCTAGCTAAATTGAGTTTCAGTTTAATTTGCATGATGTTGAAAAAATCTGACATTGCAATATTTTTATTTTTCTGCTATATTAACATAATTATTTCACCAGATCACTTGAATAGCTCAATATGGAAAGAACTCATAATTTTGGATCTGATTGGGATGCTTTCATTAGCCAGATAATCTGCATAAATGATTTTTTTTCATGAGTCTAACTATATTCAAGCATAAACTGAATAATCAAATGCAAGCAAATAAAACTGCATAGTCTTTATTGTATAAAAGTTAAAGGGAATACATTTTTATTGTTATTATTAGGGCTGCACGATATTGGAAAAATTTGATATTGCAAAATTATTTTCCCCTGAGATATATATTGTGAGATAAATACAATTTTACCATATTGCTTAAACAGCTTTATTTGGAAAGTCATTAAATTAGGTTTATTGGGATGATTTTGTAGAGGAGTGAAATATATTTTTATATAATTTATTATACATGTATAATAAACAAACTAGTCATAAATAAACACAATGGAGCAAATATTAAAGTGAAATAAACAGTGCTTTATGGTTTTCTGGGGAGACTAACAATATTTGGGTTCAGAAATTCAATAATCAAATGTAAAATAACACTGCATCTTCATCATATAAATAATTCAAAAAATTATTCTTTATTAAAATTCTTTAAATGCTATTAAATGCTTAAACATAGTCACAGGCCTTAAAAATACATGCAGATGACAAACTTTCACTCTATTATGGTTCAATTCTGCAGTGACTCCACTCCATGTCTTTTGACCTGTGGTTTCTGGTCATCTATAATCCAAACTCAATGCATATCCTGCGTTGTGACTATTGCAGATGCACACACTGCAATGTCAATGCCGAAACAATACATTGTGCAGCCCTAATTATTATAATTTCTTGTACACAAATGATTTAAATGTACTTGAAATCTTACTCATAGGCCTAAAAAAACAAAGCAAACAAGCACTCTTTCACTCTATTAAGGTTAAACTTCACAATCACTCAACAATATGGTTCTTGGTTAGCTATAATTCCACTCAAATTTCTTGAGGGATGAATAAACTGAAGCTGAACTTGACATTGCAGATCCTGTAAAGTGACAATTAAACACATTGTGATATTGATGCTAAAACGATATATTGTTTGCACCAATCTTGAGTTTTAGGTAACATGAAGTCAGCTCTTTAAATCGCTCTTCATTGCCATGGTATTACTGAGCAGCTGAGCTACCTTCATGGTATCTAAAAAGCCAGAATTAGGTCAAACTGAACAGAAACTTAACTGGCTATCCAGCTAATCCAGCTTCATGGTACAGGCCCTTGCTCTTATGAATCAAACAACATCAGAATACGACTCTGAACTTACTTCCAACTGTACAGAATTGCCCAAACTTGTTCTGCGATGCAATTTTGAGTCCATTTTCTAAGGTGGTGATTTTGGTCTCGTATTTCTCATGTCCATCCACTGAGGCGAAGACAGGTTTAGGGATGCCGGGTAGCGGTGTGGACAGAGACACATTGGGATACGAGCTGCCGCTGCTGTACTGTCGACATACTGCGATGCCATACCTGTACATCAATAACCAACAATACAGAGGAGTCAAAGACTGGAGTGATTTATTTACACGATTACTCTACTTAAGTATTATATTTTGGAAATTTGGACTAAATAATAAAAAAAAACATTTACATTTTTACTTCATTACATTTAAGAAAAAACTAAATGTTTTATTTCTTACTAGGCCTGTCACAATAATCACTATATATACTTATCGTGCAATACATGGACATGACCTCAATCATTTCTGGCCAATCAATATATCATCCATGATGTTTACATAAAAAATTAATGTCTTCAAATTTTGAGCAGATTATGCAGCTTCTGGCATCTCATCTAATTTCAGATGGAGGTGTCAGCGAATTCAGGGAATTTGTGTTACTAACAGGTCAAGAAAATGTTTTTTTTTTTAACAGTTTTCCTGAAAACTACTATACCGGTTTTGAAGAGGTTTCAAAGTAAACTCTGTTTCAAATCTGCAGTCCTCTTGAAAAGTGACAATTCATGAATAACATTAAAGCCATTTTACAAGGACATTAACATGTGTTTTTTGTGCCTCGAATGCGTTTATCCCAATGTAAATGCTGTAAAATCACAGGCATAAATTGCTCTTAAAATGACAATATCATCACTTATCGCAAACATTTCTATGGCAATATATCGCACAGCAAAAATGACTTATCGTGACAGGCCTACTTCTTACAAAATTATTTAGACATAAAAATAATAATGTGATTGCTTAGTTTGCATTAAATGCTACAAATCTTTAACACACGTCAAGAACCATACAGAGGAGTCAAATGAGTGATTTTACTCGATTACTTCAGTATTATATTTGGACTTAATTAAAAGTTACCATCTATACTATAACTTACTTCATTACATTTCTTAAGAAAAAAATTACTGACAAAAGTTGTTCATTTAATTGTTTATACATTTTCTTTAAACTTATGCACATTCAGTTTTGTAAACAGACACTCAAACGTGTGCTACACATTTCAGCTCATTATGTCTTTCAGAGACATTTCTGGCTTTAAAAGTTCACCCCAAAAATCAGAGGAAGCATACTGAAGTACAAAAGTAGCATTTTCACCCCCTAAAAGTCTCCTATTTTTGTACATTTTCATAGATCTGTTTGCTGTCAGTTAATTCATATTGTGGTGGCAGATGTGCACTTTAAATTAGCTTGCTTTGTTTGCATTAAATGTTGCAAATCTTTAAATGAACAGCGCATGTAAATGTTATTTTAAATCATGTTTATTTATCTTCCTATTGCCAGGAGTGGATACATGGCATTATAATTATACATTAAGTAACAATTACATATTTCGTCTTATCATCCCTTATATGAATATTACAAACCAATATTTACTTTAAAAAGAAAAAATATATATTAAAAAGCCCCAAATAAATTGTATTATTTCAGACAATACAAAAAAGGTTATATTTAGTATTGTATGTTGTAAGTGTATGACACTTGTCATTGTTAATATAACACACATCATCCTACTTGGTGTAATACTCCACAAAAGAATAAATAAATAGCGTATAAAATCCAAGTGAATCAGGGTACTTCAAAACCCAAAGCATACACTATCGTAAAGTCCCCCCGCCCTCATTTCACTAAAGACGATACTGATTCATATGTGTTACTGTTGATATATGTTGACAGTATAGTCTAAATGTTTTGTCTATCTGATATAATATTTTATGCAATTTATTTCACC
>CAIGQW010030988.1:3645-14357 GCA_903798125.1 Danio choprae
CATGGGGCGGCACAGTGGCTCAGTGGATAGCACTGTCACCTCACAGCAAGAAGGTCGCTGGTTTGAGTGTGTGGATTTTGCATGTTCTCCCTGTGTTGGCGTGGGTTTCCTCCAGGTGCTCCGGTTTCCCCCACAGTCCAAAGACATGTGCTATAGGTGAATTGGGTAAACAAAAATTGACCATAGTGTATGAGTATGTGTGTGAATGCTAGAGTGTATGGGTGTTTCCCAGTACTGGGTTGCAGCTGGAAGGGCATCCGCTGCGTAAAACATATGCTGGAATAGTTGGCGGTTCATTCCGTTGTGGCGACCCCTGATAAATAAGGGACTAAGCTGAAGGAAAATTAATGAATGAATGAATAATTACTTTATTAATATTACTGTATTAACTACTTTAAATAAATACAGTCAAACTGCCAGAAAAAATTTATGAGAAATTTCACAATAAAAACGAATATATTGTTATAAGTTTTTTATCTAAACAAACCGCAATAATTTACAAATTATCAATAAAAGCTCAAATAAATACATAAACTGAATAACAATTACAAAAAGATATAACTTTGATGAAAGATTCTTTGATGAATAAAAAGAGTAGTTATTTGAAATTACAAAATTTTATAACATATTAAAAATAGTTTTATTAATTAACGCATCATACAGAAATGAATGGATTCTTTATAAAAATGACCCAAATATGATGTGGATATATAATATAATAGGATATGTCTATACTTTGCTTTTACAAGGCTTTACCATAGACCTTATACATGGATACTTTTGAATACCACAGTATTTTTATGGATTTTCAGTGCCTATCTGCTGCTACAACATCTTGGGTCACGGTTGAACAACTAAATTAGTGCATAGGTCTATTTAACTGGCTATGTTTTGATTAAATTACATTATGGATGCTGTAAAAGTACCTTTTGCAATTGAAGATGATCACATTAACCTTTCATGGGATGTTTTTTGGTGGCTGAAAAACACTTCCGTGCATAAAGCCCATTATGCACTTAGAGTAAGTTGACCAAAAACATCCACAAGTCAGTCAACGTCCACTGTATCTTAGACCATGATTCCACCTGAGTTTTATGGTCACTTTGCAGGCTGTAGTTGTAGTTTACTGAATATTTAAGATAGTTCAGTTTGACAAAAAAACGTCTTTACGTGCAGATCCTGACAGTCCAGATGATTCAGAGACTGAGACAGGATCTTTAGACAACCTCGACTTCAGACACCACAATTACAACGAGATGAGGAAGGCAAGCACACATTTCAGCTTTCATGGTCTTATTTACAAAACACTGAGGTATAATAGAAGTGACCCAAGTCTTGATCTCTGTCCAGCTGATGAAGTCTGTGAATGATGAGTGTCCAGAAATCACACGGATCTACACTATTGGGAGAAGCTACACTGGACTCAAGCTTTATGTTATGGAAATATCTGATAACCCAGGAAAACACGAGCTTGGTAAGCCCTACCTTTATTCATAGTCAGTTACCTCTGATGTTTTCCCAGAGAATAAATTTTTCCTCTAATACAGATAGTAGATGTTTTCAATGCTTTTAGGCTCGATTTTGCTCATTCATCATTTCTTTATGTAACATGTTGTTGTTGCACATCTGCTTTTCATCATTCATTTGGCCAGAATAATCATTCCAGCATTGATCGGATGCTGTTAGGAGGCTCAACATCAGGGGTTTGACTTCTCTAATCTCTCTGTAAGGCTGGAAAAATGTTCCTATCAGATTATTTTATAATACTATTAATTCCCAAGGGAAAAATACTCTAGACCTGATCTGATCTGATCTGATCTTTCTTTTTTGTTTCTTTGTGCTGCTCCACTTTCCATTCCAACACATAATCAATGTAAAATGGCAGAATATGTGTTTTTTTAAGTGACTCTATGCCAATTTGATCTCTTAAAACAATAGTTCACACAAAAATGACAATTCTGCCATTGTTTACTCACCCTTGACTTGTTCTAAACCAGTTTCAATTTGCCTGATTCAGCATGTAGAATTGATGCCACCCATCCATAAAAGAAAGGGCTCTGATTGGCTGTTCAGCTATGAATCAGAGTCAAAGAACATGAACGGAAGTGTTGAAACTAAGCAAAAGATGCAAGTCAAAATGGAACACAAAAAAGCGGCTGCCATTTTATCGCATTCCTTAAATATTTGCAAATGTTATCAGACATCCTTGAGTGAATCCCTCTCTGGAGAGCAAGTACTGTAAAAAGGGTACAAATGGTACAAAATGCTTTGTTTACAGATTGTATGTGTGCAGCATTAGTCCCAGTTTCACTTTGTGTAATGACAATGCAGGCTACTGACACCTAAGGCTAAGGAAATACATCCTTTCATGCAAGCACAGAACGCACATTCTCATTTCAGTCAGTTGTTGGTTTTGGTGTGGTCAAATAAAGATTTTTGGTCCAGATGGGACCAGATGCAGCTGACCTGAGGCTAACACAAATGGTTAACACTGCTGGTGTGTCTGGGCCTTGAGTGGCTCCTAATTTAGTTTGGAAGTTTTCTATAATAGGTTTACATCCATTCAAGTTTTTACATCCATTCAAGAATTTTTTATCTTCTTATTTCTCAAAGATTCTCAGAAGATTCTGGGATGTCTTTGAAAACATGCACATTGTTTAACCCATATGAACAAATATGAGTGTTTACTAAAATAGTGCAATATTAGTAATAAAAGACAATAGTAAGACTTTTGCATGTTGGACTCTTTTATCTAGGCAACAATTTCTAATTTGGTGTTGACTGACTGGTAGAGCATTGCATTAAAGTGGTCCAACAATAATGGGATTGATCCCATGAAGAAACAAACTCATAAGGTGTGTACCTTGAATACATTGCAAATTGTTTTCTAAAAACCAATGCCAAATGCAGAAGTGCAAATATACTTTCTTAAGCCATCTTTCAGTGAGCCTGCTCTCTTTTGATTTTAATTGGTCAAATGGTTCAGTCTGTTGTGATTAGACAAATGTTTAAAGTGTATATTAGAAATTAAAGGCAGATTAACATTGTGAATTCCAGATCCAGAAGCTTTGTCAATCCTCAGTTATTGTAGACAGCATATGTAGTAACATTGTTTATGATTATCCCATTGTTTGTGTGTAGGTGAGCCAGAGTTTCGTTATGTTGCCGGGATGCATGGAAATGAAGTTTTGGGACGCGAGCTCTTGCTAAATCTTATGCAGTACATCTGTCATGAATACAAACGTGGCAATCAACGTATCATAAAGCTGGTGAAGGACACACGCATCCACCTGCTTCCATCTATGAACCCAGATGGGTATGAAACAGCCTATGAGAAGGTAAAGCAAGACAGAAAATCTTACATAAGGACATTATGCAAAAGTTTTTTAGCTTTGGGTATTATTTATAGTAACGTCATATAATTTATTATCACAATATGTAAAAACATACAAAATCACTTGAAAACTTTTAATATATTTTGTTTACATGTCTGCTTATATTATCCCAAATTCTTCCAACAGTTAGATTCAGAAAAATTGATGTATTTAACCAGTGACATGGTTCTGTGCCTTGGGTCACCTGCCGATCTTGTCATTTTTGGTTTCCATCATATGTCGGTTTTACTTTGCAGAAAACATGGAAACACATTATTTACTGCAGTCACTCATTTGGGTTTTGTCACAAAAAATAACTGCCTGCCCTAAAGTAAAAAGATTCAGGTAACTCAAATGATCCAAGAAGAAAAATGAAAATCAATATAACATTTACAACATGGACGAGATAGTGACAAGCTTGGGCTGCAGAGAAATGGTGACCCAGCATGTGTTTTACTGAGCAACCTTTATATTATAGTTTTATATCAAACAAATATACTGCAATGTGCAGTCATTTGTATGCTGTTTTAAAGGTGTAGTTCATCCCAAAATATTTTATGATCATTTCAACCTTCTAAGACAGCATTTTGTTACAAATAAAGTGACATATGTAGTCAGAAAGAGTGAATAATCAAATCTCAGTGTTTATTTATGTAACTTATTCATTATCTTATCTCATGAATATGATAGACGTAATCCTGGACGAAAAAATGATAGTCCAGTAAGTTGTTTATATGTCAGCTATGGAGATGAATACAGCAATTCCCATGTTTTCACACTTTTTAAGGCATCATCTAGCTACATCTAATAACCACTAGCAGAGAAACTTTAGTTTAGCCTTTAAAGTCAGCATGAAATGGAAGCTGCAAAAGTCTTTTCTTAGTTATTGTTAAGTATGTCAAAGTAAAACAGCTTCTTCAAAACATTTTGAAGCAAAAATTTGGGATGGTTGTTATTAGTTAGCCTTGTGAGTGACAGGTGACATCATTAGAACTCCAATGTCAAGTTCTAATTAGAATTACAATGTCAAGATTACAATAATGAATTTTAAAACGTTATATACACGGGTATATCATTTATAATGTAATAATATTATAAATACTCCACTTAGAAGGTTA
Organism: Danio choprae; assembly: GCA_903798125.1. Taxonomy (NCBI): domain Eukaryota; kingdom Metazoa; phylum Chordata; class Actinopteri; order Cypriniformes; family Danionidae; genus Danio; species Danio choprae. Next base: position 8,138 of record CAIGQW010030988.1, read on the forward strand.
GTTCACCTCATTATTTACTCACCCTTGTTTATTTTTCAAACACAGAAGAAATGCATTCTTCTTCAGGACACAAATGAAGATATATTAAATAAATTTGGAGAGATTTCTGGCCCTCTATAAAAATTCTATCCTCTTTAATGCTTCAAAACACTTATAAAGACATCAAAAGTGTCAACAGGATTTTTGTGAGACGTGTGTGTTGTGTTCTGCCTAATACAATAAAACATTTTATGACTTATACTCATGAAACTATATGACACAGAGTTTTACATGCTGATGTATTATTCTAGGGATATTTTCACAACCGTAACCAACACTGACCAGAATGAACTGCTTTACTTGTAAATCAGACCATTTCTGGGTGGTCCTTGGCCAATGAGTCGAGACTCTCAGGCGTCACTCTGAAGATCTAGCAACACAAAACTATGGGAATCTCTCAGATTTCATTGAAAATGTCTTCATTTGTGTTTCCATCGTTAAGGGTTTGAAATGACGGATGCAGAGTAAATGATGCCAGAGTTTTTATTTAGGGGTAAAGCAACCCTTTATCTAGTGTGATCATTATCATGTATTTGCATTTGCCATCTGTTTTTTCCATCAGGGCTCAGAACTCTCTGGCTGGGCTCTTGGACGCTACAGTTTCGAGGGTATTGATATGAACCACAACTTTCCTGACCTCAACAACATCATGTGGGATGCTCAGGATCTGGCGACAGATAGAAGGAGAGTGAGCAACCACTACATTCCCATGCCAGAGTATTACACCTCCACTGATGCAATGGTACGTAAACGTTATGCTTGTTTAGTACACTATTATGATGATGATGATGATTACTGACTACACAGTTGTCTCGTTGTTCAAAAAGAGTTAAACCAGATTAAGTTGATTGCCTTTTTTTTTTTTTTTTATAAGCAAAGGAATGTCTTGTTCGGCCAAGAATTTGAGCACTTTCAGAGGTTTCTCTTCTTTTACCCTATAACTGTTTAACATAATTGTTACATTCAAGACCTTGACATTATTATGTGACTTATGGTTTTCAAAAGTTGCTTGCCACTCAGCATTCTCACTGGCCACTATTTTGCTATTTTGTTGTTGATAAATTCCATTTCATATCATTAAAGTTGAGTTTGTGTTGAGTTTGATGTATGCTGATAAAATTTAATTTCAAAGCATTTTTGCCTGTGCGAAGGCAAATTACCATAAGTGTATTAAATGTGTCATCTTTTATATCAAATTCTTACATGTAATTTAAATTTCAAGTGATAAAAGACAGTGGTGTTACCAATCAAATAAAATCTTAATTCAACAAAAGGAATAGAAGCAGATGAAGTGGAATTTAGATGTTTTAACACAGACAGTTTAGGGGCTGTTCACATATCGTGTCTATTGTGCGCTGAAGGTCAATTATCTCAAAAGGAAATGCGCAGCAAGCATGCACCCAGGTCACGATGCACACGCGGTTCGATGTGCTCACTTTTTCCAGGCGCACCTACAGTGCCACCAGTTGAAAACAACTCAACAACCCAACCAACCAGCTTCACATTTTATATAGATTATACACATTTCAGTAATAACACAAACACTGCAGCGTTTTTTCCATGAGTAAAAGTTGTATCAGAGCTACTTGTCAGTGGCGATACGGCCAATTTTAGTTTATTCACCCAAAGGAAACCCACGGGAACACGGGGAGAACATGCAAACTCCACACAGAAATGCCAACTGACCCAGCCGGGACTCGAACCAGCGACCTTCCTGCTGTGAGGCGACAGTGCTAACCACTGAGCCAGCGTGTCGCCCTGAATAGCCCCCAATCAAGTTCAAATGTAGCATGAATGGAGTTACATTGTAAAACTGCATGAATTATCTTTTGAGCTTAGTGTTAGACATCATTTTAATAGTCAGTCATTCAACTGACTCGTTCAGATGGCTGATTCACTCAAGAAATCAAACATGTCTTTATAAATGGACCACTCTCTTTAATGTTTTAATGATCATTGACTCACTTCATTCGTTCAAGATGATGAATCATTTAGCAATAAAACACTGTTATGTTGCTTAGGACTGCTAAACTCTTCGGCTGTGATCTTTGCTTGGACTTTCCTTAAAAATTTACAAAAATACTGTCAATTTTGTGCTTAAATGTATGTCACTTTTTTTAAATCAATGTCAAATTTGGAGTTGTACTGACATTTTTTTAAACACTTTTCTTGTCACGCCATGTTTTAAAGGTATAGTTCCCCCATAACTATAGGTCATAATTTACTCCCCCTCCATGTGTTCCAAACCTGTATGAGGTTTTTTTTCTGTTAAACATATAAGGGGAAATTTGGAAAAATGTTGGTAACCTGACACTTACCCTCAGTTACCAAAATTCTTCATATTATATGCTTAAGAAACAACACAATACAGGCCTATACCAAATTGAGAGTGAGTAGCTTATGATTTTTGGAGACTCTTGGTTGACGAGGACTCACTGTGCACATGGGAATGAGGGTCAAACAGATCCGTGAAGAATGTGAGCACTTCCTGTCAGCTAAAGCTCCCTGTTCTGGGGCCTCAGATAGAAAAACACTGGAGAAAGAGCAGTACACAGGTCAGAAATAAAGTTTACTCTAGAAAGATGGCAAAGGCAAATCCTGTTATGAAGAAATGCAATGAAAAAACAAACAGTAATCATCTTTTCTGTAGTTTATAAGCTGATTATAGGCAACGTTTTACTTTTTTACACATGGGGAGAAGGACAACGGTGAGCAGAACCACACTAAAAACTAGACCCAAAATTTGTGGTGTACAGAAGACCCCATTAGTGGTGGGGGCTCGTCACAGGACATTCTAAAAGGCTTTTACACACTACATGAAACATGTTTTTGCTTAGAAAAAATGCAAGAAGTGGCAGTGGAATTTGGGGAGAAAAGTGTTTTGATTTGTGTACATTTTTAGGACGCTGTGTTATGCTGGAGAAACTGCAAATGATGCAAGTTATGAGCCAAAGTGTGCAAAATGTGCAATGGAGTAGAAAGGCTTATTAAAACTCCTAATAATGTTCTAAAACAGCAATCTTGGAAAATTAATTTTCATTCACATTTCACTTGTTATAAACACTATGCCTGTAAAACAACCACTCTGTGATCTTAGTGCGTTTTCCATGCTTAACTGGCTTATCTCTGCAATTAAGATCAAACTGCTGAAGAGCCCAGAATCACATCCAGCAAAATTATGTTTATTTTTTTATCTCCCACTGAAACAAAAGTAACAATTGACTATGTTAAAGGGCCTAAATTTACCTTGATTATTCTTAAATTATAGTTTTAATGTTGTAACCTCATATATTTGTAACAATTTTTTAAATTCAGATAAAACCCATTTTTTGATCATGATTATTAGATGTTTGTGTAGTATTATTATTATTATTATTATTATTATTATTATTATTGTTATTATTATTATTAATATTTGCCTTTTGAATGATAAATGGTGTGTGTGCGTGTGTGCGTGTGTGCGTGTGTGCGTGTGCGCGCGTGTGCGCGTGTGCGCGTGTTATCTTGTTTAATGTTTCTTGATCAAAACAATCAGCATATTGAAATGCGTTTTAAAGGATTGACTATTAAAATGATTTTATACACAAAGCTCAAAACATAGTTCATGCAGTTTGACAATGTAAATCCATTCATCTGTATCTGAGGACTCGAGAAATTGTAAAATTCACCTTGGCCATGAAAGGAATAACTTATGTTTGTAAATTAAGTTTTTATTTATTGTAAATAAAAAATATTTAAAACTATTACTGTGTTTGCTGTATTATTATCAAATAGATACAGCCTTAATGGACATAACAAATTTTTTATGTTAAAACCATTAATGAATAAATGTTTTTGACTAGTGATTTATATAATTATTAGTATATTGTATTATATTTCTGCATGTGTTCAGGTTGCCCCAGAGACGCGTGCTGTAATCAGCTGGATGCAGGATATCCCGTTTGTGCTGAGTGCCAATTTGCACGGTGGAGAGCTGGTGGTCACTTATCCTTTTGACGGCACGCGTGATTGGATCCCCCGTGAGGACACGCCCACCGCAGACAACGATTTTTTCCGCTGGTTGGCCACAGTCTATGCCACCACCAACCTGGTGCTGGCAAACCCAGAACGTAGGATCTGCCACTCTGAAGACTTCCAGCAGCACAACAACATCATCAACGGGGCAAACTGGCACACTGTTCCAGGCAGTGAGTAAACAATCGCACACACACAGTACACACACATATATGTATTACTGTATTAATGACGTAATATACATAAGTACATAACCTTACCAAGGTTATTATTATAGTTTTGAAATTTTCAATTCGTTTTTATTTTGATACTATTTTTCAAAGTTGCTGTGAATTTCAGTTTAGTTTTGGTTTGTTTCAATAATGCTTTTGTTAGTTTTGGTTTAGTTTTGGTTTTGTAAACACATTTATATTTAGTTTTGATATATTTAGTTTCAGTTTTAATAACGAAACGGTTACTAAAGTAACCCTCGTTCCCCGAGGGGGGGAACGGAAATGCTATGTGGAAAACTTCCACTATGGGGATTTCATCAGAAAGCCAATCGTCTGAAGAGTAATAAATCGGGCCAATGAAATGCCAATGAATTGGCAGTGTCAGCGCGCACAGCTGGCAGCAATCACAATCAGTCTGTCTATAAGATGCCAGCTCTGCCGTTACACCATACCTTTTCTAGCCGAAGAAGCCGAACTACAGCTGTCAGCTAAGGCGCAATCGCTGTGGCGAAGGAACATAGCATTTCCGTTCCCCCCCCTCGGGGAACGAGGGTTACTTTAGTAACCGTTTCGTTCCCCAGCGGGAGGGGAACTACAATGCTATGTGGAAAACTTCCACTATGGGGAAATGTATGGAAAACGCCACAGCGACTGAACCTTACCACGTCATTGGTGAGAGGTTTGCCAAGCATAAGCGTGCGCGCACCATCATCACCATAGACGCAGCCCTCCAACGTGTCCCCTGGCCCTTACTCACCTACTTACCTGATAAGGTTTAGTTATATTTTTCGGGGAGTCGCAAAAATGCACCTAGTTAAGTTCTAGGAATTTAAGATACGACAGTACGTTGGGAAAGCGTGCAGTCCCGATAGGGAGGACGCTGCGGAGGCCACCTGCTGCCCAATGGGGAGACCTGGTGGCAATAAGACATATGGACTAACCCTATAAAGGGGGAGTACACATACGAGGATGGTTAGCGGGGAGGGAAGACACGGGCCCGCCCAGAGGAGGGAACTATACCGTGGCTGAGTGAAGCGTATGGGATCGCCAGTGGGGATCGCACATAGCGGGCACCTATACCCAGAACGCGGGCTGACCAAGCGGGCATGCCAACAACGTAGTGGGCCAGGCACCTGACTCCTCCGCTGAGTCAGATGCTGGGGGCCTCGGAGGAACTCTGTAGGGTTCGCCAAATGGGGAACTGAACTGATCAGAGTAAAAATGCGCACGTATCTCTGTGTTAGAGAGAAAGGCGCCGCAAGCGTGTTACAACACCCACCGAATTTCCTCATTCACCGGGGTTAGCCAGCACACGTGAGGAAATGGGCTCCACTCGGAGATTATAAAATCTCGCAAATGTATTAGGTGTCACCCAGCCCGCAGCTCTACAGATATCTGTCAGAGAGGCGCCGCGCGCTAACGCCCAAGATGAAGCGATGGTCCTAGTGGAGTGCGCTCTCACTCCTGGGGGACACGGCTCGCCCTGGCTTGAATAAGCGAAGGAGATGGCATCCACTATCCAGTGGGCCAACCTCTGCTTGGATACGGCACTTCCCTTCTGCCGACCACCGTAACAGACAAAGAGCTGCTCAGAGGATCTAAAGCTCTGAGTGCGGTCCACATAAATACGCAGAGCGCGAACAGGACACAGCATTGAAAGGGCTGGGTCTGCCTCCTCCGAAGGCAGCGCTTGCAGGTTCACCACCTGGTTTTTAAACGGTGTGGTAGGAACCTTGGGCACATATCCAGGCCGGGGTCTCAGGATAACGTGAGAGAAGTCCAGTCCGAATTCCAGGCACGAATCACTGACCGAAATTGCCTCCAGGTCCCTGACCCTCTTAATCGATGCCAACGCGACCAGCAGAGCTGTCTTCAAGGACAGAAATCTCAAGGATACTGAATCGAGTGGTTCGAACGGAGCTCCGCGTAGGCTCGTAAGCACTATGGAGAGGTCC
>CAIGQW010030989.1:0-10170 GCA_903798125.1 Danio choprae
TATATATCATGATTTAACTTGCTTGACCCAAGGTACAAAGGTATGACTTCCAGAACCTGGTTTTTGCAATCTGTAGTGTTAATTTTGTTCATAACATGCCTTAATAATAAAACCAGAAATAAAGCAGTTTTGACATTTACCCGCAGTGGTTTGAAGTTGTTGTGATGATTGCATCATTGCGCTCCTATGGGTTCTTGGTTTGATGCTCATCACAGCTGAAGTCACATGGCAGGAAAGTGTCTAAAATCTTCTGATGCTGCCAGAACTTCATTGGAGAGAAAACTATATAAAGACCACAGAGTTTTGCAGGATTTCAGCAATCTCTTAGGATTTCCCAAATTTGTCTCTTAGGATTTCCCAACTCATAGCTAAAATTGCACAGTGGCTTTACTTGGCCTCAGCAGAAGTCTTTAAAGATGACTTTATTCAATTTTACACCTAAAGCCAGCGATCTAAACAAACTGGAGCAGCGGTGGCCTAATGTTTAGAGAATTTGACTTGTGTTCCAATGGTTGCAGGTTCAAGTCTCAGCAACAACAGGGATTATAGGTAGGAGTAGTGAATGACCAGCACTTAATACCATGGCTGAGGTGAGGACCTTCAGCAAGACACTGAATCCCCAACTGCTCCCCACAGTCCACTGGTCTGGGTGTGTGCTCATGGAGTGTTTAAGTCACTTTGAATAAAAGCATATGTTAAGCATATAAACGCATGTACTTTTCTGATCTTGCTTTTCCCATCTTCCATATATATATTGTATAACTGCAGGTTAGCAACAGAATAAAGAAAACTTCACTTCACTCTACTTTAAAAGTAGAGATGCCCCCTTGCAAAACCCTGGACAGGCACCAGTTTCCCCAAAATATGTACCATTCTAGGTCTCTGTTCTCTCCTCAGCTTTCTTTATCTCGTTGATCCTGACATCCTGGCTTGGTACCAGTCCAACCAGAGTCAATGAGTTTAATCGTGTGATCCTGCTCCAAAAATGCTTGTTCCTTTTAAAGAACACTTCATTAAAGTACCATCAGAACTCCCGTCTAAACCTCAGCCACTCCTCCAATCTCTGTCTCATTCATTAATTGCCATTCTTACTCTTTCTGATTGTATCTGTTTGTCACACTCCCAAACAGTCTCTATCTCCATAACTGCCTTTACTCAAACTCTCCTCATCAGCATAAGCGCTGCCGCCTCAGAGGAGAACGTATGCTTTAGCTTCAGGCGTTATATTGCAGCTGGACAGAGAAAAGGCTCAGATATCAAGGGAGGAAAAGCAAACCGTGAGCACAGAGGTCTCAGAGTCACATTAGGACAGCACAGGCCTCTTAAAACACAGGAAAGAGATTAGGACAAGACTGGATATGGATTAGAGCTTTGTGTCTGGTACCTGTACCATGGGGTCAAGGTTAGCGGACTATAATTGTCCAGTTTCCCCTAGTTGTAAAAGTATGCAAAATAATATTTTAGTTTTTTTTTTTCATTTACAGCCATAAAAAAATGTTGCCATGTGTTCTGATGGATTACATTTTTTTTGTAAGCAACATATAAATCTCAAGTTTTCATTGTCCTACAGTACATGTTTTGTCTGTGTTTTATGTGACACTGTGCTGCCATTATTATAATTGTAAAACAGTTATTAAAAAGCCCATTTAAATTTCAATAGCCCTATTATTTCCCCATCAATGTCCGTTAAATGCATTATCTTTCCTTCATTCTTTGGAAAGTGTCCTTTACAGTGTAATGTTTTGGGGCTTTTTTTAAATAGGAAAATAAACTCATTTTATTAAATGTGTGCTTGTAGTGATCCTAAATATTTATAAAAAAAAAAAACTACACCTGCAGATGAAATTAATAACATAAAAGGCCAATTCACTTTCATAACTGTTTCATAACATTTAAGTCAATATTCTAAGTCAATGTTTTAAGTCAATAAACGCTTATTAAAATTAATGTGTTAGAACAACCGTAGTACACTACAATAAAAGAGAATAGAAGTAAATATAAAATTACATATACAGTAAATATATGTAAGTCCTACTTGGCCAAAAAACAAGGTTTTAAATTCATTTAATGTGGTATATGCACGGGGTCTTTTTATTTTCAGTAAGCCAGCTCAAGTGCTTCCGGCGAACTGTCCTGCCATTATAAAACTCCCCAATTAATGTGCTAAACATCACAGAACTTTTCTGTGTTTTATAAGCAAACACGTTTAAAAGATTGGGTGTTAAGGACTTTATATCTTATCTTATTTTTCCAATGCACAAATACATTATCATAAATGTCTTGCAATGCAGACTCATTCTGAAACTAGTGAGAGGGAAGGGTGGGTCCTCACACTGGAGGCTTGAGGGGAACACATTCTACAAAACTGGGGTCTATCATCCTGTTAAATGCACTTTTGCACATACAAACACATATGCGCAAGTACTAATCCCTGGTGGGAATAAAGTTTTAACTCTCACCAAGGGGCATATCGCTAGTATGATCTCTTTTCTGTAACCTTTCACCCAAGCTTGTCAAAGTAATGGCCCACTTGCCCCTGCTCTCGCTTACACAGAATTGACTGATGTGAAGGTCAGAATTTGACTGAAAAATTATATTTAAGAAAGAAGAGTTAGACTTCTTTGTAATATTTAAAACTTTTTTTTCTACAAACACATTGTTTTTTTCCCATTTATAATCCAGTACTGTGATCTGAGGTGTTGTGCTGAGGTACTTTGGTTGCTTTGTCGTTAATAGCATGTTAGCATAGTTAGTATTCTTGCCATGGGGTTGCTAATATGTTTTTGTTTGTTGTTAGCAATTTGGTCACAACTTATGGGTGGTTACTAGGTGGTTTGTAATGGCCCAAGTAAAAATAATTCATCCTAAATATTCTTGCTCATTGAAATTAGGCTCTGTGAATGCTAAGATGTTCTGGGAGGTTTCTAGGTTGTTGTTAACTGGCCCAATAATCCATCCTGAAATCTCTTTAAAATCATTTACAAATGTCCTGTTTCCCTTATTCACTCAATGTGTTCCCACTCAAAGTTACTGTACTGTATAGTTATCAGTAACTATACAGTTATAAAGCAGACAAGTGTGGCAGAAATCAGCTTTGGATGAGGGTTGACAATAGAAGGTTCTTACTGAAAATGGTTCAGATACTTAAGAAACAACCTAGCAGAGAAAATGCAGTGATGGAACAGCAAACCATGACATCCGTGTGCTGGAACCACAGTTCTCCCTTGTGTGGTAATAAAGTGGCCCTCCAGCACTATGAATCTGAATGTCTGGGGCTTTCCTTGCTTGTTGTGTAGAGATCGTTGGTCCTGTGCTCTAATAGGGAGCAGATGGCAGGCTATTTCACAAGTCGCGCCTTGGAAAAACATTCCTGCACATAAATTCAATTACAAATGAGCAGGTTTTTTAACCCTAGTGCGCGTGCGACCGGCCGCAGATCAGACCTGTATGGCTCAAGCTTTCCCCAGATAACAATGTTACGGATGAAAACAAAGCAAAGTGGACTGACCACACTTTTGTAACTTGACGTCAGTGAGTGCACGAATGAAGGAGATTTACTGAAGCAAAAATAAACTATTACGCTGGACTAAACAATGTTAAGAGGACAATATGCTTTGTGGTTATGTCTCAATCAAGAATTCCCAGGGTAAATATTTTAAGACATCGTCACTTTCTTAAGTTTGTCTCATGCTCTCGAATTACTCTGTCATAGCTCACGTCATATTAAAGATATATTAAAGAATATTATATTATTATTATTCCTTTTTTTAAAGTCTGAACAGGATATCTGAAATGGCAACCTAAATAACAATTTGAGACAATTCTGCTTTTATTATTGGATTGAAGATTGGTGTGAACAGTTTCACAAACTTTTTGCTGATACTTTTTCCTTAGTAGATGTCTTCCAGGTTTATAGTTTTTAAAATACCCAAAGAAAGACCCTGTCCTGGCCTGGACTAGGAAGGGTGGAGGGCTGGAGCCCTGGTGCTGTGGCAGCTGTGAGGTTGTCTGGCACCTCATTGCTTACTAAGTGGCTCCACGTGTGAGGGAACAAGCCCAAATAAATTGCTTTACCCTTCCAGACACTCGGCCACACGGCCACCCCCAACACCCTGCTGAGACCACTCAAGACCGGACTCGGAGCGACTGTGGTGCCTTAAGTGGAGTTATTAGCAAGGAAAAGAGAACTCAGAGGGAGAGGGTAAGCGACAGAAGAAAGCAGGAGACAGGTGTTAATAGATGTCCTGCAGCTTTCAAAAGCCCCTCATGCAGGTCTGGGTGCAGGACTTTGGTTTCACAGGCAGCAAATTACCTGGGACCGCAGTTTGACCCCCTTGCCTCTCAAATACACACCGCCGCTATAAAAAAAAGGTGTGTGGCATGTGTGCTCGGACACTTAGGGTGTAAAGCTAGTGACCTACAAATAAAAATTTCAATCACCAGAAATAACATTTTGATGTGAAGAATGTTGAAGAAGTTTGCTTCCAATTGCAATTTAGATTTATATTTGCTTTCTTAGTGAATCTTTTGGTTTGTCATTTAATGCTAAAGTGTTTCTTAATCTGTCAACAATGTGTCATGCTTGTATTGTTGATGAACAGGGAAAGGGATCAAGATAAATGTAAAACTCCAGCAAGTGAAATTTGAGCACTAAAGATTCTCTATTTCTACCTACCTATTACTGCATACTTGGACTTTTGCTGGGAATTTGGGTGGATGATGAAGACCAACAGATGCTCCTCTCCCTTAATGTTTTATGAAGTGAACCCTGACAAATGGAAAACAATCTTTTAAGGTCTAGAGGACAAGTCTTAATGGACTTGAAGTGTGTTGAATATCTTACTGCTCATGGAGGGCCAAAATCTTTGCTCCAACCAGTTCCACAATTACCTTCAGCTATGTCTAATAAGGGTTTGGACTTAACTCTGCAGAATTGTGACCAGATTTTGGATACTCCTGTTCTACAGTGACAGACCATGGTCATGCCCCGTATACCCTTAAATGGTGCACTATTTGAGCTAGAAGGCTAGAATATACCTGTAACGTACTGTGAGAATTTGCACACTGGATGAATTTCCGCATCTGAATCAAAATCAAATACTTTGTTTCATTACTAACAGGCAGCTAGCTAAGTGTTAAATAACTATCACAGGGTATGACCTCGAAGTTGAAAATTTTATAAATCTAAGAGATTTAACCAGGAAAAAAACAAAACAAATAACTGCATAAATTCTGGTCCAAAGCCACTCACTTGTTTTCATTCAGTCTTCAAGCGAACTATATTAATGGCCTAATGTAGGGAATAGTAGGGTGATTTTGGATACAAACTACTTGACTAAAACAATTTGCCATAAAGCATCATCACAGGCATCCCAAATGAGAAAGATGATTCCAGACAGCTACCTCCTATTCTTGCTACATCTTTCTCCATTCATGTCTCTCTGGAATCTTTAGCACACCTCCAAAAACGTCCACATGACATTTCTGGGAAACCATCGAGTCAGTTGATTCAGGTGAGGGCAAAGACCAGAACACAGAATACAGACATGCACCAGTATTCAATCTGCCAAACAAACTGAATCCAGTTTCTGGAACACCAAGAGAAGATGCCACTGAGATGCAGAACTTGAAAGAGGATAAAAGAACGTCTGTGTACATAAATAAGCCAGGCCCGGGGCAGAGTGACTCCACAGCTGAAACATAAAGCACAGGCAGATTAAACACTCAAGCAGCTGCCTGGCATCTCACATCGTGCAGACACTTTTAATAACCCTATCATGTCATAAGATCATTATCACAATCACTGCTTCCTGCTACAAAACACATTGTGCTATTGTGAGTCAAGAGGTTGTTTAAAAATGCTTATTCTGCACAGACTCCATCCCACACCTGCAGATTCCAAGTAAAGAGATGCAGACACACACACACACACACACACACACACACACACACGCACACGCACACGCACACGCACACGCACACGCACACACAAACACACAGACACACAGACACACAGACACACACACACACACACCCCAAGATACCATACCAGCTCGTATCGTGCAGTAACTTAAAGGGACAACATTCTACCATACCTACTCCTAAAAGGCTCCTATTAGTCACTAATGGTAGTAATATGTATCCTTAAGGTACTACTGTAAGCAATTTTAGGTGTAAACAAGGCACAGAAATGTTCTTTTGAGGGTACTGCCTAAGGCCCTGTCTGTCAAGGTTGTAGGGTGGGAAAAGGAGCGAGGACTCAATTGCAGGACAAAAACAAGGGTTTATTTAATAAATGTTAAGCAAAAAGCAAAACAAACTACCCCGAGGGGGAAAACATTAACAAACAGGCAAAAACAAACTTGACTGGGCTGGCAGGAAAGAGCAGAGCTGGACATAACAGGACAATGAAATAATCAATGATGAACTGGCACAGGACAGCAGATATTAGGAGAATATAAGCAGAAATAATTAACACAAAGACAGGTGAACATAATAAACTAATAATGGGTTAACAAGGAGGGTGGGACTAGACAATAGACAGAAGAGCACATGACACAAAGAAACAACACAAGCCATGTGCTTACACAAAACGAGACTAGAACACGCAGCCAATGAGAGAAGTCATTAACCACGTGTTCACATGAGAATATGCACCACGTGCTAAACACAACCCCAACAGAAGACTGAATGCAAGACATGATACACGATACGATACGAGAAAACTCGAGCCGAGCACAACATACAGGACAAGACAGGACTAGTGTCTGGACAATGACACTATGACATGAATTTACAAGACCGGAGTGGCAGAACCCTGACACTGTCCACACGAACATGTGTATTTTCAAAACCATAGTTTTTTCTATGTGGTTTGGCCATTCATTCACACAAAAACACAGTATCAGGTAACTGAAACTTTCTGAAAGCTCCGGCCAGGTTGAATATTTTCAGAAACTCTGGTTAAATTGTGGTCATGTGTGCGCTAAAACCAGAGTTTTTGCCTCATGATGTCAGCATGTGTATTGTTTTCTTCTTTCTGACTGGCCAACATGAATACTTAATTATGTGTTTAGTGTGAACCCAGCATAAAATGCCATAACGGGCCAGTACACACCAAACCAACGCCAAACAAATAGCATCAACAAAACTTAATTGTGTTGCTGCATCGCATCGGCTCATGTCTGGTTATGTCTAGACAAAAAGTGACATTACAGCTCTCTTTACTTGAATTGTTTACTTGCTACATTACCCCACTACGTAACACATGCGTTCTGAATATTTGCTGAATAACCAGTAAGATCGCTCTCTTCAGCCGATGTCCAATGCCAATTCTACAAGCTGAATCCAGCCAATGAGCTTCGACGTTAACCCAATGAGAGGTGACGTGTGGAACACACCAAATCAACTAACCGGACCGATGCTGACCTATGGGCCGACAAAGCCCAACAGCCGACCATCGGCTTGGTGTGACCCCCCGCCCTAACATTTTTCATTTGGACAGGGATTTTTTTTTAAACAAAGGCTGGAAAACTCAGTGTATAAAAATACCTGTGTACATGTAGACATCTATCATGGGGATAGTATATGAAGGTACTAAAACTAACAAGCATGGTTTAAGTATTAAAATGTACATTTGAGCTTATAATTTGAACCAATCAGGGGGGTAAATAAGGTACAAAAACATATATTTTTTTCTGAACACCTTACACTCCCAAAGGTGAACGTTTGGATCAGTTTTGATCAGCAAATAGGAATCCACTTGTTTGACAAGAGAAAATATAACATTTTAACTGGAAAATTTCACTGACATACAATTACATTGACTGTACCTTATAAAATGTAAATGTTTATAGTATACAGGATATCCAGTTTGTAATAGCATACTTTGCAAGATGGTGGACAAAACTCAAAGAAAAACTGATGATAAATTAAATAAATGATTTTGAAATACTGCATCTTCCTTGGCTAAACCAAAGCCTATTGAAGGTAAGCCTGAAATGATTAGCCTAAAAAGCAGAATGGCTAATGCTAACGCAGTACGCAGGGTAGGAGACCAAAAGCCACTAGAATTGACTAAGTTGTGCTTTCACATGATCAAGTTAGCATTACAGGTTTTCCAATGGTAAGTAATACAGACCTTTTCATCTCCCCATAGTAAGAAAATCTCAGAAAAAAAACTGTTAGCCTACATGCTAATGTCACTATCAGTGACAATCAACAATCTCACAGTGATTTCATAAACGTTCTGCTAAACAGGTGGCCAATCCATTTGATTTTGTACATTTTACTTGTAACACATCTCATTTTAATGGAAACTTTCTGAGACCCAGACAATTTTACTGATGGTTGAAGACTTTCTTTCCTTTCTTTCCCTGCCGCTTGGCTCTGTGGTGGAGTTCAGCCGGACATGACACACATCTGTGAGAAGTTATTGTGTTTGGCTGTGCTGCGTGCGGCGGCCAAATCACTTTCACAACAGACAGCTGGACATGAAAGGACATGAAAAGCAAGAGCGCTACCAGACTCCCGCTTTCAGAGCGCGTGTCTCAAATGAGACGCAGGTGAGTCACAGTCACTCAGTTCAGGGGGTCTGAGGAGTTTACAACGCCTGCTAGAGACTGTGTCTGCGCATAGGGGGGAGTTTGATGGTTGGGAGGCATGAATAAGAAGAGTATCTAAGCAGTTCTTTTATTTCTAATGACCCACACCCAGAAGAAAGACTTGGCATCTAAACATTCTTGATTGTAGTGGTTTTTCTCTAGAAATTACAACAGTTTACAGCACCTGGATTTGCTAGACTCTGTGGAGCATCTGTATTCTGACAGTGGTGATTCTCACGAAATCTTGGATTCAGAGTTTCAAATAAGACCATAAGGTTACATTTAAAAAACTGACAATTTAATTAATAATCTCATTACATCGACTGTCTTAAACAGTTGACTGTATTAGGAAGCAAATACATGTTTCTATTTTTAAAACCCAGTTATCAGAAGAAGTAAAAAATTAGTAGTCAAATTTTGAGTGATTTCTCTAATTACCACATTATTATTTTTTGGCATATTTAAAAACAAAAATTACGTGGCAAATAAAAAAAAAAGTGCATGTATAAAGTATGGATGTGCATTTAAAAGCAAACTGTTCTTTTTTTAATTTACTAAATAAAATACAACCCTCATCATAATACATCAAAACAGTATTTTATTTTTCACCTAAAAATTAGTGTCTGATTAGCAACCAACTGTATTTCTAATGAGTTCATGTGAAAATAGTTTCATTTGTGTTACTGCATTTACCACAATTCAATTCATAAATATATGTAAATTCTTTGAAATGTCAAATTACGCAACATTCAAGTTCTATTAGTTTTATTTGGCAAACTCAAAATCAAAGGGATAATTCACATTAAAAAAATGAAAATCGCTGTTGATTTACTCACCCTCTGGTTATTCAAGATGCAGATGACTTGTTTTCTTCAGTTGAACATAAAAGAGCATTTTTAGCTGAAACTGTGATAATTGGTGATTCACAACATACAAGACAATGGGTCTGCGTCTGAAATCTGGAAAATGGTAAACTGGCTTCTCTTTCTGTCTGATTAGATTCCTCCATCTACTAGGTTTTTGAAGGTAGCATTTTTGAAGCCATTCCTGAAAGAAAACTCATTTGGTGGTTATTTTGTGTGTAAAATTTAAATGTGCAGTATACAGATGATCTTAGTTATCACAAACGCTTTTTTTCCCGAGATTACATTTTTATGCAACCTCAGAAGTAGTCTGTCTGAGATCAGTTTTTCAAGATGCCTTGCACAAACAGTTTTCCAAAGTCTGAGAAATATTGCAAATAATGCATTGGCAAACAATGAACCCAGTGGATACCAGCATTTAGAGAATCCATAATATGTTACATAATACATAACCTTTTCTTTGCCATAAAAGTGAAATTACTGAATCAAGACATATAAGCCTGAGAATATAGATAGATAGATAGATAGATAGATAGATAGATAGATAGATAGATAGATAGATAGATAGATAGATAGATAGATAGATAGATAGATAGATAGATAGATAGATAGATAGATAGACAGACAGACAGACAGACAGACAGACAGACAGACAGACAGACAGACAGACAGACAGACAGACAGACAGACAGACAGACAGACAG
>CAIGQW010031006.1:4745-20179 GCA_903798125.1 Danio choprae
ACACACACACACACACACACACACACACACACACACACACACACACAAACAAACAAACAAACAAACAAACATGAATTATGTTTACAAAAACAAAGCTTTTAACCATAAAAAATTATGCACCAGCTAACCTTTTCTTTTCAAAGAAGAGTCGGTCTTATTTTGTGGGCGGGGCCCAGTATTTGCTCCTCCCACTTCAGTCTCTGACATCACAGAAGCTCTTCGTATCATATCCTGCTTTTCACACTCTTTCTCTGCATTTGATTGGTCGTCAGCATATAACGTCCTGTTTCTGTGGTGTTGGTGTGTGTTCGACTCGGTGATGACTCTGAAATGTGTGTTGTCAGAGACGGGGATTGACAGTGGGCACGAGGGCAGCACGTTTGTTTTTGCTGGCAGAAATGATGGCTGTAAATACAATAATTTTATTACAGAGTTAGTATGAGTTTAATATATTAAGGGAATTTCAAATCATACGGATGTTATAGGTGATTAGTTAGTTAGATGTAGATATACAGTGGGGAAAATAAGTATTGAACATGTCATGTTTTTTCCTGGGAATAGTATCTCTAAAGGAGCTGTTGACATTGAACCAGATTTTGGTAAAAACTCAAACAATACAAACATAAAAAAAAAAATCTGAAAAATGAGTTCTGTGTAATAACAATGAAATGACACAAGGAGAAAGTACTGAACTGCTGAAATGTATTTAATACTTTATATAAGGGCTTTTTTGGTGACAGCATCTTAAAGACGCCTCTCATATGGAGAATGAAGGCACATGCATTGCTCAGGTGTGAGTTTATCACAGACTTCAACAGAGTGTAAAAATCTTGATGGTTCTGTGGGTCTCGTCTGTCAAATCTGAGCTTTATTTTGTATTTTCTGTATTGGATTCAGGTCAGGTGATTGGCTGGGCCATTCTACAGCTTGATTTTCTTTCTCTGAAAGCATTTGAGAGTTTTCTTGGCTGTGTTTTGGATCATTGTCTTGCTGAAATGTCCACCCTGATTTCATCTTCATCCTCCTGCTAATGTAGATGTTGGACTGAAGCAGCTAATATTCATTTTCACTGAGGAAGGACAGAAGGTTGCTGAAGAACTACTGAGAGATTTCAGCTGCTGTCTGGGCTTCCACTGCCTTTCTACACCTCCCTTTCTTCATGTGTTAAATACTTTTCCCCTTTGTCATTTCACTTTATTACACATAACTTAATTTGTAAACTAATTAGTCTTGTTTTCTTTGCATATATGGATTTCTTTGGTTGTTACCAACATCCGGGGAAAATTTCAAGTCAACGGCACCTTTAGAAACATGTTTTCTGAGAAAAATGGTTACGTGTTCAATACTTATTTTCCCCACTGTATGCAGATATTCAGCACTTTAATATATCATGGTAATGAACATGCACAATATTGATATAGTGGACACTTCAAAATACCATGAATAATTGTTTATTATTAAACTTTTTAGAGTGTTTTTTAGAATATTCACAATGTTTTTTGCAGTGGTTTTCATACCGGTGCCAAATGATTGGAAATTTAATTGGTTAGCTTAATAGATCAAATTAGGTTTCAAGGCACCCTCTGAAACCACCGGTTCTCCTGCGATGCGTAATATTACTCCGCCTGGTGCAGGGTATAGTACAGCAGCAGTTTCTTGACTATTATGGCAGAATGAGAGTAGAGTTCCTAACAATACTGGCCAAGAAAATAGTCATTTTTCTGTTTCCATTGGTTTTATTACGTCATGTAACTACAGAAGAATCAAGCTTTAAATAGGAAAATCATCAAAACTTTTTTATTTTTAATTTTGAATGAAATCCTAATGGTCTAATCCACAGGTCAAAGCCACTTCCCGGAGGGCCGGAGCTCTGCACAGTTTAGTTCCAATCTTAATTAAACACACCTGATCAAACTAATTGAGTGTTGTTTGATACCTAAAGATAGGTGTGTTGAAGCAGGGCTAGAACTAAACTCTGCAGGGCTCCGGCCCTCCAGGAATTGACTTTGACACCCCTGGTCTAATCCGATTCAATTCTAAGCTAAGCTAAGCTAAAAGTGACCCTAACCCCGCCAGAACAAGAAATTAGCTGAACGTATTAAAAAATGGTTCAAGACTTGTAAAATGAGCCTTTTTCAAAAAAAGGTGGAGTGTCTTTTTAACATTTGAACATGTTAATCTGGCATGTTAAACTACATGCTGAAATATTGATGGAAAATTCAGTGAATATTAATAGGCCTGTTGTTTGCTAATACTGTGCAATAAGGCTCTAAAATGTAAAATTAGTTAATTTAACTAAACTCATGATGAAAACTACACAAGCTTTTATTAATTTTATTTGATGTTAAATTCTTAGTTAATGCCTAATAATGCATTAAAATCTTAGTCGTAATCTGATTGCAAGTCATAATCGTTTTATTAAATGGAGCAAATGGAGTTTTTAACTAATATTAACTGAAACTAAATAGTAACTTAACAGTAACTGTAATAAATCCGGCCTTTTCTAACTTTTGATTTTTATCCATTAACTAACATTTACTAATTAGACTTTATTGTAAGGTACTACCTATTGTACTTTATAATCGCAAATATACTTATATATATATATATACATATATACCGTGCTCAATATAAATGAGTACACCCCATATTGAAAATGAATATTTTTCTCCATTTCTCAGTGAATATAGGTCATGTATTTTGGTGCATTTGAACAAAACTGATTTATCAAATGGATATTTTTAGTAAAATAATATTTTAGTCACCAAAAATCTTTAGAAACAAAAAGAAAATCCATTTAAATTCATGACAAAAAAATGACAAACAACAAAATTTCAACATATTGTATATATTTAGTTTCTCTTGAATTTTGCTCTTTTTATATTTTTTATTTAATATTTTTCTCTAATGTTATCTTGTCTTATTGATAGGTTATTTTGTTAGATGAGCTCCAGATTTGGCTTCAGTACTGACTAAACTAATGTATATGCACAAATATAATATTGTAAAGCTTCCTATAAAAAATATTAATTCATATGAGAGATTTGTGAGGGGTGTATTATATATATTAAAGCAATAGACTAGTCTTTTTTTCTTATTATACCTGTTAAAGTAACCTTTTTTGCAGCTTGAGTCAATATTATAATACCATATACCATGGTAAATGCTTCAGCAATTGATTGCAACAAGAAAATTTGATACCATCAAAAGCCGAATTGGGTGGTGTGTTATTGAGGTGGATTTTAGGATAATTCTGACCTTGGCGGTTTGTGGTAATTCCCCCCAGGACCACGACATGGCCGAATCCTCCTGGTGAGTTTTACAAAGCAGCTCTGAGTCGCTCTTAGGGGTGCAGGGACGAGACGCATTAGGACTGGAGAGAAAAAGAGACGACAGTCAGAACATTCCTTTACTGAACAAACTGGATTTATGCATACATTTCACATGCAAATAGTCCCATTGGGTGACACTTTATTTTTCATGTTTTAATATTTGTTTGCTACCAATATATAGTATTTTCACAATTAAGGTGTACATTTTCAAATCTCTTAGTATGACCATTTAAACTGATCACATTTGTGATCTGATCAGAATATAGGCATGAAGTGAGCAAGCCAAGAAGTAAACAGCCCCCATGTGTTTGTGTTAGAATCAAGGGTGGTTTTCACATTTTATTGCCTTCAAATCAACAATTAAAGGTGACCTATTATGCCCTTTTCTACAAGATGTAAAATAAGATGTCCCTAGAGTGTTTATGTGAAGTTTCTGCTCAAAATACCACACAAATAATGTTTTATAACTCTTTGAGGCTGCCCCTTATAGGCTTTGATCCTAATTGTGATGTTTTGGTGACTGTCGCTTTAAATTTAGATGAGATTCTGCTCTTTTCAAAAGAGGGCGGAGCTACAAATGCCTATGTGTCAGCATAGTGGCAGATTCAAGACTATCATCCTATGCTAATGACCGTCACTAATGGGTTGGGCTTTCCCCCTCTGATGACACGTACAAAGGGAGAATGTCAATCAAAGTGTTTCTGCAGACTTTAATCAAGTGTGATTATAAAAAATAAAATGAATACATTTTTACCATTAGAAGCTAAAACTGCTGCCACACAACTGTGTTTAAACCCCTTATAAAAGTGATTTGTGCGAAATAGGTCCCCTTTAAAAATTCAGATGGCAAAGTTTAAGTCCTGGCTGGAACATTTAACAACACGTCCAGTGATGTATAAGAATTAGGTCAGTAGGCTGAGAATGTAGCTGGTCTAGCTGGTTGTTTGAACAAATGTTATCGGGTCAAATGCATTGTTGATTACCTCTGTATGCGGTTGAAAATGGACATGCTTAAAATGTTTCATTGGTTTTTTTTTATATCTATGTAATGTCCTCCAAAAGTGTGACAAAAATGAATTTTAATTCCAGAAAAACATAAAGAAACAATAGAGAAAGCATTGAAGAAATTATTTGGAACTATTTTATAACTGTATAGTGATGTGTGTGTGTGTGTGTGTGTGTGTGTGTGTGTGTGAGTGAATGTGTGTGTTTGTGCTTTACCTGTGAATAGGACTCCAGTCTCCATCTGAGTGAGCATAAATTGTATTTTGTTTGTTTCCAGTGGATGAACCTCCACTCGACAGGTCTCTAAACGCACAGAAAATACCAGCGTTAAGCAATATAGTCTAAAAAATGTAATAAACACTTTAAATAAATGTTTATTTCTGCTGCTTAAAGGAATAGCTCACGCAAAAATGTAAATTCTGTCATCAATTAATCACCCTTTTGCCCTTGTGCCAAACCTGTTTGAGTTGCTTGCTTCTGTTGAACACAAAAGAAGATTTTGAAGAATGTTGTAAACCAGCAGCCATTGATCTCCATAGTACACAGTATATCTTTCTTTCTACAACAGATGTCAGTGGCAGCCATTTCCAACATTTCTCAAATATCTTTTTTTTTTCCGTTCAACAAAAGAAAACTCATTTATATAATTTATTTTAATTAATTTAAACTATTTTATATAATTTATATACACTGCTCAGCATATATGAGCACACCCCCCACAAATCTCTCATTTACATTAATATTTTCTATAGGAAGCTTTACAATATTATATTTGTGCATATTCATTAGTTTAGTCAGTACTGAAGCCAAATCTGGAGCTCATCAAACAAAATAACTTATAATAATGGTTCAAAAATTAGTAGCTCACATTTAGGTTAGAGAAAAATATTAAATAAATAAAAAAACTAAATTTTGTTGAAATGTTGTTTGTAATGTTTTTGCCAATATTTTGCATGAATTTAATTGTATTATCTTTCCATTTCAAAATTTGTTCTGTGACTAAAATATTATTTTAATAAATATATCTGTTTAATAAATCTGTTTTGTTGAAATGCACCAATATATTTCCAATTCATGCACCAATTAATTTTTAAAATGGGGTGTACTCATATATGCTGAGCACTGTAAGTAAAGTTTGATGTGAGCATTTCTGTGTGGAGTTTGCATGTTCTCCCCATGTTGGCGTGGGTTTCCTCTGGATGCTCCGGTTTCCCCCACAGTCCAAAGACATGCGCTATAGGTGAATTGGCCTTAGTGTGTGAGTGTTTGTGTGAATGAGTGTATGGGTGTTTCCCAGTACTGGGTTGCGGCTGGAAGGGCATCCGCTGCGTAAAACATATGCTGGAATAGTTGGCGGTTCATTCCGCTGTGGCGACCCCTGATAAATAGGGGAATAAGCCGAAGGAAAATGAATGAATGAATGCAGTTCGATGTGAGTTAATAGTGTGGAAATTTTTTTTTTGGATGAACTGTCCTTTTAATATTTTTAAGTAAACCATTTTTCAAAGTAAAAAAATATATATTTATTTTCAATATAATTTTGGGGGGAAAATTATGAAAGTTTTTGTTGTTACATTTGAGCAGTTTAATATGTCCTTGTCGAATAAGTGTTTTCCTTTTATTTTTTAAGTTTTAGTAACTATAGTGTATCATGCTTCCCACCAAAACATTGAGCACCACAAATCTTTCCATCACTGATAAAAACAGAAATATATAATCAAATATTGCATCTGAAATACATCATAATTCAGCATGAAATCGGCGTATTAGAATGATTTCTGAACAATTACGTGACACTAAAGGCTAGACTAATGATGAATGTTGAATATTCAGCTTTGCCATCAGAATAAAAAAATTCTATTTATAAGAGAATAAATATATTTGAAAGCAAATTAAATTAGAAAACATTTATTTAAATTTTTATATTCCATTATATTACTGTTTACTGGCAGGACATAAAGTAGCTCCTCCCCTTTTTAAAAAAACAGCCAATAGCGGTTAGTTTCATCACAGCTCTGCCAGTGAGAGTGGTTGAGCTCAAACGCATTAAATGAAAAGCAAATGAGAAGTGTCTTGAAGGGGGCGGGGCATGTCAGATACTAGAGAGCTTTTGATTGGTCATGATTTGATGAGAAACTGAAATATGAGGTGACGTGAAATAAAATCGTTGATCCATTTACGTGGAAGCGACAAACTGCAAGTTTTTGATCATTATATGTGGTTTATATCTACTAAATGCGAATTTTGTCACTGTTTTGTTGCATACTAGCTTATAGACATCTTTAAAACTAACAATACTCTTACTAACATCTAAAAAACTTTATTTTATTTCACGAAACCTTTAAAATGGTCAACTGACCTGTTCTGATCGGACTGCTCGCTGCTGTTGATGTCCATGTTGAACAGCTCCTCATCCGAGAACTCCACGCTCTCCTCTCTTTTCACATCCTCCATTCGGCACTTCTTCCTCCTCTTCCTCCTCTTCTTCATTAAGCTATTCTCATTGCTTGATCCCATCATAACCCCTCCATCGGACGGAATAGGAGATGTTGCCAGGTAAGGCGGAATCACTTCCTGTAGGAAAAAAACCAACCCACCCCCCAAAAAAAAATTAATGAATTAAATTAAATACAAAGGCGTTCTGCGAATTAAGGGAAGCAGCATGAATACAGTGAAGTCAGTGTGTGTTTCGAGGTTGTGCAACATTATGGTGTAAACATAAAGTAAATGTAAAAATCTAAAATGCTATATCAAAACAAAACTGATGAAATAATGAAAATAAGACTCTGTGGGTATAAAAAGAGGATGTTTGCTCAGCTGATCTCAACAAACCACAAAGTCTGAGTCTTAAAAACATCTCCTTTCTTTTCACTTCTAAAAAGTGTCACATTCACAATGGTCTTAAATGGATAGTTCCAACCCAGGCTCATTCTGAAAATGTACCCCTATATACATTTCTGGGGAGCACCAAATACATCCCAGTAGCTACGGTTTTTTGCAGTTTTTGTTTCCACGAATCCAGGCAGCTGTGTACGCTTTTTCAGATCTCAAATTTCTCTCGCGAACGCCATTCGTGCCGGCTGTCTCGCGTAAATCCACCAGAGGCCGCTGTCGACTGACTGACCGATTGACTGACCTACCCTCCTCCTTTCCTAAACCCAACCAATAGTGTTTTCAAAAGCACCGATTGACCAGCGCCCACCCCAACTAATTCTCATTAGATTATAAGTAGACTGTTAGGTTGGGGTTAGGGTTAATGTAAGTTGACATGTACTTGCAAAGTTTCTTATAGTCAGTTAAATGTCTGTTGAAGGAGCAGTATCAACAGATATTAAGCTGACAGTCTACTAATATTCAAATGGACCATCAAATAAAGTGTTACCGAACTATCCCTTTAACGCATTTCCTTTATTTACTTCCCGTATCTTATATTTACTTTCTGTATAAATATGATCCCACTCAGAATACATGTTTGTGCTAGAATACTGTTCTATAGAGCTCGGGAATATCTACATCACTGCGAGTTGCAGTCGGCCATGTTTGTGGACAAACACAGAAGCGCCACTCAATGTAAACAGATGCAAATAGTAATATCTTTTGAAAAACATCTCACAAACACACAATAAAATGGACTAACGTGTATATACCTTTATAAATGCTCTTTGTGTGTCTGAGAGGCTGATAAAATGCATTCCATAACATTCTGTCTCCAACAGTGAAGTGGAGACCATTTGAGTACAATGAAGTCATTGTCATGTTCAAAAAACCAGGTGAGGTGATTTGTGCTTTATGACATGGGACGTTATCCTGCTGGAAGTAGCCATCAGAAGATGGGTACACTGTGGTCATTAAGGGTATGGACATGGTCAGCAACATACTCAGGTAGGCATGGTGCTGACACGATGCTCAATTGGTACTAATGGGCCCAAAGTGTGCCAAGAAAATATCCCATTACACACCATTACACCACCACCACCAGCCTGAACCGTTGATACAAGTCAGGATGGATCCATGCTTTCATGTTGTTGACACCAAATTCTGACCCTACCTAATGTCGCAGCAGAATTTAAGACTCATCAGACCAGGCAACATTTTTCCAATCTTCTATTGTCCAATTTTGGTGAGCCTGTGCGAGTTGTAGCCTCAGTTTCCTGTTCTTAGTTGACAGGAGTGGCACCCGGTGTGGTCTTCTGCTGCTGTAGCCCATCCGCCTCAAGGTTCTATGCATTCAGAGATGCTCTTTTGCATACCTCGGTTGTAATGAGTGGTTATTTGAGTTACTGTTGCCTTTCTATCAGCTCGAACCAGTCTGCCCATTCTCCTTTGACCTCTGGCATCAACAAGGCATTTGTGCCCACAGAACTGCCGCTCACTGGATATTTTTTCATTTTGGACCATTCTCTGTAAACCCTAGAGATGGTTGTGCGTGAAAATCCCAGTAGATCAGTAGTTTCAGAAATACTCAGACCAGCCCGTTTGGCACCAACAACCATGCCACGTTCAAAGTCACTTAAATCACCTTTCTTCCCCATTCTGATGCTCGGTTTGAACTGCAGCAGATTGTCTTGACCATGTCTACATGCCATGTGATTGGCTGATTAGAAATTTGCGTTAACGAGTAGTTGGACAGGTGTACCTAATATAGTGGCCGGTGAGTGTATATTTGATACAAACAAAATCAATAGGAATCAGGCTCCCTTGACCTAAACACCCAGAATGCATTGTGTTGCTTACGACACGTTCCTGAGCTCTATTCTATTTTAAAATTCTGTTCTGTTCTACAGTTAAGCATTGGTTTAAAATCACTGTGCTGTTTTACTTTTCACATTGTTTTAGGTTAGAATACTTCAAAGGTATTCCTAATTATATAAGTATGTTCTGCTCTAGAATTGCTGCTTAAATCTTTTCCAGAATGCAGCTCTGTTCTAGAAAAGTGGATTAAGATCACAATAGGGTCACATTAGTCTTTGGGCTTGTGAAATGACTTCAGACCAAACCACACTGCACGTTCTCGTGTTCTTTGAGTTCAGCCAAGATCTGATATGCTTAGATGCTTCGCTGGTCAAATTCACTGAACTTGTGTATTCTATTCTCCCTCTCTGGGTTTCCATCACCCTGTGCTAATGTGCATTTTAAAGTATTACATGAGAAACCAGTGATGGAATTGCTAAATTTAAAAAAAATCTTTAAGTTCGTTTGAGATGGTTTTGAAAAAGGGTTAATACAAATAATGGGAGATGGAAACTAGCAAACCCACGTGACTCCATTATGGTTGTCTTGTTTACTGTTAGTTGCTAGGTTACCAATACTACAGTCAGCTACTCTAACAACTAATCTAATCAGCATTTGGGATTTTTGTACAGGGCGACGCAGTGGGTAGCACAATCGCCTCACAGCTAGAATGTCGCTGGTTCAAGCCTGGGTCAGTTTGCATTTCTGTGTGGAGTTTGCATGTTCTCCCCGTGTTCACGTGGGTTTCCTCCGGGTGCTCCGTTTTCCCCCACAAGTCCAAAGACTTGGTATAGGTGAACTGGGTAAGCCAAATTGACCGTAGTGTATGTGTCTAAATGAGTGTGCATGGATGTTTCCCAGTGATGGGTTGCGGCTGGAAGGGCATCTGCTGTGTAAAAACATATGCTGGATAAGTTGGTGGCGACCCCAGATTAATAAAGCTACTAAGTCGAAAATGAATGAATTAATGATTTTTGTACATTTTTGAAAAGATTTACTTTACATTAGGATGGAAACCCCGCTACTGATATGAATAAAAAACAACGGAGTCTAGAAAGCAATGGGAAGTAGCATGAGTATTGGTGACTGTCGAAAAAAAAAAGGATGTTTCTCTGATGTTCTGCACCTGATCATCTTCTGTCTCCTTCACAAAGAAAGCCTCTCCATTTTCACCCAACTTCATGTGTAAGTTAACAGGTTCTCCATTAATCTCAATGTCCACCTGAATGGTAAAAAAAAGAGACGGTCAGAGCTTGTTTTGTTGCCTTTTTGACTGAAATTCTTTTTAAAACTACAATTAAAACAACACTCACCACTTTCTCTCGTGATCTCAGGACACCCATTTTTCCAAAGCGCACGTGAAATGGAGAGCAGACCAGCGCTCCGTCCGGCTGCCGGACAACAATGACATCGATGCAGCCGGACAGTGTTGCAGGATTCAGACCTCTGTAGAGCTCCTTCACCTGCACGAACACCTGCCCCGCCAGCTGACCCACGTAATTCATGGTCTGAGTCTGCATGGAGACAAATGGAGAGACGCCAATTTATGAAACCTCTACTTTAAGAAGTATGGTCAGTATGAACTCTATACAGCACAGTTGCTAATGAAACACTTTTTTTGAAAAATAAAATTTCATATTACAGCTCGCCTAGAGTTGAGTTTTACCATTTTTAATCCATTCAGCCGCTCTCTGTGTCTTGCAGTAGCACGTTTAGCTTAAAGTGTACCTATTATGCCCACTTTTTACAAGATGTAAAGTTAGTCTCTGATGTCCCTAGAGTGTGTATGTCAAGTTCCAGCTCTAAATACAACACAAATAATGTTTTATAACTCTTTTAAACTGCCCCTTTTAGGCTTTGATCCTAATTGTGCCATTGACTGTCGCTTTAAATTCAAATGAGATTGTGCTCTTTTTATAAGAGGGTGGGGCTACAAATTCCTGTGTGTCAGTATAGTGGATACCATAGCAGATTCAAAAACTTATGCTAATGAGAGAGAGAGAGATCGTTACTAATTGGCAGGGCTTTCCCCCTCTGATGACATGTACAATGGGAGATTGTCAATCAAAGTGTTTCTGCAGACTGTTTTTATCAAGTGTGATTATTCATTCATTCATTCATTTTCGGCTTAGTCCCTTTATTAATCAGGGGTCACCACAGCGGAATGAACCGCCAACTTATCCAGCATATGTTTTATGCAGCGGATGCCCTTCCAGCTGCAACCCATCACTGGGAAACACCCATACACTCTCATTCACACACATACACTACGGACAATTTAGCTTACCCAATTCACTTATGTCTTTGGACTTGTGGGGGAAACCGGAGCAATTTAGTTTACTCAATTCACCTATAGCACGTCTTTGGACTGTGGGGGAAACCAGAGCACCCGGAGGAAATCCACGCCAACACGGGGAGAACATGCAAACTCCACACAGAAATGCCAACTGACCCAGTCAAGGCTTGAACCAGCGACCTTCTTGCTGTGAGGCGACAGCGCTACCAACTGTGCCACCACGCCACCCCTCAAGTGTGATTATTAAAAGTACAATTACTAAATTTTTACCATTAGAAGCTGGTTATCTTCACAGACTGTGGCCACACAACCCCTTATAAAAGTAATTTTTGCATAATAGTTCCCCTATAAAATCATTGTAATATGATTGCGTCTGCTGCAGCCATGGTATGTTCTTGATTATTACACCACAATGAGAGTATAGTTCCCAGCCATATCAGCCTAGAAAATAGCACCTTTTAATTTTCCATCGATCTTAGTCTATGATATAACTACAGAAGAGTAGAAACTGTAGAAACGTATAGAAACTCTTTGGTCATTTTTGAGCGAGATGCTAATAGTCTAATCCAATTCAATGATCTATGCTAAGCTAAGCTAAGCTAAAAGTGCTTCTGTCAGATGAATTCAAACAAATTCAAGAATGAAAAAATTCAACTGTTTAACCCTGCGCATTCTGATATGTGACTATTGCAGATGTGCACATTATGATATCTATGCTGAAACAATATATTGTGCAGCCCTTCATTTGAGGGTGGACATTTTTAACTTGCAACAAACGCACAACATCAAAGCAACCACACAGCAATGATCTAAAAGGCAAACTCTTGCATTGTTGCAACTCTTGCAACAACATTTTTTGCAGCCATCACTCACATCCTACATACAACATTAGGGCTGCACGATACTGGAAAAATATGCGATATTGTTGTTGTTTATTGCGATAACGATATTTCTTACAATATAACATTTCCCTAGAATATGCTTTTTTGCTTAGCAATGTTTTCAAATCATTTATTTATTCAATGATATTAAAATAAAACGGGTAAAATTTATTTTTCATTTCTAATTCAGACTAAAAAAAGGTGTCAAGATGCAAACATTTAGTCTTTAAAACACTATGAATGAGTGAAATCCTCAACAGATATTCTGACTCTGATTGGCTGTTGTCATTTTCCCACCATTAGTATTTATTTTCAGCTCTGGGTTCACCTTTTCAACCAATAGCAGAACAGCAACGACTGGGGAGGTGGGGCTAAAGATAGTATGGCCCCATCTGATTGGTCAGGTTTAGATAAACAATCAATGCATAAAATAAATGTAATTTATAACACATGTCTGTGATATAGGGCGGCACGGTGGCTCAGTGGTTAGCACTGTCGTCTCACAGCAAGAAGGTCGCTGGTTCGAGTCCTGGCTGGGTCAGTTGGCATTTCTGTGTGGAGTTTGTACGTGTTGGCGTGGGTTTCCTCCGGGTGCTCCGGTTTCCCCCACAGTCCAAAGACATGCGCTATAGGTGAATTGAATAAACTAAATTGGCCGTAGTCTGTGAGTGTGAATGTGAGTGTATGAGTGTTTCCCTGTGCTGGGTTGCGGCTTAAAAAGGGCATACGCTGTGTAAAACATATGATAGATAAGTTGGCAGTTCATTCCGCTGTGGCGACCCCTGATTATTAAAGGGACTAAACTGAAGGAAAATGAATGAATGAATGTGATATACATATTTTGCGATATAATGTGCAGCTCTATATATGTTTAATTACCTACTTCATTTTAAAATATTCGAATATATTAAACTGTTGAATATAACGAATGGCATAAGATTGTAATTCATGACATTGTATGTCCTCTCCATCTGCCAATGTAACACAGTGAAAGTACATCAAGTACACCTTTTTTAGAAATTCTACCCTGTTTTATTTTCACTTTGCCCCAGTCAATCTGATACCCTCACAAGCAACGATGTATTATTGATCTTCTGTCATTAAAGCTGGAGCTTTAATGAGTATATCACAGTACAAGCAGTTCTGTCGCCACTTACTAATGTGCTTGATCAAACAGCCATGATGCTGTTATTAAAAACTCAGTCGGGATGATATGAAGCATCCTCTACAGAACACACTTACAGACCCTAGTAAACAACACAGAATCTATTTTATAGTTATATACAGAATCTGAGTGTGCTCGTGTGAGATTATCGCTGCTGCACTCTTCCTGGTGTCATATTCCACCATAAGTTAATAATGTCGGCCCCAGACGTGCTGATTGAGTTATGAGAACAGATGATTCCAGAAATATACATAGAAGAAGCACTAAGCAGAGTCAATGCAGAAGAGAACCGTTCGAGCCCTGGGCTTACAATTAGTCACGTTATTCAAAATTGTCCTTCACATGCAAAGAGGACAAGCAAAACTGAGCGAGAGAGAGCTAGTGAGTGAGCAAGTAATATTATCAAGCAACAAAAAATATGATCATACAGCAGATTTATACATTTATTGTTATATTTTATAATATTATTTTATAAATTAGGATTATAAGTTACACATTGCTGTGTTATTATATATTATATTGCTATAAATAAATAAATGTACTAAGTACTGTATAATATAAATACTATATATTTATTATAATATTATATATACATAAAAGGGACTAAGCCGAAATGAAAATGAATGAATGAATATATATACATATATAATATGTGTGTGTGTGTGTGTGTGTGTGTGTGTGTGTATATATATATACACACACACACACACACACACCTTCATTTTATATTTAAATGGCTACTTTATATTATGGAATATTTATTTGTCATATGTTATTCAATTATATTGTAAATGGATGTAAAATGTATATTTTACACCAACATTACATAATCTCAGACTTTAAAAGCAAACATTATTGTAATTCAGGATAAATATGAGCATTATTAACACTAAATGTGATACCTTATTAGCTCAGAAAGTGTCAAGTCAAACTAACAGTTATTACAAGTGACTAACAGTTATTACATATGTATTCAGTTATTAATACGAAAACAATGTTTTAGAGGCATCACTTAACAATGTCAACATCCCAAAGCATCATTAATGGCTCACTGTAATTCATACATACACACACACACACACACACACACACCAACACACACAATGAAGTGAAATAACAGTATGTTAATCAATGTATAAAGTCTCTCTCTCTCACCTCCTGTAGTAAAGCTCCGTTCAGCTCATAGTATTTTCAGAAGAGTGAAGGACAAATACAGTAATATTCATACATATTCATATTCTCACGGTCATATTCGCTGACCGACGTGCGTGACGTCACGTACACCGAAAAATACCCTACTAAGAAAGATCAGTTAATCGAAGGAAATGACTTATTTCCTTCCTCTCTTCGGGTTACTTTCATTCACATTCACGCCTTTAAATTGCGCTCCTGAATCGCGTCTTTACATCCCATTATATCGCTTTCAGAAAGGGAATATTTCGAATCCTCCGGCTAACAGGACTGGACCGAACGAGAGCTGATAATAATAAGTTGTGGGCGGGCGCTGATAGTTTGTTTTATTTCGGGCTCTCGCAGGTACTGCTTTGAGTGACAGCTGTGAGGTGATCCTCCCGTCCTATCACCGCGCAGCTCTCATGACTCACAGTAGCTGCGCTGAGGTGATTACTTTGACCAATCAGAGCGACGCTCTCATCGTTTCCAGTGGCTACTGTAAGGTGATGCTTTTGTCCAATGAGTGAGCAGCTTTCACTGCCGTCCGATGTCTGGTGCTTTTGAAATATTAATATACAGGGGCAAGGTAAAAAATAAATATAATATAATTTTTATAAGTATGTTAATTTGGGAATATGCAAAACATTATCACCTATATAGGATGCAAAAATATAATGAATATCAGTAGCTATATTCCTTTTTTTAACAATAAGCGAAATAAAAATAAAACACCCACATGGTAAACTTGTCTCTTAAATTAGGTCAAAACATGTCATATTGATGTTAAAAAGGTAGAATTACAGTAGTTATTGATAATAAATGAAAAACAATAATGTTCAGAAAGGGTGGCG
>CAIGQW010031009.1:0-10917 GCA_903798125.1 Danio choprae
TCAAACAGTTGCTGGTAGTCAAAGACCTAAATTGCAAATTAATTAATTGTCCCTTTTAATTACATGATTTGCTTAAAAATGACGTGCTTAAGATTGTTAATCGCTGGTGGTTAATTAAAAAAACGCATTTTCTCAAATTAAAAATGTATGTAGACCTATTGTGTTATCGTTGTGTGTGTGTGTGTGTGTAGCTACAGGACAACATCCAACGCTCCCCCCCCCTTCACCCAACCAGCAACCTCATCGCTCTGTTGCAAACATGCTAACCACTTAGCCACTGTGCCGCCTGTATAAATAGTATCTCTGTTAAAAAAAAGATTATCCAATTAATAACCTTGATGTAAGCCTTATAAGTGAAGGACCTGGAAAAGTACACGTGAAGTAACATTTACCGATGCTGCGAAGCTAGCAACAGCATGGATAAAGCAGTCCTAGATAACATTGTGAAAGATATATGCAATGTTCGCTTCAAACTGTCAAAACAATGTATCTTGTCAGAGCTGACATGTAGTGCAGCTGCGAGTCCCGAGTTCCAGCGAGTCCCCGGCTCATCAAACTGATGAATCTGCACTTTGGCAGATAATGCCGATATACTGCTTGCCTGGTGTGTGTGTGTGTGTGTGTGTGTGTGTGTGTGTGTGTGTGTGTGTGTAAGTGGCATAAATGGATATTCAGCAATATACATAGCTACACAAAGTGAATTTAGAACTAATAATGATAATATTAATAAAATAGATGATGTCGGCAGTGCACATCTGATGAATGTGATCCACATCAGGACACAAAACAATGTACTACAGCAGCTAAAATGCTGAAACGAGGTCCATCAACATAAAAATGTTACGTATACACAGCAACAGCTACAACAAATGCACATACCAGTCACTTTATTAGGCATATTACCTAGCAAAAGTGTTCTTACCTTGCAAGTTAACGGCACTGATTTAGTTAAGTGCTGGAACTATTCCTCTGGTCCATGCTGTCCAGTTCTGGTCCATGCTGACCTGAAAGCATCATGTAGTCGTTGTTGATTTGTGTTGCAAAAGTCCTGTCCTCTACATCCCAAAGGTGCTGTGTTGGAATGAGAACTGGGGTCTCATTTATTAAACTTTGAGTGGTAATTTAAACATCCCAAGAATCCCGAAAATTAGAAAATGGGAAAATATTATTTAAAGCAGGAGTCAAACTCAGTTCCTGGAGGGCCGCAACCAACCCTGCTTCAACACATTTACCTGTATGATTCAAACAAGCCCGAAGGACTCAATTAACTTGATCAGGTGTGTTTAATTAGGGTTGAAGCTGTGGCCCTCCAGGAGTTTGACATGTGATTTAAAGCAATTCCATGTACATATTTTTATTTGATCTATTTAAACTGTTATTTTTAAGCAATCTCTGTATTAATAATTAGGCTATGGGCTCATAATCATGATTTAAAGTGGTATGTATGGTTACGGGTTTCTATGAGCAGCAGGTACCATCATCTAAATATTTAAGTTAAATAAGTTTCAAATGTCATCATCTGCTGACAGTCCCTCAGTTCACCATCTGGCTTACCAATTCCCTTTGCCTCCAGAATGTGGATACACATGGCCCAGAATTTTCTTACAGGTGCATACATTCTACCATCAAGATTATTTTTAATAGATTGCAAGCTTTTTCGTGGGAAGTGATGTGCACACCTTTCCATCCCTGTTTTATGCATACGCCACATTAATAAAGGAGACCCCTGGTGACTGAAGTGGCAAGTTGATGAGATGATTGAGATGATTTGACCTTTGTGAATTTGGTAAATTTGCCAATTATTTGGTCAATTATCATGGAAGAAGCATTCACTGGC
Organism: Danio choprae; assembly: GCA_903798125.1. NCBI lineage: Eukaryota > Metazoa > Chordata > Actinopteri > Cypriniformes > Danionidae > Danio > Danio choprae. Next base: position 1,838 of record CAIGQW010031009.1, read on the forward strand.
TGGGTTTCCATCACTTTATGTTAATACGCAATTTGAAGTATCAAAAAAATATTCAAATCAAATCCCTTAATTCACCAAAAATCTAAATGTTTTCATACTTACTTGAAGTGGATATGGACTTTAATGGCAATAATAGGAGATGAAAACTCTGAATAAACTTGGAATACACTAACGTTGAAAACATTATACCCAACTGACCAATCAGCTGTCTTCATTATGCTTGCCTTTTTTACTGTTGGATAGGTCACTAATACTACAGTCCGACCTAACTTGATGGAAACACATTTAAATTGAATTTTTTTATGAAATTTGAAACAATTTGCATCCCATTGGGATGGAATCCTGCTACTGTGGTCATAAAAGCGAAAGTGAAAAAGTTGTGATGTGGCCAAGTATGGTGACCCATACTCAAAATTTGTGCTCTGCATTTAACCCATTTAAGTGCACACACACAGCAGTCAATACACAATGTGAACACACACCCGGAGCAGTGAGCAGCCATTGATGCATCACCCTGGGAGCAGTTGGGTAATCAGTGCCTTGCTCAAGGGACTCACCTTAGCTGTGCTATTGAAGGTGGTGAGAGCACTGGTTATTCACTCCCACCACCGACAATTCCTGCCGAAGCCAGTCCAACTCTGTAACCATTAGGCCACGGCCGCCCCTTAAAAAGGATTAACATGGTCAGTAGGCAGTACTTATACTGTAGGCCAGGAGTCACCAACCCTGTTCCTGGAGATCCACCTTCCTGCAGATTTTAGTTGCGACCCTGACCAAACACACCTGTTTGTAATTATCAAGTGCTGCTTCAGGTCCTAATTAATTGGTTCAGGTATGTTTGAATAGGGTTGAAGCTTACCTCTGAGGGAAGGTAGCTCTCCAGGAACAGGGTTGGTGACCCCTGCTGTAGGCTATGTAAGGGTCACTAAACTGGAGGGCCGGTGTCCTACAGAGTTTATCTCCGACCCTAATCAAACACACCTGAACAAGCTAATCAATCTCTTATTAGGTATACTTGTAACTTCCAGGCAGGTGTGTTGAGGCAAGTTGGAGCTAAACTCTGCATTGACACCAGCTCTCCAGGACTGACAATGGTGACCCCTAGGCTATGGTGTTTAATCCTAAAAAAGCCTGGGTTGGTACTAAGGCCCTGTCCACACGAACACAGGCAGTTTTAAAATCACATTTTTATTCTACACGGTTTGTCCACACAAAAACACAAGTCACTGGAACCTAAACTGAAAATTCTGGCCAGGGTGAAGATTTTCCTGGTACAGTGTGGTCGTGTGGACACCACAACTGGAGTTTGTCCGCATGATGTCAGCGTGTGCGGTTTTCTCCTTTCTGATTGGCCAACACAGCTGGGTTAAAACCAAACCTGGAAAATTGTGCACGTTCTACAGACTCTATGAATTCTAAAAATGGTTGTGTGTGTGAAAATCCCAGTAGATCAGCAATTACTGAAACGCTTAGGCAGACTGACATCAAAACCAGCCTTTCAGAGTCACTTAACTCACACCCCACCCCCACATTCTGGGCTAATTAGACATTTGTGTTAAAAAGCAAGAGTCAGTAAGATTTTACACTATAAGCACCTTATTCATCTATTTTTTTTAAGCAGGATTAACTAAATACGTTTGCAGACTAGTATCATCTGTCAGAAACATCTGTCAAACATTGCCACCAAAAAGGAGAAAATGAATTTACACCTAATAAAACACTTAATGAAAGCTATATTTAGATTAGAGTTGACGACAAAACACAGAGAAGATTTATTCAACACATTGATTTATAACTAATTGCTTTTATCTTTGCCATGATGACAGTACATAATATTTTATTCGATATTTTTCAAGATACTAGTACTCAGCTTAAAGTGCAATTTAAAGGCTTAACTGGGTTAATTAGGGTAACTAGGCAAATTAGTGTAATTAGACAAGTTATTGTATAACAGTGGTTTGTTCTGTAGACAATCTGGGAAAAAAATGCTTAAGAGGGCTAATAATATTGACCTTAAAATGATTTTAAAAATATTTAAAACTGCTTTTATTCTAGCTGAAAATAAAACAAGTAAGACTTTCTCCAGAAGAAAAAATATTATAGGAAATACTGTGAAAAGTTCCTGAATCTGTTAAACATCAGTTGGGAAAAATTTGGAAAACTGTTTCAATTTCACAAGAGGTTTAATAATTTTGCTTTCAACTGTACAGTGCTCAGCATAATTGAGTACACCGCATTTTGAAAATGAATATTTTGATCCATTTCTCAGTTAATATAGGCAATGTATACTGGTGCATTTAAACAAAACAGATTTATTAAACGGATATATTTATTAAAATAGTATTTTAGTCACTAAACATATTTAGAAATTGAAAGATAATACAATTAAATTCAAGCAAAATATTGCAAAAATAAATTACAACCTACAAAATTTAAACAAATTTTTTCTATTTTTTTGCTTCTCCTGATTTTTCCTCTTTTTTAATTTTTTCTATAACATATAAATTTGGGTGTGCTAGTTTGTGAACCGTTATCATAAGTTATTTTGTTAGATAATCTCCAGATTTGGCTTCAGTACTGACTAATTTAATGTATATGCACAAATATACAGTAATATTGTAAAGCTTCCTATTAATGAATTTAAAAGACAGATTTGTGAGGGGTGTACTTATATATGCTGAGCACTGTATATCTAACCTAGAAAGACCTTCACCGGAAATCAGATATATGTTTCGTTTAGTTTTTTTCTCATTTTTTCAGTGCAAAAGGAATAACAGTCCATCTGGTTCACCTCAGAAGGCCGAAGCGTCTCTCAGCTGATGAGAGCTCCACGCTGCGTCAGGTGCCCGGCCGGGCTGATTGCTTCTTGTGTGTGCTCTGCAGTGGGTGATTATGAAAATGACTCGCAGTTAGTCTGTCGTGTGGCACACAAGTGTTTATCTGAGCCTCTGATTGCAGTGTGAGGACACGGTGTGGTTGTCAGGCCTGATTCTGGTTCTTTGATTGCCCGCGTGGTAAAGGGTAACCTGCTAGTTGGAGGACCACGCAACAATTTTAAAAGATCCCATTGCAACACTACTTCGCAACATTTTGCAAAGTGGCCATGGAGATTGCGGTCATTCAATCTACCATGTGGAAATAGCATTAAGGTGGCAATCTGAAATGATTACTAAGAATCAAATGATAGCTCTATGTAAACCTTAAAATGGTAGACAGTAAAAAACGAAAGGCCCAGGTGTCTCATTTAAAATGTCGGTGTATGCACAAAACGGGGTGGAAATTTACACTAATTACCACGCAAAATTTGTGATCTATAAAAAAATATTAGCAGCAGTAAGTTAATTCTAAGTAAACATATTTAACTCAAATATTGACTAAATTGAACCACTTAAAATCATCATATGAGTCATAATCATTAAATAATTAATTAATTAATTAAAATTGATTTTGTCATATGTACTTTTAGAAAGGTTTATATGCAAAGTTTAATAAATGAGACCTTGCCCAGCAAGCATTTTTTTTGTTTTTAAAAGATGTCTAATAGACGTCTAAACATAGTCGTCTTGGCTTAAAACAAGGCTAAATTTGGGCTGAGAGTGAAAATCTAATAGACGTCTAAGAATAAGCTAAAACTAGACTAGTCATCAAATAAACAGAAATGAATGACTACACATATAAAGTCTGTCTAATCTGTCTATTTGACGACTAGTCTAGTTTTGGGCTATTCTTAGATGTCCATTAGATTTTCAATGACAGCCCAAGTTAAGCCTTGTTTTAGCCAAGCTGTCTACGTTTAGATGTCTATTAGATGTCTATTAAACACAAATTGTTTGCTGGGTAGAAGCTTATGCTCACGGTTTGCTGTGGTGTTTTGAAATACCTTTGTAACAGTATGTTTTAAGTGGATATGCTGACACCAGCAGTGTTAAGTAGAGTTTAGAAGTGTTTTATTTTTTATCTTATTGTGTCTTATTAAATATGTTAAGCAACTTTATCATTTTGTTGTATCTATTCAACAGTTTCCCAGTGTATATGGTTTTTATTTTTTTTTTACTCACATATGACCAGGGCTGGGAAGGTTACTTTTAAAATGTATTTCATTACATATTACAAATTACATGCTTTAAAAAGTAATTAGTAGTGTATTTTGTTAGATTCTTCGGGTTTAGTACCTTAATCTACTGTATATACTTTGAAATACTTTGAAATGCTTAAGCTATGTAACACAAATGAATGGGATTCTGTGCTGTTTCATGCTGCATTCCAAACTTCAAAACCAAACATATCATAAAACTAGGCAAAACAACACAGTTCTCTAAATTATACAGGTAATTTGTTTAATGAACGGACCAAACTTTAAGTCATTACTTCACTGATAATCCTCCCTATGGAGAAGCAATTGGCACAAAATCAAAAGTCAAAGTCAAAATTGATGGGCAAAGCAACTTTGGTCGCAAGTAATGTTGTAGTAGTTCAATGTAATTTAACAAAAAACAGTGCACTAACGATGATTTAGGGAAACACATCACAGATCTATCGAGTTTTTGAATCCTTCATGCTAGTTTTGTTAAAGAAAAGAAATTATTAATTTAAGATTAAGCCAAAAGAATCATCTGGTCTCAACAAATCGGATTAAGAACTCACAGCACCAACATTTCGATCCACCAAGTTCATCTGTGAAGCACACCAAGCAATCGTTTAAACATTTTTATATATAATTCCAATGGATCTGTCAACTGAAAACAAGTGAACTCTATGAGATTTCAGAGTCGTTTTTAAACTAAATTCTTTTAAATATTAAATGTAATGGCAACCATTCAACACTTAAAACATGAGACAATTGAAAACAAGAGTTCACTCGCTCACTTTTCTTTGGCTTAGACTCGGATTTAGACTACAGTGGAAGGAACCTCCAATTACTCTGGCATATGTTTCGGAAAATGCCTTTCCAGTAAAACAAGTTACTTGATACAAAATGTCCAAAAATCAAGGACCACCTCATGCTTTTTCACACTGGATGTTGAATTGTTGAATGCTGATCAAGGTTTTGTTGCAGGTAGGCATGGATTACACTGAAAAGGGGCACAACAGCAGTACAGATGTAAAGTAAAATACTCTTTGCATTTCCATGAGAGGAATACATTCTGCGAATTACTTTCTGTGTTGTCCATTTTTGTGTCATGATAATGGGCACTACTTTTAGTTGCTTTTTATGTATTAATTATTATTAAAAAAAAATTTTATTAGTTGAGATTTAGTAGCCCTATTGGTTAAAATCCCCTTGTTTGCTTAAATATTAAATGAAAATCGACATTAGAATTCATAGCAATCTTTTTGGAAATCTAAAATACAACTAAAATATTGGATTTCGACCAATTTAAAATGGAATTATAATGAAATACATTTACTTATAATTTGTATTGTAAATATGTAACATCATTATGTATCGCATTACTCCCCAGCCCTGCATAACAGTGTGTCCTCAATGGCTCAAACAGAAGAAATTGTGACGCATTCGGAGATGGGAATTTCAGAAGTGAAATGTCCAACATCGATCTTCCAGTCAATCATTTTCATCACGTGCGATGTAAATATTTTATAAGTCATGTTATGGTGCCACTTATGGTTAAAACAAAAAGAATTGAAAATGCTATAGATGTATATACTTTGAATACAGATGCTGAAAAAAACAAAAAAACATTATATATTGCACTATGAAGCTAATATCATGTCAATACCCCTCTCATTTTGGGCTGTAAACAAACAGTACTTGAAAGTTATTTATATGATACACACAAGGGAGATCTGATCAAATCTTGCTGAAAAGTTGGGGTTCTTCAATCTGCCTCAAGTTCACAGGTTGAATGTCCGACTGCACTTCCAAGTTCCCCACTGAAACTCACAACTCCACGGTGTCTGAAACGCAGCACGTACTGTACCAGAAAATATTCCATCATCAAAGAAGGCCCCAAAGTCACACCTCCTTATTACATAATCAGGAATGGACCAATAATACAGTATATCAAAGATGCAAATAAAGCAAACATTCCTGGAAAGTTTGCTTCTGTTTATACCTACAGAAACAACCTCCAAACTAACTTTATGTTGGCCTGCCTTTGTTTGATACAGCAGCCCGTTCGTCGATTTCGCTTAGAGTATTCCAATGCCTTAAGAGATGATTCAATAGAATTTATCATAAGCAGCCTCCAATGGCAGATTTACTGTAGGTCTTGACTTTGCGCTTTTTATAAACCAGACTGAAATCGATCATGTTTGAATGTGATCTCGCATTGTTTATGATAACCGTCCTCGTCTTTATAAATTATTGCCAGATTCACTTGTCGAAACTCCCTTGTTCACTAAGCCTGGATAACAATAGGCTATATGTGACATTTCTGAACGAGCTCCTGAACAAGTTAATTTTTCATGAGTGCGCTCTCAGAAAATGCCAGTTGGGTATTTGTTGAAGCCAAGACGCTAGTTGAGGTGCTTCAAATAAATCAATACATCCAGCTGAAAGAGACTAGACTGTGACTCATGTATGTGGATCTGTTAACCTTGCAGGATCTTAAATTATGAAGATGTGCTCGCAATAGAAAACAACAGCTGAATCGGGCCCAACGGGGCCATGGCCAAGTTTTCTTCTGCCTGGAAGAAAAATAGGTACTGTGTGACAGATAAAGGCGAGCTTAAACCAGCATCAATTTCTATCCTGGTTCTGACTGATTTGTGCTGTCCACTTGCAAATTTGTAATGGTTAAATACAAAGTTCTGTCATGAAACTATCCGTGCGCAGGCTGATTGTTCACCTTATCTGCTCCGACGTCATTGATTGGTTGCTGTCGCCTTGGCAGCCAATGAGCTTGCTCCTTAGCATTTAAATGCTCAGTGTTGTTTTATGCTAGCATGTGCAACACGTTTCTGGAGACCCTCCTCTACCCCAGCTAGTAACCCAGGGGGTTACATACAGTTGAAGTCAGAATAATTAATCATTATTAAGTTCTGTTTAACAGAGAGAACATTTTTTTCAACACATTTCTAAACAAATCCTAATCTTTGCCATGATGACAGTACATAATATTTGACTAGATATTTTTCATGATACTAGTATCCAACTTAAAGTGACATTTAAAGGCTTAACTAGGTTAATTAGGCAAGTTAGGATAATTAGGCAAGTCATTGTATAATAGTGGTTTGTTCTGTAGACAATCCAAAACAAATATTGCTTAAGAGGGCTAATAATATTGAAAAAGAAAAACAATTCACAGGAGGGCTAATAATTCTGACTTCAATATAGATTATACATTATGTATACATACTGTATACATTATGTTTGCAGCAGCAGTGTGTTATATTCTCAGACAGCATGTCTGTGAATATACTGGCCGCAGCAAGTCTTGGTACTTGCACTGCTATAACATTCAAAGCAGCATAGCAGATTTATTCCACCAAGACCAAACACATCTCTAAATCTCTCAGAAAGTTGTCATGCCAGAAGTAGCATGGTCTTTCTAGCTCAGTGGATGTTTGATGGTATTAAACATATTTACAAAAGGTAACCTGTTGCAACTTTTCTCTATGGGGGTGGCACGGTGGCAGTGGTTAGCACTGTTGCCTCACGGCAAGAAGGTCGCTGCTTCAAGTCCCGGCTGGGCCAGTTGCCATTTCTGTGTGGAGTTTGCATGTTCTCCCCGTTAGGTTTCCTCCGGGTGCTCCGGTTTCCTCCACAGTCCAAAGACATGCGGTATAGGTGAATTAAATAAACTAAATTGGCCGTAGTGTATGAGTGTGTGTGTGAATGAGTATGTATTGGTGTTTCCCAGTACTGGTTTGCATCCGCTGCGTAAAACTTATTCTGGAATAGTTGGCGGTTCATTCCGCTGTGGCGACCTCTAAAATAGAGACTTAGCCGAAGAAAAATGAATGAAGGAACTTTTCCTAATCCAGACAAAGTAAAAATCAAGCTCACTCATGTATATTCAGAATAGAATTGAGTGCAATACATCAAGCTAATGTCCTACATATTTACCTTAGATAAGAACAAAATAAAACACATGTCCTCTCAGAACAAAGTCCTTGGATGAAGATAGAAGTATGACAAAGTGAAAAAAAAGTATTTTCTGGAATTCATTCGTTAGTTTGAAAAGTCCCAGACAACGATTCATGCACATTTCCTGGTAAGATGATGAAAAATGATGATTGTTGATGAGATGAGTCAAACAAATGCATACAAAGTTAGTCTCTGTAGCCTTCATATCATAAAATGCCCTTCTACACAATCACAAACAAATCACTCTCAGTATTCATGTAACATTTCCAGTAAAACACATCTCTTCATACCAAAACAGTCTACATTTACTTTCTGTTTAGCACTGATCAAATGTACTGTATGTCTCTCAACAAGGACATAAGAGTAAGCACATGGCAGTACAGCATTTCTAAAATAAAAAAAGTCTAATAAACATTAGTATTTAGTGATTCCAATGCACTCCAAAACTCAAATACACATTTAAGCGTAAACATATCTTTCTTACTTTCAAGTTGAGAATTGAACAATGATCCTCAACAGCATAAGAGTGAACACATTAATTTCCTCAATTCTACACAATTCTACCCATTAATGACAATGTGAACAAATATTTTTTGAAATTGTAGCAAATTTATTAAAAATAAAAAAACCTAAAATAAAAAATAAAAATCACATACATAAGTATTCACAGCCTTTGCTCAATACTTTGTTGATGCACCTTTGGCAGCAATTACAGCCTCAAGTCTTTTTTGAATATGATGCCACAAGCTTGGCACACAAGCTGCCACCACCATGCTTCACTGTAGGGATGGTATTAGTCTGGTGATGAGCGGTGCCTGGTTTTCTCCAAACGTAACACCTGGCATTGGTCTGAGAGTCCTTCAGATGCCTTTTGGCAAATTCCAGGCAGGGAGTGGCTTCCGTCTGGGCATTCTACCATACAGGCCTGATTGGTGGATTGCTGCACAGATGGTTGTCCTTCTGTAAGGTTCTCCTCTTTCCAAAGAAGAACGCTGAAGCTCAGACAGAGTGACCATCGGGTTATTGATCA
>CAIGQW010031024.1:0-10253 GCA_903798125.1 Danio choprae
TTTTTTTTTTTTTTTTTTTTTAAAGAAAATGTGTGATATTTTTTTTCAAATGTCAAATAGTCATTAAGAGACTTTAAAGAAAATTGCAATTGGTAACAATGAATGAAGTAACTCTTCTGAAGTTAAAACATTGCTATTATGTTCTCTAAAAACTAATTCAAAGGTATGAAAACATGGCATATTATTTTGTGCTATTTTATGCCAATAATAATAATAATGGTCTCTTAATGTTTTCCATAGGTGTATTGACATGTACATTTTTTATTTTAATATTATTATTTACTATTTGTTACTAATGGCAGAACCATGGAATGTTGACTACATCAAAAACTTACAAAACAATACATGAACATCTTTTTCAAAATACTACATTTTAGCCACCTATTTTTACCATCTAAAACACAACACCCTTGACCTTTAAATGGCACTTTAGGCTCTTTTTTCCCCCATGAACATAAAAGTGATTCCTCACCATAGATGGATCCTCTACCAGCGTCATGTCATATCCACTAAGAGAGACGACGAACAGCACAGACCTCACATCCTCAAAACAGCTGATCCACTTCCTCCTCTCTGTCCGCTGACCGCCAACGTCATACATCCTACAGACACACAGAGACAAATCATCCTCAAAAACCTTAATACCACAAAAATACACATCAAAGTCAATTTACCTTGAGAAACGCATCATGTAACCAAACTACATTCAAAAACATTCCTTTCAGCATCACTTCATCGTGACTTTTAACAACAGCTTATTAGCATTTGTTATGCTAATATGTGGCTAATAAGTGACAAATATGCCTAAAAAAGCTTCTCAAATGAACAAACTGGTCCAAATGTCCATACACCACGCTTTAGTTATCAAGCTATAAGGAGTTAGCTTGGTAGCTAATAGTTAAACAAAAATTCTAAATATAAGATGACAAAACATCCCCAAATGCTTAGATATGACAAAACACACATGAGAGTGAATTTATCTTGAGAAACATTGTGTATCCATGTACAGTGGATTTCAAAATCAATTCATGTTGACTTTTACTAACAGAGTAGCATTTGTTATGCTAACATGTGGCTAACTAGCGACACTTGTTTGTACATGTCAAAACAGAATGACCTATGAACAAACTCACGTAAATCACCTCTCAAATTGTTTTAAAACCAAAATAAAAACAGAATTAGCTTGTTAGCTAGCAGTTAGTAACGATATGTCAATCATGAGGTTAGACAAAACACCCTAAAAGTCAAAGACCTCAAAATGACAAAAACACACATGGTAGTCAATTTACCTTGAGAAATGCATCAAGTAACAAAACTACAATGGATTTCAAAATTATTTCGTGGTGGCTTTTATCAACAGCGTAGCATTTGTTATGCTAATACGGTGCTAACTAGCCACAAATTTGCACACATTTGCCGACATAGTCTCAAATAAGCTTTCTGAATCAACAAATTTTCTCAATTCATTTTTTATACCAAGCTAAAATATTTAGCTTGTTACTGGAGCTAGCAGAGACAAATCAAAACATGGGATGTGACAAAACACCTTGATACAACTAAAATGGATTTCAACATCATTTCATGGTGACTTTTACCAACAGCGTAGCATTTGTTAAGCCAGCATCAGGACGTGGATGCTGTGGGGCGCTGTTTTTGCATATTTTAGTGTTTGCACATAGATTACATCAAAAAGAACACGAGTAATCTTGACAAACTATACATCAGTCTGAAGCTACAACCCTCAAGCAGCCATTGTAGCTAGTTGTTTTTCAATGGGACGCTTATAAAGGATGTATCTGCTAAATTTGTGTAAGTACAGAAAACGCTTATTAGATAAGGTGTACATAATATCGTAATAACAAGACACACACGCATTCATTGCTGTACATCATGGTTTATATTGAAAGGTAAGAGTCCTCAGAACAACATCCCATCGACCACATTTAGTCCACTGACATGTGTTGAATTATGAATGGTTATTCATTTGTCCGGAGATCTAATATGTGGCGAACTAGTGATACTTGTTTGTACATGTGAAAAACAGGCCAATATGGTAAATAGAGCTGCTAAAATAAACAAACTGGGCCATATTTTCTCACACCATGTTTTAGATACCAAGCTAAAAGGAGTTAGCATGTTAGCTAGCAGTAAACAACAACAAAAAAAGTAAAAATATGAGATGACAAAATGTCCTCAAATACCTCATGCAACCAAACTACAATAGATTTTAGCATCATGGTGACTTTTACCAACAGCGTAGCAGGATATTAGCATAACAAATGCTAACAAATGGCACATGCGAAAAAAAAGGCTGACAGGCTCAAAAGAGCTTTTCAAATGAACAAACACAGCCAAAATGTCCTCACTCTGTGTTTTAGATCCCAAGCTAAAAAGAGTTAGCTTGTTAGCCAGCAGTTAACAAAGAGGCGTCAAAACAAAAGATGAGAAGTTTCATTAGGGGCTTCAGAAATGAGGCAAAAAGGCTTTATTCTCTATGTTTATTCTCAGACAGCGTTTCTGGTCTTCAGGCAATCGTGACACACGTTTATTTTCTATCTTCCACTTCATTCAGCAGCATCCTCTTCATATTATTTGTTGGTAAGATTCGTTCACACGTCTCCGATAAAAACTATCAATGCGCACACTTCAAACGTGATGGAAAAAGAAATCCATATGTGCTTTATGAGACAGTAATAAATATGATGTCTCATAAAAATCAGTCAAATGAATTGAATCGTGGACATAGACGATGTTGACTGAAACTAGTGCATTTAAATCAGCTGTCCTTTTTTGTACAACAAAATGGCGGTAAAAAAGATGATGTTTTACAGGGAATAAACTGGCAATTAACAAATCTTAAAAAAAAAAAATAAATCGTCCGTATATAAATAATTTGCATATATTAATGAATAAAATCAAATAAAAAATTCATAAAATCCTTAAGCAAATAAAAGCATTTACAAACACATTCATACATATGTAAAATCAATTAAACGTATAAACTTATAAACTAATACACGCACAGATTTGTAATTAAATAAATATAAACAAACATATGGCGACACGGTGGCTCAGTGGTTAGCACTGTTGCCTCACAACAAGAAGGTCGCTGGTCCGAGTCCGGCTGGGCCAGTTGGCATTTCTGTGAGGAGTTTGCATGTTCTCTTCATATTCGTGTGGGTTTTCTCCAGTGCTCCGGTTTCCCCCGCAGTCCAAAGACATGTGCTATAGGTGAATTGTATAAACTAAATTGGCAGTAGTGTATGAATGTGTGTGTGAATGAGTGTGTATGGATGTTTCCCAGTACTGGGTTGCAGCTGGAAGGGCATCCGCTGTCTAAAACATATGCTGGATAAGCTGGCGGTTCATTCCGCTGTGGCGACCCCTGATGAATAAAGGGACTAAGGAAAATGAATGAATGAATGAATGAATGAACAAACAGATACACATGTAAACAAACAGAAAAAGCACAAAACTACAACCAAGGACATTAATGCATAAACAATCATCCTCACATACAATTACTACAAATAAATAAGCATTAATAACGCATCAATGCAAAAATAATACTGTATAAACACACAAACATCTAATATGCACAACCATCTTCAAATAAGAAGACAGTAATAAATAAATAAATAGTGAAAAATACAAAATCAATCTCATTGTAAAATAATTTCCTGTTGTTTTCCCTCGTCATGTTCTTTCCAGCAGCACAATGGTTTAATAATTAATAATGGCTTTGTTTCTTTCTGGCTGATCTGATGTGGCCACATGATGACAGCAGAAGCGCTCATCAACGTCATTAGTCTGTTAATTACAGATCAGAGGTCAGTAGTGACCCACACACACCTGACATTTCATTACACTCGTTCAATACCCACAGACTTACTGACAGATACTGAGACATCTCTTCCTGTCCAACATACCCATGACACTTCTATTGTTCCCACGCATTTCTGAACGCAGCTTAACACAGATCTGGACGTTTGCAATTAACGCTATCACCGGAAGAAAATGATTTCTAAATGAGATTAAATACTAAATGATAAATGATAAATACTACTTAAAATACTAAAACTAAATCTAAATGCTCAATAAAATTAAATTAATAAATAGACAATGGATAAATTACAATGCATAAATTAATATATATATGAAGCTAATTTTAAGTACAAACTAAATAAATGTAAAAAAATAAATAAGTAAAGTATATAGCTAAATGGGCCTCACGGTGGTGCAGTGGGTAGCACGATCGCCTCACAGCAAGAAGGTTGCTGGTTCGAGCCTCAGCTGGGTCAGTTGGCAATTCAGTTTGCATGTTCTCCCTGTGTTGGCGTGGGTTACCTCCAGGTGCTCCGGTTTCCCCCACAAGTCCAAAGACATGCAGTATAGGTGAATTGGGTAGGAAAAATGGTCCATAGTGTATGTGTGTGAATGAGTGTGTATGGATGTTTCCCAGTGATGGGTTGCGGCTGGAAGGGCATCCGCTGCATAAAACATGTGCTGGATAAGTTGGCGGTTCATTCTGCTGTGGCGACCCCATATAAATAAAGGGACTAAGCCGAAATGAAAATTAATGAATAAATGAATATAGCTAAATGTATAAGGCAAAAAATATAAATTGTATATATATAAGCATTCACAAATTCATTAAACAAACACAACTAAAGAAACAAGCACATAAACAAACTTGTAAATACATGTCTGTAAAAATAAATATGTAAATAAATACATTTATAAATGTGTGAATTAAATATACAGGTGCATAAACAATTGTGTAAATGCATAACATTTAATATTCCTAAATATATAAATAAAAAAACTCATAAATCCATCATGAACAACAGAGAAAAGTTTGCATTTAGGAGCGGAGCTCAATCTCAGAGGAACACACAGCGGTGAGGGTGTTAATGCGGTCGTCTGATAGAGATCTGGAGGTTTCGGTGAAGGATGCGAGTGAAGCACAGCGATAAGAATGAGCAGTCGAGCATGAGGAAAACCCACAGTAAGATATTCAGAGCCTCTTCATTCAGGATTCAAACGACTTTCGTATAAACAATTAACACTGTTGAGTTCAGTGGTTAGAACGAATTTAAAGACTGGATCAAAATGGAGTCTCCTTTATCTTAAGGCTTATAATGCCATATACACAACTTGACAAAAGCCATATTAGAAATATGCTTCTGACAACAGTGTTGAACCGAGTCCCAAAACACTTGCAGCCAATCAGCAGTAAAGGGCGTGTCTAGTAACTATAACTGAGATTATAAAAAAGGGGCGGGTCTTGTTGGGTTTGTTTTGGTGCTTTCAAATATCATAGTATACCAGGGACTTTACTAACATGAACAAAACAATGAACAATAATACATTTATTACACAACTGAATCATCTTCATTATCCTTAATGAATATACATAACGTTCATTGTTTGTTCTTGTTACTCACAGTACAGTAAGTAAGGGATAAAGTAAATCCAGGCGGCTTATCGGCAACCCAACGCAAAGCGGACAACCGCCAGGATGTACTTTATCCCATTTATTACATGGCTACTTGCCACAAAACACAACAATTAGACACAAAACTTTTTTTGAGCAGTTGATCAATTAAATTCTAAAATTAAAGGCAAAGCTGACAGAAACAAAAATGTCTGAATGGAGCCAACTAACCTACATATTTAGTCACAAGGTGGCGCTAAATAGTTAAAAACAGTGGCAGAGACATACAAGTGTATGGATATAAGCATATTGATGTGAACATATTCAATGACGATCAAAAAGATTCAGCTTGATCCCGCTTGATCCCAAAACTCAGATGATCCCGTGTTATTAGTTTCAGTGGTTGTTATCTGGGAATAACATACCTTGGAATGTCCCAACTGGCCAATCAGAATCAAGTGTTTCAGACTGCTGTTTAAGAACAACTTGGGATTTTAATAATGCGTTAGTAAATAATAACGCGCCAGTAACCTTTGCCCAATACTAAATGACCCAATACTGCCATTTTCTACAACTATTGGGTATTTTATACTACAATACACCACAGTTTACTATAGTAAAACTGATGAAGTATTTATTACAGTTCACTATAGCTGTGGAGTTGTAAACACTATAGCTATGATATATGTTTTTTCTTTTTTTTAATATTGTTGCTGTTATAAACATGTTGTTGCAGTGGTCTAATTTTATCTTTCGGACAAATTTTTCTATTTACATTTTGTTGCAATCATGATCATTTTTGGTAAATAAATTATTAAAACACTGTTTTGTACTTACAACTGACTATTTGAATTATAGCACTGTTCAAAATGTATAATTTTATGAATTTATATAACTTTCCACAATATTTATGTACAGTTCTATATTAAATATTATAAACTCAAGAAAATACAGAAAATCTATGTAAAATTACAGCAAAAAAAAAGAAAGTAAAATAATTTGTTTTTTAACAGTGTATACAACGTATATGATACACTTTACTGCACACAAGAAATACATTTTCCTAGTTCTTCAAACTACTTATTGAAAATGAGCTGAATCAACACAATTCTTAAGGTTATTTTGGTGACAACTTAATTGTTTTATGTTCAATCCACTTAAATTATTAAAAACACTTAACGTTTTGATTTGTGTTGGGACAACATGAAGGAATTGTGTGGAACCCAGCATTTATTTACAGTGTGTAGTATAGTTCAAAAACACTACAGTATTAACTATAAATTAATATATTTCACCAACTAAAATCTTCTTTAATGCTTTACAGAAGACAAAAAAAAAATGTCACCTACATCTTGGATGGTCTGAGGATGAGTAAATAAACCACAAATCTACATTTCTGGATGAACGTTTGCTTTAAACTAAAAAACCCAGGAAAAAGATGACTCTAAACAGACAGTTGCTGAAATGCCCACTTGGACAATTTATTAAGTCATCTTTGCTTAGATTTTTTGTGATGTTGTTTATGTGCTTTTATTAAAAAACTGTCACAGAGGCTGAAGGAATTTAGATTTAGCATTATGCAAAGTACTGCAATATAGCTGTTATTGCAGAAGCCTTCAAGCGGAGCTCATAAATTAGTGATTCTCAGGACAGAAAGAGCAGAAGAAGAAGCGAACGACAGAGGATCTGAAAAGACAGTTGCTCTCCACCAAATGCCAAAACTCTGGTGTTTCCGAGGCTCATCACAGCATCTAGCGAGTCTCCTAGCTGTAAATGTCTCCATTAACATTCAAATGACTGACTAAAGCTGCCAAGCAGAAAATGACTCACATTCCCCATGAAACCTCTGGATTGTTTTATCGGCTGTCCAATTTTTGTGCAGAATTGAGCTTGAGAGGACAATGAATGCGCATTCAACTGTTTTCATCTCGACACTGAGGAGCACGACTCATTGTGACTGCACCCGCATAAGCATAAATCTCAAATGTTTGCTTTAACTAAAAGCAAAACCAGAAGCTTTGAATCAAGAACAAAACATATTTAAATAATAAATATTGAATATTTGCTTTATACATTACATTTATATGAATAACTATTTAATTTTAAATGTCTACTACATTCATATTTACAGCGGTAACACTTTATTTTGATGGTTCATTTGAGTATTAGTAGACTGTCTGCTTAATATCTATTGATACTGCTCCTTCAACAGACATTTAATTGACTATAAGAAACTTTGCAAGTACATGTCAACTTACCCTAACCCTAACCTAACAGTCTACTTATAATCTAATGAGAATTAGTTGGCATGTAGATGCAATGTAACCTAAATTCAACAAACAGACCATCAAAATAAAGTGAGACCATTACAACTCATTTTGATTTAAACATTATTAGTAATTAAATTATTTCAGATTTACTTTTACATCTTTGGATGGATAAATAAACTCCTTTTACCAATTTTTACAATGCTTGTAAATTCTTACAATTCGTGTTTAGTAATACTTTTTAAAAATATTATTGCTGGGTAAAGTGAGGGACATTTTAGCCCTTTTATTTTAAACACCTTTTAAAAGATACGAGAATGTTCTGTAACGGGGGGGACCTGTTACTTGGCCTGTGTCACATGTGAAAATTCAGTAAAAAATACTAAACCGTAATATCCTGAGCTGGTAGTAGATTATAGTAATAAATCTATATACTATATATATTTAAGAACAATGTAAAGGAATAAATCTGAACAAATAAATTAGCAAATCTGAATAAAGAAATACATTATTCAATAAACAGAATTAGTTTTAATTGATTTAAATTAATTAAACTATTTATTTTATAATATATTTTTTCAATAAACACTTTGACAACTTTAAATAAAATCAAATGTTATGAAATAATGCAATATTTATATAAATCAAAGTGCTAAAAAATAAAAAGTAACTTTATATTAACAAAACTAATACAAATTTCATAAAAAGTACAATGACATTACTGAAACTTAATACGATTAATATGTAGAACAAAATCTAATTTTAAAGTATCCACAAACACGTTATAGTGCATAAACGATACTAAGAAAATTATAAGTCATATAACTTATTCATATAACCTGCACCAAGTTCAGCTCAACAGAGATGATTAGCATACATACATTCAGCAGCATTTTTTCCCCCAAATTATTTGAGTCGAGACTCAAGACAAGACGTCATAGTGAGCAAAAAACTCATTAGACAAATTCAAAAAGCGTCTTGCATTCAACTCAAAGCTGAAAGTGTGCTGAACACTGATAATGCCAGTTATGATATTGATGAATGGAGCGATGCTTCAGAAGCTGATGTTTCATAAGATACTGGGACGACAAGCTCAATATCAACAAATCAAGAGATGACACGGAAAACCCCTGCGCTTTTTTCTACATAGAATTTTCAGTGTATTTTTGGATACTCTTAGACAAAAGTCAGATGAAAACGAATTAACAAAAGGCTTTTGGTTTGACGATTCACGCAACTCAAAGTTATACTGAGAGCTGTTTATAAAGTGTACAACTATTCGTTCCATGGCATCAAACAACAATTGCGATAAAGTCACAAAGGCATAATTTTAAGGATGCACCGAATTTTTAACCACCGAAAATTATTGGTCAAAAAACTATATTTTTAATTTTAATCAAAAAAGAGAAAAACAGATGAAAATATGAGCCAATAAAAGGCACGACAATGCTAGTAAACCCGTTCACGGTCAATAAAAGTTTGTTGATGATAAAATAAGGTTATTTTACTCTCTTGTGTTTGTTAAAATCAGTCTTACAAATTTATAGTATTTAATAAAATAATAAATAACCATTACAAAGCATTTTCAGTTTGGGCTTTTGGTCAAGTGCTTCCAGAATGTTTGTTGTTGTTTTCATTTCGGTGCATCCTTACATTATTTACCTGAAGTATGCAACTACACAACAAGTATAAAACTAGTTAGAAATTCCACGACTATTCATAAAAACAACTGTTGTATTTCTAAAATGGCAACAACTGCAGCAAAATAACAGTAAAGAGACTAATGTCAATTTAAAGCAAACAAAAAAGGATGCTTGATTTGTTTTATGATTTGTACATTAAAATGACTTTTAAAGTTAGTTTCGCTTTTTTTAGCTACTATCAGACAAACGTCATAAATTAAAAATTTTTTAAATACAAGGCTTTTTGATATATATAATAATTTATACAACTGAAAGTGATACTGAGAGATGCTTACAAAGTCTATCGGTATTTGTAAAACAAAAAAAAGTGTTGTGTTATTTAACAACAACAACTGCTGCTGCAGGAAAGTGACAATATTTTCATCTATTTTAGACATCTGAAAATGAAATAAAAACAAAGGATGTTTGATCTGTTGGATGTTTTAGGATTCGCAGAATTGATCATTTGTTTTTAACGAAAGATGCGAAAGACTTAAATTGGTTTACGACGTTTTGAAACAACAATAGTGGTAAACTCATAATAAAGACACTGTTTACCTGAAGACTAGGTGTTTGACTTTGAACTGAGTCTCGATCACTCCTGTAGTTCTCAGTCGCACTCTCAAAACATCCGTCTCTGTCGGCATGTAATCGTCAGCGATGATCCTGCCCATGTTCTCGAAAAAACTGGAGAAAGAGAGAAAAAGAAAATCTTACAACAAATTAGCATTTTACATAAAAAAATAACATTAACGACACGTTTCTAAGTCCAATCTGGCATCCATTATCCACCGAAATGTAGCTCAATCTTGGCCAGAAATTCCGATATATATATATATATATATATATATATATATATATATATAT
>CAIGQW010031024.1:39226-49517 GCA_903798125.1 Danio choprae
GGCAAATTTTTTAAGTGTTTATAGGTGGCGCTGTTGAGTCATTTTGCTACACCCACTTTCGAGACCCAAATCAATTGATCATTTACACCGCGTTTGGTGTGTGTGCAAATTTTCATGAGTTTTTGAGCATGTTTAGACCCTCAAAATCCCCCAAGTTAGGGGCGGAATAATAATAATAATAATTAAAAACGGAGGAATTCCAATAGGGCCTACGCACCGTTCCGGTGCTCGGTCCCTAATAATAATAATAATAATAAACAGCGCAATTCCAATAGGGCCTACGCACCGTTCCGGTGCTCGGTCCCTAATAATAATAATAATAATAATAAACAGCGCAATTCCAATAGGGCCTACGCACCGTTCCGGTGCTCGGTCCCTAATTATGTTATGATTGAACATTTTTGGATGTATAAAAAATGGTTTGTGTTAACATTTACCAGTGCAATCCTAGTAGCTGAATAGGAATTATGTGTAAATATGATTTATTAATCCTGGCATAACTTTATTATACACATTAAATAAAAAAGTGTTCAGAGTGATTGCTTGAATATCTTTTAACATTGCTGTACACTGTTGTGGAAGTAAACATTTTACATAGTTGTGTTTTTCATAATCAGTAAATAGTCTTGGTGTTTAAATACCCATTGATTCTAATAACATTAAATATAATAACTTACAAATTTAATATAATGTTTTAATTCAAAACTCAACGTAGTTCAAATTCAACCACATTGAATTGAATCTGAAATAATGTCATTTATTCTGTTAGATGACATCACATTGACCGTGGATGGGAAGGATACGTACGATGAGGTGAAGAGAACAGGCCGATACAGGTAAAGTTTAACAGGCCTCGTACATACACCTGAGGCACACCACTAGATTTTCACCCAGTGGCGGGTGTAACAACTGCTCAATTCTTTTTTTGGTCAACAGGGAATGCAAACGCACACAAGGAGTGTCTACGACAGACCTAGTGGGTCGAATGCTCCTGTTGACAAAAGCGCACCACAGTAACATTGTGAGTACACTTTAGCATTTATTAATGATAGTTGATTTATTCTTCTGTCAGTTCCTAATGCATAACCTACACACTTTTTAGGACAATGCAGCCTATCAAGTGCACACGGATAATTTTGGGAAGGTGAGTTGATCTGATATTTATTTTAATATCATAACATTTTTATTATTCAAATATTGTAACCTGCTCTCATACACAGTGACCACTAGAGGTCAGGGTTAACTTGTAAAACACACAAGCAAATTTAATGAGTAAATGAAAGCAATAATTCACTTTCGAATGTACTTGGTGAATAAGTTCTGACATTAATTGTGAAAAAAATGAACACTTTGACATCCTTGTGGTTTTAATATTACATAGTCTCGTACTACAGATTTTTAAATGTGGTGTATTGGTCATTTTGGCATTTGCAAAATTGCAAAACATTCACATTTATCATGTCTCCTCAGGGTCCTAAAGGACACAGCCCATGGACCGGCGTCTCTCAGTTCCTGCAGACGTCTCAGAAGATCATCCAGTTCGCCTCGGGAAAAGAGCCGCAGCCAGGAGACACCATCATATATGTGGCCGGAGCATTCGACCTCTTCCGTATCCTTTTAAAAAAGCCTGAATGCCTCTGAAGAAATCCAAAAAGCTTGGAAAGACACAAGAAATTCAGTCATTTAGAATTTGGGTGGGAAAAGACAAAAAAGAGGAAAACTGGTTGTGTGTTTTGGCCTTGACTGCTTGACCCCTAAAGACATTGGTCATGTGGATTTCCTTGAGACAGTTCACAAACAAGCAGAGAAACCTTACGTCATCGTAGGACTGCACTTTGACCAGGTGCGTTTTCTACCACACACATACTTGTATATATGGTTTACAAAGACTCTCCATAGGCATAATGTGTTTTATATTGTAAAAACTGATTATTAAATGGCCTTACCCTAACCCCCACCTTGTTAAGTTAGATTTTTTTTCAAGCATTTCAACAAGGACACATGTGCCCAAAAACCACCTTCATATATTACAACTACGTTATATCCATGTCATCATACAATTTTGTGTGCTCATAAACCACATAAACATGTACACACACTCACATTTTGCAGGGTCAACCATCATTATGCTCACCAGAAAGGCAGATTTGCTGTAACAATCTGTTTTAAATGATCTTTAAAACCCTGATTGGACAAAAAAAACTCATGTCAACCAATAAAAGTGAGTTCAAAGTCAAAACCATGGCATGACGACACATAGACCTGTTTTACACAGTTTTTAAACTTCGTGGCCTCATGGGGAACTTGAGTAAGCTCCTTAAATGGCAAAATGTTGTACACGTTATAGATTTATAGATTAGTAAAGCTAAGTGAAACATTGAGTGAAAATAAAAAGTGGGCATTGATGTGCTGTTTTGATTTTAGATTGTGTTTGTATCACTCTTTTGTAGGAAGTGAACCGCTACAAAGGGAAAAACTACCCCATCATGAATATTCATGAGAGAACCTTGAGTGTGCTCGCTTGCAGAGTAAGTGCATAATTTACTGCCTCCTCCAATCATTTGCGTTCTGCATAAATTAGCGCATGACTTACCATCGACTTTATTGTTACTTGACATAAACGACCGTCTCCTCCAATCTTTTTCAAGCATTTTTGCATAAATCACCCACCCCTCCAGTCAGTTCTTTGGGTTGTGCATAATTTACTGTCTCCTCCAATCCCGGTTTATTATGTTGCATAGATTTATAAGTTGCTTTTGTATTCCTGGCATTCTTGTTTAAGAACAATGGGTTGCTGTGTTCGGACGGAGGGAGTGATATTAAAAAAAAAAAAGGGGAGGATAAAATGCTGAAGCATTATGAAACATCCGAAGGTCAAGATAACAGACATCACAAGTTAATTTAACTCCAAGCCTATTAAAAATCTCATACTTTGAGCTTCTCCAAGCCACAGCGCACACTCTCTCACGGAACAGCATACCTTAAGCATGACGTCGCGTTCAGACAGAACCCACATTGAGCTTTCGGTATCAGAAACATGCAGAGAAACTTCAAACCTCCCTCACACTGGGATGTCAGTGAAAACCACACTTGTGTGCCTTTCTGAAGAACAGCTTTTGCTTGGGCTTCAGGATTTTAGAACTTTAGAACTAGATTTGAGTGCTATTAGAAGATTTAGAACTGACCATTCATGGCTCGAAAATTCATATGTGCATATTTATGCGACCCCCATAATATATTTGGGAGCATTTGTGTGAGTGCATATAATGGTTGTAGTGTGACCATATTTGTATTTTTCATAATGTAACCGTTGGACTTTTTATAGCAGAAAAAAATTATTATTATCATCATTATTATAATTATTGGACATTAATTTTGGAATTATTGCACAAATGTCAATAAGTCATCGCAGCATTAGTTAAATTGTCGTGGCTGGTCTTTGTTAGTCCTTATTGGTGTAATAAATTTGTTAACATGTATGTAATCGTACGATCTCATTTGTACAATTTTGTATGATTTGCTTATCCCCCAATGACGGTCGGGTTGGGTGCCATGCCTCCTTTTAAAAATCATGCATTTCCATATGACTGAACTCGTACTAATTCAAGTAGTAAGATAGTATAAAACAGTTACGTTTTCTCGTGAGATCAGGCTGGAGCACCAGTGCTACCAAGTAAAAAATATAATTTCCAGCCCTTCAATTTGGAACTTTAGGATAATACAACTTGAAGGACAGAGGGAACTTGGAGAACCTGCTGTTGCAAAAAGATGGAGCTTTTAGAACACCAAACCTGGAGAACGTAGAACTTGAGAACCATATGAGTCTGGAAAACAGAGAACCTACAGACAGAGTATTGTACCAGAAACTCTGTATAACCAAGACAGAGAACTTTAGAACTTTACTAAGAGAGTATACATCACATCACTTCAGTCAACATATAAGTTGTTGGTTTTAGGAATGCACAAGTAATAGCAAATGACTCAAATTATGTTTTATTTCCAATGTGTGAAGTACTGCCATCAGGGAAGCGATACAGAGTTCCTTTGTGTAGAAGTAATCATTACAAGAAATCATTTATAGCAGTGTCCATTAGCATTTTAAATGGTAAATTACCTTTTAAATCTCATTGGTGTTGGTAAATGTTACATGTTGTCTTTTTTGCATGTGTACTGAGTCTATTACAAATGTGCTGTTTGTGCGTCCAAGACAAAATTCCTGAAAAAAGACAATAAAGTACAACATAACTCAACTTTTTCTATAGAGCATATACTTAATAATAGTTCAATTAAGTTTTGACAATTTTTTTTTCTTTTGTCTTCAGTATGTGTCTGAGGTTGTCATCGGGGCTCCGTACGCAGTCGAAAAAGACCTTCTGGATCACTTTAAGGTACAGTACTGGTTCTGCTTTACATTGTTCATTCACTATAGGGAATAAGAAACTGGTTGTCATGTAAGCGCCTTCTAGACACAATAACACAATAAGAGGCTTTGAATCTGAAAAGAACGAGGTTTGTGTGGCACACACAGTGCGTTATTGAGGCATAATGCTGTGTGTGTGTGTGTGTGTGTGTGTGTGTGTGTGCGTGTGCATGTGTTGTGTAGAGCACTGGGAGAGCAGCCAGACTCGGGATTTAGTGACAGACCACTATTTCAGCAATTCTGCATTGTTGTTCTCCAGGGAACAATCTACAGATTTACTGCTCGCCTCTTTAAAAGGAAACCCTCAGACAGTTACGGAGAGTTCAATCATACATTATAGTTTAACTTCACAGGGTCCTAAAGAGTGCTTGGGACATTTTTGCAGTAAAGAAGGGTGAACAATGTATTGGTAACCATATTATATATTAAAATGCTTTAGTATTTCAGAAGCCCTAAAATTACATCTTTCTTTCTCTACATCTAAATATTTTTGATACCTGCTTTTAATCAGTTTTGAACACTTTATCATCTACAACTTTTATAACATGGAGAATGTGAACATAGAACCTAGAACTGAATGTTGAGCACATGGAACATTTAGATCTTATAGAACACGAACATAGAGTCTGAGGATCTTACAAAAACTAGAACTGTGGAAAAAACATTTAGAAGATAGAAACATGACAATAGAATATGAAGAACTTTTAGAACTTGGCAAACTGTAGAACTAGAGTTTAGAACTTTTAGGTCAAAGAGAATATGAGCATATAGCCTGAAGAACAAATTAGAAGTAGAGCAATAGAAGGTTAAGAATCTAGAACTTTTAGAATATGAAGAATGAAAGTATAGTAAACTACAACTACAGGGTGATGAATTCTAAGAATCTAGAATATTTTAAACTCTGAGAACATGAACACTGAACCCAAAGAACCTACAGAACTTTAGAAAAAGACATACTGTAGAGCTAGAGAACTGTGAGGATTTAGAGCTTTTGAATAATATAGAATATGAACCTGAAGAACTTCCAACACAGCAAAATAGAACTGTATAACTAGAGAACTCTGAATTTAGAACTTTTAAGTCACAGAGAATATGAACATAGAACCCAGGGAAAGCACAGAGCTTGAACAGATTAAAACTGGAGAAGGCTAAGAATCTAGATCTTAAGACAGAATATAAATATAAACTGAAATTATAGCAAACTACAGCACTATTGAAGAACTCTGAGAATCTAGAACATTTTAAACTCTAAGAACATAAACATTGAACCCAAAAAATGCACAGAACTTTAACAAATTAGAACAAAAGACGGTTCAGAATCTAGAACGTTTAGAACAGTATATGAAGAACTAAGGAAATCTAGAACTTTTTAAACTGTGAGAAAATGAACATAGAACCTGAAGAACCTAGACAACCTAAAAAAAACAAATACTGTAGAACTAGAGAACTTGCTGGATTTAGAACTTTTGGATTATATAGAATATAAACATAAAACCTAAAGACCTTCTAGCACCTCAATCTAGAGCAGCAGAAGTAGAGAACTCAGAATTTACAACTTTTTGATCGTAGAGAATATGAACCTAGAACCTAAAGGAAGCACAGAACTTTGCAGATTAGTACTGGAGAAAGTTAAGATCTAGAACTTTTTGAATATTTTAGAACAGAATATGAGCATAGAATGAACTACAACTACGGAACTAAAGAACTCAGAGAAAATACAATTTTTTAAACTTCAAAAAGTACTTTAAATTGAGAACCTGAACGTAGAACTCAAAGAACCTAGAGAAACTTAGAAAACAATACTGTAGAACTAGAGACCTGTGAGAATCTAGAACTTAAAGAACTTGAACATACAGACTGAAGAACTTGCAGAACTTTGCAAACTACAGCTGGAAATGTGTGAACACGGAGAACCTTGAGAACCTTCAAAATTTAAAATCTTGAAAAGTCAGAGAATGTGGAAACCAAACAATGTCAGACTTTTAATCTCCAACAAATTTAGTAGCTTTTAAGAAAGTACTACAAAAAACAAATCAGGAACAGAAAACCTTAGGAAAATTAAACTATAGAACTGGAGAACCTTCTTAAACTTGGGCAACTCCTTGGCGCTTTTTAAAACTTTATTATTCATTCATTCATTTTCATTTCGGCTTAGTCCCTTTATTACTCTGGGGTCGCCACAGCGGAATGAACCGCCAACTTATCCCGCATATGTTTTACACAGCGGATGCCCTTCCAGCTGCAACCCATCTCTGGGAAACATCCATACACACTCATTCACACACATACACTACGGACAATTTAGCTTACCCAATTCACCTATAGCGCATGTCTTTGGACTTGTGGGGGAAACCGGAGCACCCGGAGGAAACCCACGCCAACACGGGGAGAACATGCAAACTCCACACAGAAACGCCAACTGACCCAGCCGAGGCTCGAACCAGCGACCTTCTTGCTGTGAGGGGAACGTGCTATCCACTGCGCCACCATGAGGCCCGTTAAAACTTAATTATAAAAGAGCAAAAGTATCAGATAATTACTTGTTCATTTCTCCGGTTCTCAAAACCATACACGTATCATTTACCTTTTTATTTGTAGGTGGATCTGGTGTGTCATGGGAAAACCAATGTGTTTTCTGACGCAGATGGAACAGACCCTTATGCTGTGAGTAAAATCTTCTCATATGGATCTTCGAATGCTTTTCTGCTCTATGAATCAAATAAAATTTCCCCACTTTAAAGGAGCCAAAGAAAAGAGGCATTTTCCGCATCCTGGACAGCGGCAACAATCTGACCACTGATGACATTGTGCAGAGAATTATTGAGAACAGGTTTGTAGGATGATACGAGCACAAATGTTGACTTGAAATATTTACGGAAATATGCAACAGTTTCTTTTTTGTACCATAGGTTGCAGTTTGAAGCCAGGAACCAAAAGAAGGAAGCGAAAGAAATGGCTGTTCTCCAGGCTTTGAAGCGTAAAGATGAATCTGTGAAAAGTGAGGCAGCTCTTGCGAAGAATTAACCAAACCGAACTAATCGGTTTCGTCGTAGAACAAAATCACCCCTGGACTCATTAAAAAATACATTCAGTAATGAACAGTTAGGTATTTAACAAAAGAGGAGGACAAGGACTTGTTTTAAATCATACGACTCTTGTTTGAAGAAAATGCACTTTGTTGTGTGCAGAGTTTTTATGGCACCTATTTAATGGGTTGAAAACTTTCTCTCTGAATGGGAGGAACACATTCGGCAAATGCTTTTACATGATTTATGAAGTTTATGGGAATATTGTGTCATTTGTAACCATTTTTGAAAAAAAGAAATGTTGTTCCAGCTGCTTATATGCTTACTGAAGAAAAGAATTCACATTGACTCCGATCGTATCCGATCATACTAGTGAGGTTAATCTTACTAGTGAGGGTGAGTCTTATGGTGTCATTCAGGTCACATTTTATCCCAAAATCAAAAGAGTAGTGCTTCAATACATTGGCCCTTATTAACTTTTTTGCATCTTGATCAAATTTAATTTAATATTCTCATTACTGTAAAGTATAATGAATACGTTTTAGATTTTATTGTGATGTTTACTTTTTTATGTAAATTAGCAGTCTAGAGCTTTTAGAAGTTAGGGAACATAAATAAAAACCCGAAAATTTACAGAATTTGCAGACTACAACCTGAGATCACTGAGAATTTGGAACTTAGGGAACTTTGAGAATTTACAATCTAGAATCGGAATACTCTGAGAATTTAGAACTTCGAAAGCGTGAATATAGAACCTGTTGAACTTGCAGAACTTACCACCTAGAATCAGAATACACTGAGAATTTAGATCTCCGAGAACATAAACACAGAATCCGAAGAACCTACAAACTAGACCGGAGAACTCTGATAATGTAGAACTTCAAGAACATGAAAATAGAACCTGAAGAACTTACAATCTAGAACCAGAGAACTCTGAGAATTCAGAACTTAGAGAACATAGAACCCAAAGATCTCACAAACTAGAACTAGAGAACTCTGAGAATTTAGAACTTGGAGAACATGAACATAGAACCAAATGAACATGCAGAACTTATAATCTAGAAGCAGAGAAATCTTAGCATTTAGAACTTATAAAACATGATCACAGTGCAAGGAGAACTTACAATCTAGAACTAGAGAACTCTGAGGATTTAGAACTTGGGAAACATGAACACTGAACCCGAAGAACTTACAACCTAGAGATCTCTGATTATTTAGAACTGAACAAAGAACCTGAAATACTTGGAGAACTTACAAAATGTGCTGTCTAGAACTAGAGAACTCTTGAGAATCTAGAACTTGGAGAACATAAACATAGAACCTGAAGTTCTCCGAGAGTACTTACAAAATGTACTGTCTAGAACTGGAGTACTCTTGAGAATCTAGAACCCCGGAGAACATAAAACAGAGAACTCAAAGAACTTAGAACTTTGCATAGCAGAACTGAAGGATTCTGAGAATCTAGAACTTTTACGTATGTATATAATTGTATAAAACTGTATAGACTTTCTTCCTCAATTATGTCAAAATGCAAGAAGTTAATGATATATTGCTTGATTTTGTGGTAAAATGTGATGTAACCCCGTATGTTTAACAGATTTTAACCTGAGTATATTTAACTCTAGTGGTGCTGCTTTTGTTTTCCTGTAGTTTAACTGTAAATTTGATATGTGTGTCATAAAAAACAAAAGTCTAGAGTCACACATCTGGCATTTTTACAGTCTTTTACCACTTTCATTTTCTCTTTCTCACCTGTAATATTCATGATCGCAAGTCTTTGACCTCAGGTGATTATTAGATATATTGATTTTATTGATGTACAACCTTCACCACGGATTGAACATCACACTTCCATTCATTTTAACAAGCCACATAAATATTCTTTATGTGCCTGAGTGTGAATTTTAAACTGCTTTTATCCCATTTGAATGCGGTTTTATTTGTTTTTGACTTTAAAGACCATCGAAGCACCTTGACGCTTATTTTTTGTTTGTTTGTTTGTTTGTTTTGAACATCTTCTGTGCGTTTTGGGTGAATTGCTGTGACAAAAAAACACTAATTTAATGTCTGTATGTTGCAGATGTGAGCAGAAAGATGTTGAGTGACCAATACTGAATGTACTGTTAGACGCGAGACGCTCTCAGACAATCTTTAATTTAATAAATTCATCACAACACGTCAACTAATTGCAAATTAATTTGCAGTTTACACAATAAAACTATCAAAAAAAGCTTGCTTTGGGTGTTATTTATGTATTTATTTGGATAATTCTTTTGAACATCTTATTTTAAAATCATTTTATTTACAGATTTAGTGTTTTTAAATCATATAATAAATATACATTTAAAACTCGTTGATTTATATTGCTAGCTATAGTAGTATATTTAATTAATAAACAAAGTTTTATTGGAAATATTTAAATTGGTACTTCATATTACATTTATTTTGGATTAAATTATTTAAATTTTGCTGCAGCATATTTAATTTGAATGAATTTTAAAATATTGAAAATATCTAAATTTATTAAATATTTATATTAAATATTAAAATATTTTAGGGCCTCACGGTGGCGCAGTGGGTAGCACGTTCGCCTCACAGCAAGAAGGTCGCTGGTTCGAGCCTCGGCTGGGTCAGTTGGCATTTCTGTGTGGAGTTTGCATGTTCTCCCTGTGTTGGCGTGGGTTTCCTCCGGGTGCTCCGGTTTCCCCCACAAGTCCAAAGACATGCGGTATAGGTGAATTGGGTAAGCTAAAATTGTCCATAGTGTATGTGTGTGAATGAGAGTGTGTGGATGTTTCCCAGTGATGGGTTGCAGCTGGAAGGGCATCCGCTGCGTAAAACATAT
>CAIGQW010031024.1:99168-114857 GCA_903798125.1 Danio choprae
ACACACACACACACACACACACACACTACATACATGCACAGAAAAACAAGCACACAAACACTACGCACACACTTGACACTAAACACCCCAGAGATGGAGACGGAGGAGATCCACCCAAACACATTCACAAACATTGCTATCAAACACAGCACATATTAGCATCAATAACCTTTAAATGGCCACAACACCACATTATCAACTATAGTGCCAGGCTTACTGTTGCTTACTAAAACCACGCACACACACACACGTACACGCATGCTAAAAACTTCTGTTACTATAAACGAACTGACATTTGAAAATGAAGAAAATGTATGTTAAATCAGATTAGTTTAACCTGATACACCAAAAAATTTATTTGTATTAACATCTTAAACATCCACACATATATAAAACCCTTGACATATGCAGTGTTTTGTCACACACATTGTAAGTGTTTATAAAGTGTGTTACCGTGCAAAAACTCTGTTCTTGTTGCCTCTTTCCTTCCCGTATTGTACAGACTGAGCCTCCGTCCTCCCACTGTGCGAACACACAAACACAGAGATGTCCACTATAAACTATGTCTACTAGATTTAGCCTGCTTTCATTTTTAAATAGTGTAGAATTGAACATTTGTGAAGGAACAAAAAGCAACTGATTGCAAGCAACAAAAGTTAAACAAATTTAAAAAAAAATAGTTTGGAACCACTTGAGGGAGAACAAATGTTTCGTTTTGGATGGACTCTTCCTTAAAGTTCAGCTTATAAATGTCTGGCCTGCTCCAGTACATACACACACACACATGCGCACGCACACACACACACACACACAGACTGAATGAATGAACGTCTCTGACCAGTAGCGGAACTTGGAGCCGAGGGTGAAGTAGTGCAGGAAGAGGTTTCTTTCTGGAGGAACGGGCCGCTCCAGCCTGAAGAATGTGTGGTTCTCCACGCAGGCCTTCCACAGGTTCTTACAGGCCCGATAGTTCATCATGTTGAAGCCCAGCAGAGACTCTCTGCACTCAGTCTGGACAAACACAACCAAAAACAGAACAAAACATCAGCTCACAGCAGATCTGAAAATCATCCTATAGTATATCACAGTAAATGTATAACATATATACTGTAACTTTTGGAAAGTTAAATGTTAATACAATAGATGTGTTTCTTAAACTAATACATTTGTACATTTTTGATAGGCGATTTCAATTAGTACATAAAAATGTAAGCATTAAAATGCATATTTAAAAAAATGCATGATGCAAATGGTTTAAACTTTTTTTTTGAGTTTTTATTAAATAACAGGGCGACGCGGTGGCGCAGTGGGTAGCACAATCGCCTCACAGCAAGAAGGTCGCTGGTTCGAGGCTCGGCTGGGTCAGTTGGCGTTTCTGTGTGGAGTTTGCATGTTCTCCCCGTGTTCACGTGGGTTTCTTCCGGGTGCTCCGGTTTCCCCTACAAGTCCAAAGACATGCGCTACAGGGGAACTGGGTAAGCTAAATTGTTTATAGTGTATGTGTGTGAATGAGTGTGTATGGATGTTTCCCAGTGATGGGTTGCAACTGGAAGGGCATCCGCTGCGTAAAACATATGCTGGATAAGTTGGCGGTTCATTCTGCTGTGGCGACCCCAGATTAATAAAGGGACTAAGCCGAAAAGAAAATGAATGAATGAATATTAAATAACAGTTTTAAAATGTTTATTTAAGTGAAAACAACACTAAAATAAAAGCTGTTTAATAATAAACCAATTCACCTAATGAAAAAAAATCCAATAATAAATGAATTTTCTTAAATGAGAAATATTTGTTGAGTAGTCATATTTATTAGAAAATAATAAATTTTGTTTACATTATTATAATGTATAGAATGACATAAACTATAGTACAACACCTCTCCCCAATACGCACGCACGCAACGCAACGCAATGCACACAAATATATATAAATTACTATCTTGCATTGATTTTAAAGATTTTAAAGTGCAAAAAACAACAACATGAAAAACAAAAATAAACACAAAAATTTTATTAAAACCTTGCTATTTGAGCTATTATCTAAACTTTGAATCATTTCAGTCTGTCCAACAATAAAGACACATGAAATGAAAAAAAGAGGTAATTTCACACCTACCAGTTCTTTTCTTAGTTGTATAAAAAACTGCTTCGATTTAAAAGATATTTTTACAATTTTATACCTGAAACAACAGAAAGAGGAGATGTGAGAATATGCATCCACATGCCTTCACTTGAACAAAATGAGCTGATTTTTCACTCACCATGGAAAGTGGTTGACTCGTACCCTGTCCTTATAGACGGAGATGCCGGCGGACAAAACTCCAACAAAAATCTCTGTGTTACAGTGGTCCTGAAATCAAAATCATCAAGAAAGAGAAAAAGTCTGCTCAGATTTGAGCTTTCCTTATAGTTCCTTGCTATATTCCTTGATGTTATATTATTTTAAGTTGTATATTTTGTGTAAGCAGTCTTGAACTCTTTGAACAAACCAAATTCATAAGAGTATGATATAAATGAACC
The DNA here is from genome assembly GCA_903798125.1 of Danio choprae. Classification (NCBI taxonomy): domain Eukaryota; kingdom Metazoa; phylum Chordata; class Actinopteri; order Cypriniformes; family Danionidae; genus Danio; species Danio choprae. The sequence continues at coordinate 101,688 of CAIGQW010031024.1, forward strand.
TAACTGTTCTTATTAGTATACAATCACATTAACAGTGAAGGAAGGAAAAAATAAACTAAGCTAAGGTAAAACAAAAACCGTAAAAAACTATTCAGAAAAACATTTAAGAAAGTGGAAACAGAAAGCAGCTCCTACATATATACATCTAATGAGGGATGCAATGAAACATTCGGAACCGGAGAAAACCAGATTCTCCCTAAAAAAGAAAGAAGACAAATTCTATCAAATCCGGCAATCTTTCATGGATTATTTTAAAGACATAAATTCTGCAGGAAAGAGTTCAATTGAAGAGGATTAGACTAATTTAGATTAAAACTGAAGGTCAGTATTTTGTTTTTATTGATTCTTTTTTGCATTTATTTTATTTTATTACTATTTATTTATTTTCCTTTTGTATTATTATTATTGTATTTATCTATTATTATTTTACTTCTGTATGTATTGTTGGTATATTGTTTTATTGTCAATGGTTGGGTGAATGTTTGTTGGACCAAATTTGTAAGTCATTGTGTTTGAATGTTAAAAAACAAACAAAAAAAACAATAAAGGAAGTATTTAAAAAATATATATATATTTGAGATAAACAAAAATGCAAAAACAATCAATAATCAAGACAAAACAGAACTAAAAACAGATATCACATACAATCAAAACAACAATAAAAACAAAAACAAAATAAATAAAGAATTGAACAAAACGAAACAAAATTCTAAAACAATATTAAACAAAAACTAAACTAACATAAAACACAACAAAAAACCTGAATAAAATCTGATTTAAAAAACCCATTGTGTAATTTGTTTCAACTTTTTACATTTTTTTTGTTTGACTGTTATTATTAATAAAAAAATACTTATTATTAAGTTAATTACTAGGAAAATACTTAGTAAACTCAGTTTTATTAATTAACGAAAGAATACATTTTAGTACATTAATTAAATACTATAAATGAAATGTTTTACTAAATTTAACTTAGTAAATTATTATTTTTGCATTAATGACAAAGAACATAAATGATGCAAGCTGCAAAAGCTCTAAAATAAGGAAGAATGCAAAACTAAACATCCCCCAAAAAACTAAAACAATAGAAAAAAGCTAACAAAATTAAATGCGAAACACAAAACAAAACATGTGAGACACAAAAACAAAAATAAAAACAAACAAACAAAAATGATACAAATAAAAACAATTAAAAAAACAAAACTCACTCACCCGAGCATAGTGCAATTCCACGCCGTAGAGCTCCAGCGTCCGCGCAGCATTTAAGTAGTTAAACTCGGACTGAGCTGGTGTGAGTCCACTGCGACAGAGGGACAGACTCAATCTCCAACAACCATAAACAATCAACCTCCTTGTTCCACAAATCTGTGAGTGTGTGTGTGTGTGTGTGTGTGTGTGTGTGTGTGTGTGTGTGTGTGTTCAGCTGTGAGCCTCTGTTACTCCGTCTCTTCTGACACTCAGTTAAATATAGAGAAAAAATGACAATGGCCCATTGAATTATTAGAAAATAATGCACGCCCGAGGTGCTGATTCATCCTTTTTTAGTAATCAATAAACTGGAGGTCAGTTATTCTGCATATACTATGGTTACCACACCTAAATACATTTTACAAATACACTACAAAATTGATTGGGTACAAGTGCTGAAAAAAAAAAACGACTGAAAAAAACGTGAGAAATCTGTGATCTCAGAAGCCACAGATATGCTTTTGATGCTAATGTCACATTAAAATACTAAGCATAACATTACTTTTATGATGGAAAAAATAACAGTTTTCACTATGTACAGTTGAAGTCAGAATTATTAGCCCTCCTGAATATGTTTGTCTCTAATTTCTGTTTAACAGAAACACATTTCTAAACATAATTCATTCATTCATTTTCATTTCGGCTAAGTCCCTTTATTAATCTGGGGTCGCCACAGCGGAATGAACCGCCAACTTATCCAGCATATGTTTTACGCAGCGGATGCCCTTCCAGCTGCAACCCATCACTGGGAAACATCCACACACTCTCATTCACACACATACACTACGGACAATTTAGCTTACCCAATTTACCTATACCACATATCTTTGGACTTGTGGGAGAAACCGGAGCACCCGGAGGAAACCCACGCCAACACGGGGAGAACATGCAAACTCCACACAGAAACGACAACTGACCCAGCCGAGACTCGAACCAGCAACCTTCTTGCTGTGAGGCCAACGTGCTACCCACTACGCCACCGTGAGGCCCTTCTAAACATAATAGTTTTAATAACTCATTTCTAATAACCTTTATATTTGCCATAATGACAGTACATAATATTTGACTAGATAGTTTTCAAGATGTTAGTATTCACCTTAAAGTGACATTTAAAGGCTTAACTAAGTTAATTATGCCAGTCATGGCCAGTATAATGATGGTTTGTTCTGTACACAATCGTTATGATTATTGCTTAAAGGGGGCTAATATTATTGACCTTAATTTTTTTATTTTTTTATTTAAAAACTGCTTTTATTCTAGCTGAAATAAAACAAATAAGACTTTCTCCAGAAGCAAAAAATATTATAGGAAATACTGTGAAAAATTCCTTGCCCTGTGAAACATCATTTGGGAAATATTTAAAAAAGAAAACAAAAGGGTGAATGATTTTGACTTCAACTGTATCTGGACTATTTGTAGCACAACTGCGTTATTACAAGTGATTTTTTTTTTATTTATTATTGAAGTTCCCCAAACTGGAAGTGTGTGAATGTTTGTGAGTGTATTTAACACAACCGACGATGTGGCGTCGCTTACTTGTGCTCTTGGTGAAGTTTGGCGACCTCCTTCTCGAAGTCCTGCGGAGGATTGGGAATGAAGCTGTACTCCGACAGATAGCCGGACAAATGCTCAGAGTGACTGTAGTCTCCCAGTTCAGCTGAAACACACAAAAAACAGCCACACAATCCACAACAGTTCAATGATTTATTCATAAACACAGCAATTAAATTCAATAACTCATTAAGACAGAGACTTTCTGCTTGCTGGTTTTGATGTGTCATTAATATATTCATTTTAGATGCAATACTGACTCTTTTTTTTTATATCAGTTTTGTCATTGAAAATAGTAAAAACAAAGTGAGAGCAGTATATTGTGCATCCCTGCAAAAATATTTCGGTGGCCTTAGAGATATTGGTTGATAAGTGCTATTTTTAATATTATCATCATTGGTTCGATAACAAATATTACTTAAGCTGACAAATCCTGTATCATTTCTGCTGGTTGAATCATTTCACATGCTTGCTGCCTGCCATTTTGTATTTATTATTTTACAGATATTTAGATTTTGGTTAATTGACTTGGTTGCTTTATTTATGCATTTTCTTTTAGGTCAGGCAGTTGCTTTTGTTCATATAAAAGTTGGCCATAGAAAAGATCCGCTTATTAATAAAGCTTTTAAAATAAAATCAGTTGCTCACTGTATGTGTTTGTCTTTTAATGTTGAAATTATGCAGAAATCTCTATATTTATTGCATAATATATCAGATATTGGCCTCCAAATCTAAAAAGTTATTAGTCTTTATCCTTTTGTTGGTCTTTTGCTGTTGAAATCATGCAGACAGCGGTATATTTATATCTATCAGCTAATATTTCAGATATTGGCCTCCAAATCTAAAGAGCTATGGGTTATCGGTCTTTTGCCTTTTGTTGGGGTCTTTTGCCTTTTGTTGTTAAAATCATACAGAAATCTGTATATTTATCGGCTAATATTTCAGATATTGGCCTCCAAATCTAAAGAGTTATCGGTTGTCATTTTTTTGCCTTTTGCTGGTCTTTTGCCTTTTGTTGTTGAAATCATATAGAAAACTGTATATTTATATTTAGAATCAGAATCAGAATCGGTTTTATCGGCTAATATTTCAGATATTGGCCTTCAAATCTAAAGAGTTATCGGTCTTTGCCTTCTGTTGGTTTTTTGCCTTTTGATGTTGAAATAATGTAAGTTAAAAATCTAAAGAGTTATCAGTCTTTTGCCCTTTGTTGTTAAAATCATGTAGAAAACTGTATATATTTATCAGCCAATATTTCAGATATTGACCTCCAAATCTAAAGAGTTATCAGACTTTTGCCCTTTGTTGTTAAAATCATGCAGAATACTGTATATTTATTGGCTAATAATTCACATGTTGGCTAAATCTAAACAGTTATCGGCCTTTTGTTGGTATTTTGCCTTTTGATGTCGAAATCTTATGGAAGATTATATTGTTTAACCTATTTTATTTTTGTTTAATTGGCTAATATATAAGATATTGTCCTTCAAATCTAAAAAAAAAATATCGGTATCGGTCAAAAATTCCACATCGGTGCGTCACTGCATTTTTTGTTCCTGATTGAATCTGTTTTTGAACAAATTATTTGAATGACTCGTTCAATAAATCGCTCGTTTTTGATTTATTTACCTATTTTCAACAATACAGTTTTTTTAAATCATTTTACTTAAACCTTACTTAAACAACACTCAAGTGATTTATTAATTTAAAAAAAATAATATTTTTTATACAAATAGTAGAAAAATGATTCAAGCATTTCATTTGGTAATGAATTCAAGTACATTTCAAATGCCTCTCATTTAATCTTCTCTTCTCATATGCAGAACAAATGTATGCAATTTCTATACCATAAACAAACAAACAAACAAACATGAAGATATTTTCCAAAACACAGCAGCTGTTCTGTCTGAAACATGTCCGTTACTACAACAGATTGTTAATTATGTAATAAATCTGTGCTAGGCACATTTTCCAGCTTTATTGGAAATGGGTCAGACAGGGACAGGAAAGAGACAAAAGGAAAATCATGAACTATTTGGCAAAGTGTACAGTGTTTGTCCTGTTACGTTACATCAGCGAAACAAAACCGCAGGTCAGAGAGTTTACAAACAGCTCCTCAAAACATGAGCTCAAATTCATGCGTAAAACATTGTAATTGGTAAATAATACACTTGTCACAACAGATTACATTTTTAACACTTTCAAACACATGCCTTTTGTTTACTTTTTCATCCAAATGTGCAATTATTGTAACATGTTTTGCATTAAAATTCTTCAAATCTTTGTTTAACATCTTTTATAAATATTGGCACTGATAAGAAGTAATAAATAATTTTAAATACCTACCCTGAACTGCATAAGAAGCCAGAAGAACTGCAGTATTTTGTGGACAAGGAAGCCTAGCGGTGAGATAAAACATTGAAGATGCTATGTGAGATTGAATTTTTTGGAGGAAACATTTTGCATGCTGAACATGACGTTTATGCTTACCTGCCACTCAGAATATCCTGCTTGAGTTGCAGAAAGTACAAATACCTGCAAATGTAAAAAGTAAATCACCTGTATTAAGCATTTAGATTAAGAAAATGTGTTATTTTTACACTGTATGCAGGTTTAAAATACTGTTATATGATCAAAGTAATATTTGACTAGTAAAAAAACGAAGCAAAAAATGCAAAACTAAACAAAAACTAAATAAAACATGAAAAACTAAATGAAAGAGAAAAGCTAAAAAAAAATGTACAAAACAAAAAACGACATGCGCAAAAACAAAACGGCTGAACAAACAAAACTAATTACATAAGTGAAAATAATGCAAAAACAAAACTAATACAAAACAAAAAATAGTATTAAAATAATAAAAACTAAATAATACTACTAACTAGTAAATATTATTAAGTATTAATAATAATAACAACAATACAATTTACAAACATTTTACGTTTACAAATGTACAGCAATGCTACTTTTTTGAAAATAAAATAAATAATAAAAAGTAAAAATAAAAGCAAATCTAAGTGAAGTTTCATAAACTAATTTCGAGAGGAGCACGTGATATGATTGATCGCAGCCGGTCTCCCATCAGTAATCACTAGTAAGCCAATCAGATTAATACAAACTCCCTATAAATAGCCTGTCAAAAAACTACTCTCTCATCTTCGTTTTCGAAGAAACCCCCCATCCACCCCATCTCCTCCTTTTCCTCCTTTACCAAGGGGAGCTCTAGAGAACTATCAGATCTCGTACCCCTTATATGATTATCTACCAGGGGGAGCTCTCGAGAACTATCTGATCTCGTACCCCCTTATATGCTTATTTACCAGGCGGGAGCCCTGGGCTCAATTATCTCCGAGCTCAGGGTTCTCTCCCGGGACAGCATGCCAAACCTGCAATTATTATCAAGCAATATCTAAGTGTGAACTCTTGAAACAACATTTAAAATGTTAATAAACAAGCCTTTTATTTAGAAACCGTAACATACCAGCTTTTATTTATGCTATTAAACCGTTATTATCATTAATTATAGAAAAAGCAGTAAAGAAACAGTCAATAAATGAAAGATAGAACCTACTTAGCCATATTAAAAACTGTAATATCACAATATCCTTGTTAAATCATATGAACATGCAAACCCAGAAAATGTGCAATTTATAGTATATCCAAAGATTTAAATTAAGTTATTTCATTATATTATATCCTATATTTTACTTTCATATGCAGAGGAATTTTAAAACCGTACCTTGTGTACTCTTCCTGTAATTTACCAGGGTCGCCCACGAAAAACTTCACCCTGAACCTCAGATTATGCGGAGACGGCCCTTTAAATTAAAAACCATCAGAACATTTTACTTCAATAATCTGCATGAATAAATAATAAATAATAAAAAAAACACTTTAAAATTTAAAACATGGCCTACTTTTGAGCTGTTTTCTAACAGGTTTGTTTGGATCCAGCCACCTCTGAAACACACACACACCAACAACCAAAGTAGAGCACAGAGTGTGTGAAATCAAGGACACTTTACACACACACACACCACAACATTCTCATGAAAAACACACACAAACTGCTAAAAATATCGGCTCAGCAATGCAATTCGAAACTGAACAACATCAAATGCGCTGAATTAAACATTCGCCTCGTTTTACTGCGAGCAGAAACAGACATCAGCGTTTCAATACATGACCCGAGAATGAACCCAGACACCGTGTGTAGAAACCAAAATAACTACCGACCTGCTTCGTGTTCACTATGAATAATTAACTGAAAATGAACAAGTGCCATGGGATAGTATTTTTGCACCTTTAAGATCAATGTTATGCGAAAAAAGATGTCATTTTTCAGGTTGACTGGTCAATTCTCTCCATATGTGGTGCTTGTTGAATGAGCAAGGGTTTATGGGTAGCAGGTGAGCGTTTACCTGGGTGTCAGAAGTGTCGTCTGCTAGCTGAAGGCCGAAGTAATCTCGCTCCGTTAGCTCCAAGTGTTTGTACACTACGTCCAACAAGATCTGCCCCTGATCTTGCTTCTATAAGAGAAAGAAAGTGCGTTTTGATATCAGTTCTGGACTGTTAAAACAATAGCAAACACATTCAAAAACAAAAAGGCGCTATACAAACCAAAACATAAACCAATATATAAAAGCAGACAGAATGCAAACTCAAAAACTAATTTAACACAAAACAAACTAAACAAAAATCTAACAAAATGAATCAATGTATAAAATCCCAAACTAAATACTACAAAAAAAAAAACTAAAGCAAAAAACTAAACAAAATCTAATTAATAACACAAAACCCAAGCAAAACATACAAAAAAAAGAAAAGAAAACTAAATTAAACACAAATACAAAACCCAGAACAAAAAACCAAACCAAATAAAAGTTTGATATCAGTTCTGGACTGTTAAAACAACGGAGAACACACTCAAAAACAAAAGTCTTATACTAACCAAAATTAATCACAAAACAAACAACAAAGTCCATAAAAAAGCACAACACAAAACTAAAATGAAACGAAAAAAACAACACAAACTCCATCACAAAAAACATACCACACAAAAACAAGCAAAAATCACAAAACAAAATCTAATAAAAAATTAAAAAAAACTCAAGCCAAACAGCAAACAAAAACACACAAAAGCCAAAAACTAAACTACAGGTAAACACAAACCAAATACAAAACCCAGAACAAAAAACTAAACCATTTAAGTTTGAAACTCAAAACCAAAGTACTATACTAAACAAAATGTTACACAAAACAAACAGCAAAGTCAATAAAAAGCACAATACAAAACAAAAACCCCAATCTAAATACCACACAAAACACAAAAAAACAAGCAAAATCACAAAACAAAATCTAATAAAAAAAAAAAAAACCCAAGGCAAATACCAAAGAAAACACAAAAAAGCCCCAAACTAAACTAAACACAAACCAAATTCAAAACACAGAACAAAAAAATAAACCAAATAAAAGTTTGATATCAGTTCTGGACTCTTAAAACAACCAAAAACACACTCAAAAACAAAGTACTATACTAACCAAAATTGAACACAAAACAAACACCAAAGTGCATAAAACAAAACAAAGCACAGCACAAAACAAAAATCAAACCAAAAAAACAGAAACCCAATCTAAATACCACACAAAACACAAAAAAACATGCAATCAAACTAAATGAATCAATGTATACAATCCTAAACTAAATACTAGGGCTGCATGATTCTGGCTAAAACAAGAATCACAATTTTTTTTCTTAAAATCAAGATCATGATATAAAATAAAGGTTAATATGAGTATTATAGTATATAGGCTATTATTATTGTTAATTCTTAAACATATGGTAAAACAACAATAATAATATTAGGCCTATGTGTAGGTCTACTGTTGGTTAATATGCAAAATTTTGTATAGGCTTGGAATGGTGGACTTGAATAGACTTTAATTTTGTCCTGGTCATTAATGCACAGTAAAGTGATTACATCAGAATGCAGCTTTTTAAGCTGAATTATGTTTAAGACATATGCTTGCCATTTGTCATTGACAACATTATTAGACCCTTTTTTCCAATGGTAAAATGAGACATTTGTCCATTATCAGATTCCCTCTTGCATTGTAATCAACATTATATAGGCTAGAGTAGTTACAGTGACACTGTAAAACATTTATTTTCATGCACAACACTTTGTGTTCGCTATGTAGTCATAACTTTACAATGCAATATGATCATGTAAATCAAGCTTTTAGTTTCACTTTCACTGCCGAGTGCTGTTCATGTCATGGCTGCCGTCACTTTGCGAAAAAAAAACATGCATGCAAATCATACTCTCGCGTGGCTCCCAAACGATCGCTCTGTGCAACAAACTGAACGCTATTTACAACTTTATTGCTGTTATTCACAACCTATGCAGGTTTTGTTCACTAAAGTATGCACCATTCGCAGGCCCACGCGCATCTTCTCAGTAGTAAACAAACAGCTCTCGTGTGATTTCGCAGCCACGAATACATCATTACATAAAGACAGAAATGACATTTTTGAGTGAATTATACCTTATAAATGCAGTATGTGACACTTTTATACCATTCGGAGGTGTCCACATTGCTGAGTAGCGTATATAAAACAACATGAAGAAAAAACACTAAACAAAACACTAAAACTAAATAAAACCTGAAAAACAAAACGAAAGAAAAAACTAAATATAAAACACACAAAACCCAACCCGCAAACAAAAACACAAAAAAGTCAAAAACAAAACACAAAGAAAAAAAATAAACCAAGCACAAAATAAAACAGAACAAAAACTAAACCAAACACAATGTTTGCTGTGGAACAATAATTATTGCAAAAAAGTAAAAATAAAAAAGCTCTATACATATTTGAACTGAATTTTTAAAATAAGTATAAATATGGAACAAACAAAATACAAGCAAAAACTCCTGACACAAACCAAACCAACAAACAAACAAACAAAATAAAACAAAAAATAAATCAGTATTTTTAAAAACCTGAACCAAACAAAACTAAAAATAATACACAAACCAAAACATAAAAACAAAACAAAACATAGCACAAAGAAAAAAAATAATAATAAATAAAATAAAAAAATAAATCGCCAAAACAAAACACCCCCACCAAAAAACTAACAAAAAAACTATTCAAAACAGCAACCAACTTGAAATAAAAAACAAACCAAACCAAACACCATAAAGCAAAAAACAAAAAATAAAAATCATAACCAGAACACAAACCAAAGACAAAACAGTTTCTGGTGGTCGTTTCGGGGAAAAAAAAAAAAAGCCATTTTCACCAAAATAGCAAAAGTTTTAAACCAATATTTATTACCCCTGAATAAACCCCTGAAACACAATCCACTGAAAAGTTCCACTGAGAGTTATACAAGGCAATCATCTCCCATCTAGCTTAACCCTTCAGCCCCAGACGCTGTGATCTGATTCTGTGCAGCATGTATGATCATGACAGGCATGGCCTCGGGACACGCTTCCGTCCAACCCAGGAATGTGAAGCATCTGCCCGAAACAGCGCCTCCGAACTACACACAGAAAACCAATCCGAGCCGCCACACTGCATAACTCCAGTCTGCCTCTATTGTACCATCACAGACGGCTGGACTCCTGTGGTGATTCTCACCGACCTGCCATTTAGCAGACATTTTTCATCCAAAGCAATTTATCACACAATAACGGCAGCGCTGCGCTTCCAAATGCTGACACAGCAAATCTGAGAATTGAGCAGCGGTTTCTGGGTCACCTCTACCTGGGATTGAACTCGCAACCTCCGGAAGATCATTATTATCCTTAACAAGTGCGAAGGGTTGCTCAAGAAACTACATACACAGACACACTTGTACAGCTATCCTTATGGGGACTTCCTATAGACGCAATGATTTTTATACTGTACAAACTGTATATTCTTCCCGCAACCATGCACATAAACCCAACCCTCACATGAAACAATCTGCTCTTTTACAGTTCCAAAATACTTCATTCTGTGTGATTTATGAGCCATTTTCCCCATGAGGACTAGGGCTGTGCATTATGATGATATACTGTATATTGTATGGACAAAATAAAAAGTCTAAGCTCTCTATAAAATGTCGCAAAATACATCAATACCTAATAGATCTATTTAAATCTCTATCATTTGTGGTAAAACAGCAAAATATGCACAGATATTTATATATTTTGAGTTTTTGACAGCTTAGCTTTAGCTGCATGTTCTTTGTGTACAACTCTGATTGGTGTGATTTGCTTTATTGGACAAATTCAACTGTCTATCATAATTTTTTGAAAGAATAAGTTGTAATAAATCAAATGGATTAGCTTAAGCAAAAGCATTTAGCGTTGATTATCGTCTGATAACGCGTTCGTTGGCGAGTGCACACTTGGTTCATTTAAAAGTACAGATTTCAAGCTTTATGTGGATATATGTCTTATGTCTGTGAAGCAAGTATTCGCTGAGATACCAGTGTGTTTGTTGACCACATAAACTGTCGTAAAAGCACACGTCTGGTGCGAGCTTCTCCCACGGAGAATCGTCAGTCTATAGCGATCGATGATTGGCTCCTGTATTAGTAGGCGGGGCTTCATTCGTCATATTGACCGTTACACTTTCCCCATTCAAAACTAAACGAGTGACATGTCTTGTGTATACTATAGTCTTTGACGGAGATTAGCATTCTGTAATTGCTTGCAAGTTATTGCTTTAAAACATATTTCCTTATAAAGAAATGAATGACTTCCTTTAGGAACTCGACTAATTTGCTCTGTTGTAATCTTACCAAGTCAGGTTTGATATACTGTAAAACTAAACTTGACTTTTATTTGCATTTTTTTGAAACAAATGCGAATGATCTTGACCTCCTCGAAAGAGCCTAGAGTACTCTGAGTGGTGGTTGCCAGGGCGTTCCAATGGCGCCCCTAAGGCATTCTGATTGGCTTTTTAGTGCACTGCTGGAAGGCTCTGATTGGTTGCTATGTGGTTACTTATTGGCCCAGGTCCAATAAAAACCCACAATGTGAACTTCAACGTTTATTTATGGGATTTTTGTTCCTAGCTTTATTAAGAACCAGCTAAAAACACATGAACATAAAATAAAACACTAATTCCTCCATTTTCACATAATTATCAGTGACAATATTGTAAATAATTAATCATTTTGACCTCAATGTATTGGCAAGTATTAATTGTGTGCCTCTATATGTTTTTTTTAACTCTTAAAGTGCTGGTACCCGTCGATTAAAACGTTATGAATCACCAAAGACCAAACTTTCAGCTTAAAAAACGTCTTTAATGTTCGACAAAAAAAAAGTCACCTACATTTTGGATGACCTGAGGGTGAGTAAATTAATCGCAATTTTATTTCTTGTAATTTGAGCACATACAACCAGTCACAAAGTGCCAAGCAGGAAGTACATAAACTGATCAGCTCATGTGACATTGATGGATTTGAATAAAAACTATCTATTCTTTTCATTTAAACGTCCCATAAAGTGCTTTGAAATGTGTATTTTTATTCGATGTTTGACGTAATCTCAAGAGAAACATGAAGAGAGGGGAGAACATCATGTAGCTCCTCCCCTTTTGAAAAAACAGCCAATAGCGTTTTGTTTTATCATAGCTCTGCTTGCGAAAGTGATTAATATCCTTATAGATATCATAAAAACCAACAATTATGATACGAACATCTAAAAAACCTTATTTTAATATCATGGGCCCTTTAAAAGTTGAATTTCTTGCCCAAAGCCAAGAACAACACATTTAGAGCTTCCAGAAACGAGAAGAAGTATCACGTCAAAACCGTGACCAGTGGGATTAAACAGGTTAACAGCAAATTTGCATGTTTGGGTGGACTAACCAATCCCTTTAAGCCTTCTTGGGGAAAACGACTAGTCCTAACAGCTTGATTAGCTTTATTAAAGAGGCTGAGGGCACATGATTGGATGTGTGCATACTCACATTGACTCTGAAAGTCTGCACTGTGTTGTCCAGCAGTAAAACGTTACACTCCACCTGCGTGTGCTGTCTCTCTCTGGCCTCCTCCAACGCTCCCACATCGTAAGATCTGCCAGCAGGCAACCGGAAGCGTGCGGTCATTACGGTCCCCACTCCGTCTGAAAAACACACAGAGGCTAAAGGTCATTTGACCCGCAGTACACGCCATTAAGCAGTGTAAAACGCACACACTCTAGCCCATGTGATCCAACAGCAAACATCATTTACAAACATTCATCTGCACTCCACCTAAAAAGTTCCTGTAGCTATAAATGAGCACTGTAAATGCTTTGTAGATTCCTACTAGCATGAATGCTAAATACACACACACACACACACACACACACACACACACACAC
>CAIGQW010031024.1:114957-127235 GCA_903798125.1 Danio choprae
ACACACACACACACACACACACACACACACACACACACATCTTTCCTAACACGCCATTTAGATATTATTAGTCTCTCAACTAAAGACTCTCATAAAGGAATTTGTGGTCAAGGTTGGTGTGAAGATAATTCAGATTCATAAAACTCTCGAAAGGAAACTGCCTGATACATTTACTTTTTTACGTGAGCTAACCTGAATTAGCATCTGAAACTGCTCGCCTGTAATATTGAATGCTTTCATTCAAGGTTTCTTTTTTTTTTTTTTTTTAAGTGATACTAATCGCTCCGCTCAATGCAAGCGAGGTCATTTTTCCATCAGCTCTCAGATTCCTCAAGACAATCGGTGAGCTTGAGTTCCTCAAAAGATACTTTGTTGCAAACCTATTCATATTCGAAAAGAATGACTGAGGCATCTCAATGACAGAGATAACGTTTTCTACAGTGTCTACTAGAACTAACACTACGAATTCTCCTTTGTACACCTAGAAAATAAATTATATTCATCAGTTTCTGGCTGACGTTGATATTTTCAATGATAATAATCAGGGATAAAACACACAACGAATAAATACTAAGAAAAGATTTCAATGTTTGTTCATTCAAACATTGTTTTGATGAAAAGAACACCACAAAATATTAACTAATGTGCTAAAAATGCTAATGAATGTTTTTAATGCTAACACAGAACAGAGAGTTAATGCTCATTCTGAAGAATCTGAAGAAAGGAGTGATGGAAATGGCAAAAAATAAGTTTTTAATGCTCGCTTGAGGTGGTTTTTGACTTTAGAGAAAAGGGGTTAATGCAAATAATGGGAGATGGAAATGCATTTGCTGAAGGAACTCTGACCTAGCGAACATTACACCCATGTGACCAATCAACTGTCTCCATTATGCTTAACTTGTTTACAGCTGGTTACTAGGTTACCAATACTCAGCTGCTTTAACAAATTGAAGAAAACACACTTAATTCACATTTGGGACTTTTTAGATATATTTTTTCAAACTTTAAAAAGATTCGCTTCACGCTTTGATGGAAACCCGGCTACTGGTAAACTTCAATGCTTTGCTAGCTGGCTATTCCTAATCTAACTGGTTAATCCAAACTCATTGTATACATGTGCATAATTAAAATACGCACACAACTACAACAACAAAAGTTATGCTCTGCTTCTGCACAAAATGCTGTATGCACACAAGTGAACTGAGCTACATGCTAGTCAGATATTGCAAGAAATGTTGTAAATGGGCTTTTTTGTTACAATGGATTATTAAAGAAGGGTAAATGTATAATTAGACATAAATTACAATGACTTGTCAACACTACTATTTAATGCTGATGCATGTTTAAATTAGTTTTTTAACATTTTGTCTGCAAACATTTTGTTTTTAAATTATATGCCATTTGGATTAAAGTGTAAAACCTGAAATGCATGTATGTGAAAAAAAGTGGTAAAAAAATAATTTCTGGCACTTTACTATGACTGGTTTACCACCTCAGAACGTAACACTTATAATAGCATAAAGAGTTAGCCAATTGCGTAAAAAAATCCACATTTTTTGTAGAAATAGCCAACAATATATAGTATGAGGGGCCTCACAGTGGCGCAGTGGGTAGCACGTTCGCCTCACAGCAAGAAGGTCGCTGGTCGCTGGTTCGAGCCTCGCCAGTTGGCGTTTCTGTGTGGAGTTTGCATGTTCTCCCTGTGTTGGCGTGGGTTTCCTCCGGGTGCTCCGGTTTCCCCCACAAGTCCAAAGACATGCGGTATAGGTGAATTGGGTAAGCTAAATTGTCCGTAGTGCATGAGTGTGAATAGGTGTGTATGGATGTTTCCCAGAGATGGGTTGCAGCTGGAAGGGCATCCGCTGCGTAAAACATATGCTGGATAAGTTGGCGGTTCATTCCGCTGTGGCGACCCCAGATTAATAAAGGGATTAAGCCGAAATGAAAATGAATGAATGAATATAGTATGAGTCGAAATGAAAGATTTTTCTTTTATGTCTAAAGTCATTCGAATATTAATTAAAGTTCACCTTCCATGAAGACCTTTTGTAAATTCCCTTGTGTAAATATATATCAAAAATTTTCGATTAGCAAACATGAATGGCTAAATAACTCATTTTACTTTAAAGGCGATTTCTCAATATTTAGATTTCTTTGAACCCTCAGATTCTACATTTTGTTAAATAAACTACATTTAAAGAATTTTACCGTCAAAAACACAAAACCAAAACAACAAAACTGTAAAAATTTATCTTGAACGAGAAACTCTAGACTCTGCTTTATGCAGTTTACTCTTGATTCTTTAGTGCCAAACCATCTGATGGCCCACCATAGAAATCCAGACTTGAGACAACCCAATGCTAGGTTTGGTTTCTAGACACCTCATTTTGGACGTTTTCAAAAATATCTAGAGCCAGACTTTAGGTTATTATTACACCTTTTTAAAATGTATTTTGAGCTTGTCCACTTTCAACCACTTTTAGAGGTTTGGTCAAAAACCCATCTGGTTAGATTGCTTTAGACACTGGTGTGGTTTAAAGCATTCAAACAACCAATCTATGACTCTACAAACCCATAGTCTCGAGTCATTGTTTACCATAATATGACTAATGTTGTTCATTTACATAATTTTCCTCTGCACTTTAACCACAACATGAAAGAAAACAATGATTTCTGGCCACAGTGCAGCTCACGGGGAGCAGGTTATGAGCTTACGCGATGTCGTATACAAAGTCTCTTTCCAGGAACACTGGCTTAACACATTCACAGTGCTTTAACTGGTGCTAAGGTCAGGTAAGAGGGTGACTACCATTTAATAGCATGTAAAAGTCACAGTTACTGGAACATCACAGTTACCTGGAAAACCTAAAGCATCTTTGATTTAACAATGAATGTCAATGGGGTACAAACAACACTCAGTTGGACTCCATTAAGTTTCTTTTTAAAGGACAAAAAATACAGTTGTATTGCTTGAAATGTCTTATTTTGTGTTTCAAAGAAAATTGGAGCAGGTTTGGGAATGGGATGACATGAAAGCATGGCTGCTCGATATTGGAAATAAACTGACAAGGCGATATTTAGATTTTCTGCGATATAATTGCAATATGAATACAACTCCACTAGATTACTTAATCATTTCTATTTGGTAAGAATTCATCATTTTAGATTCATTTTGATGATTTTGGGGCAATTTTTTGTTTGTTTGTGTTTAACGCCATGCCAGCTTCTATGCCTGTTTTCATGGCGAGAAAACGTATACTACGGATATAAATCTCACATAATTTATAATAATTAAAGCCAACACAATCGACTAAAACATGCTTGATGGATAAAATGCGTTTTACAAATAGGATTTTGTAGCGAGTGCACACAAACAAAGTGCTTTAGGCTGTGCAATTAATCAAAATTCACTTTCGTTTATTTTTTTTGTGTCATATCCAAATCCTGCCCCCTTTCCAGCAGCCCGAATTTGTTCCTCCGCATATCTAAATTTCACATGACAATCAGTCAAATCATGTAACATGCCTTTTTGCAGCATGGGACGCGCTTGTTTTATCGAAGTGTACTTGATTTATTCACGTTTTTAAAAGCGCAAAAGAGAACGAGATGAAGCATTTTTAGCATAATCTGCTCACCTAAATAGACAAAAACAGGCAAAAATGTGTCAAAACGCAGCGCGTAGTGATTATTCACATAATTCCATGTTTGTTATGTAAGAAATGAACATAAACAGTTGAGAATGAAATGCATATGTAACAGTAAAGCATGAAAAATGCTGCAAATGCAGAGTGCATTAAAAAAAAAACAATGAAGAGATTATATCTTATTAGGAGGTTACATCAATTTGGTGTGAGTCAAGATATTGAGATGGTATACAAGAACTTGGTTGAAAGTGTTGTGAGTTTTAACATGATTGCATGGTATGGAATGTTGCCAACTAAGGAAAAGCAAAAACTGTGTCGAGTAGTAAAAATTGCCAGTGCAATTGTAGGTAAAGCACAAAGACAACCAAATGAAATTTATTCAATGAGAATTAAACAGAAAGCACGTGTCATTATTGAAGATTGTTACCATCCCTTAAATATAAAATTTCAGCTCTTGCCATCAAAAAGACATTTTAGGCAACCTCAAGTAAAGAAAAATGTGTATCAAATGTCCTTTGTGCTGACTGCCATTAGACTTTTAAATATTGGGTTTTAAGTATGTATAGGGTTTTAAATTGAGTTTTTTATTTGATATATGTGATGACGTGCCTGTTTTTTCTGTGATGTGTGTAATGTGAACGCCAATGTGGTTGTGTGGTGAAGCCAAAGATAAATTTCCAATTGTGGACAATAAAGAAAGTAAAGTATATTGGATCCATGCGGCTTTTAAAGTGAGAGCGCACTATATTCCTGCTGCCGACAGTGCTTATCATCACTATTAATCAAACAAGAAAGACAAAACTAAAATCCCTCACTGCTCTTGACTGAAGGATTATGTAGCTTTGATAAGAAACAAATCAAGTTTGCTTCTTACAGTGAAGACTTCATTTATCAGTATTTTCTCAAATTTGAGGACTTTCTTTCTTTCTTTTTGCTACATTATTGAGAATCTTTAAATAAATCGATCAGAAACTCATATTATAGCCTGCTCATAATAGTTTTAAATAATCGTGACTACAATACTGACCAAAACAATACAATAAGGTTTCATTGGTTAATGTTAGTTAATGTATTTACTAACATGAACTAAGAATGAACAATACTTGTATTTATTACCATTTATTAATGATAGCTCAACATATACTATTGCATGATTAAAACCCCAACCCATGCCTGTTAACACTAGTTTATACACTGTTAGTTAACGAACAAACAACTTTATTATTATGATTAACGAATGTTTTTAGGGGTTTTTGGCTTTAACATTATAGGACAGTGAAGATTATAGAATAGGGAAGAATCGGCAAAAGACCTCGAGCTGAGAATCGAACTTGTATCACCGTTAACACTGTAGTGCCATGTGTTGATGCACTAATGTTAACAAAAATAAATACCATACTGCTCACTGTTAGTTCATGTCAGTAAATACAGTAACTAACATTACAACCTTTTTGTAAGGTGTTACCAAATATCTATTCTTTTTCAAAACTACAGATTAGGGCTGCATAATATTGGAAAAATCTAACATTGAAATATCTTTTTATTCTGCAATATATATATATATTGCGATGTGATTACAATTTCACTAGATGAGTTGAATAAATGTTTGGAAAGAATTTATAATTTTAGATTGATTTGAATGATTCTGTAGGGGAGTGCATAAAATATAGGAAACAATATACAAGCATGGATAAATTAAATAAAGAAAAATTAATTCATTCATTTTCTTTTCGGCTTAGTCCCTTTATTAATCTGGGGTCGCCACAGCAGAATGAACCGCCAACTTATCCAGCATATGTTTTACGCAGCTGATGCCCTTCCAGCCGCAAGCCATCACTGGGAAACATCCATACACACTCATTCACACACATACAGTACGGACAATTTAGCTTACCCAATTCACCTATACCGCATGTCTTTGCACTTGTGGGGGAAACAGGAGCACCCGGAGGAAACCCACGCGAACACGGGGAGAACATGCAAACTCCACACAGAAATACCAACTGACCCAGCCGAGGCTCGAACCAGCGACCTTCTTGCTGTGAGGCGATTGTGCTACCCACTGCGCCACCGCATCGCCATAAAGAAAAATATACAAATTAAATAAACAGCGTTTTATTGTTTTCACAAGAGTCAAAATGTAGTCAGTTATACAATAATTGAATAATCAAATGTAAAGTAATACTGCATAGTCTTCGTTTTATAAACAATTCAATAAAATTAATCGATATTAATTTTTCAAAGTTACAAACGGTAAATATTCTCATGCCTGAATGCTTTTAAAACCCTTACACAGTCACAGGCCTCAAAAAACACTCACAAAATGCTAAAGACTCCAGACTCAATATTGCGTATACTTGCGATGTGTCTATTGTGAATGAACACATTGCAATATCGATGCTGAAACGATATATTGTGCAGCCCTACTACAAATGCTACAAAAAAGTATAAACAGTATAAAACGCACTTGAAACGCTTACACAGCCACAGGCCGAGCAACTGATAAACTTTCACACCAACATACAGTAGTTAAACTTACCAATGACTCCACAAATCATGTGAACTGTGGTGAAGGTCAACTACAAATCCAGCTCAACATTAAAAATCCCACAACACGACTATTACAGATAAACACATTGCGATGTCAGTGCTGATCCTACACATTGTGCCCTAAATGACCACATTTTCATCAATATTACCATTTTACAAACAAATAAAACAAATAATAACTATTCCCCTATAGTCCTTTGAAATGACATGCGCATCAGTTATTATTAACAATTGCTTGCATAGTTTATTCTTACATTTTGTTTTGGGGGGGTCTAAAAAAAGATGCACCCAAGTTTCTTTACATATGTACGAAACAAGCTCTCATAACACTAAAGGGCAGCTGTGTAAACAACAGGGGGTCAGAGTTCATGACCTTTAGGAACAAACATGCAACCTTTCAATGCAGTCACAGCCACACATTTAAACTCAACACCCAAATTATCACCTTAGAATACGTGACAATTTACACGGAACGGTACTGTCAGACAAAATGTGCCATCAATGACAAGCGAACCTGAGCATACTTGAACTTTTGACATCCGTTTGACTAAATTTACATCCTTTTTAAAACAAATCGCATCACTGTTTATGATCTTATGATCACTGTTAAGGTGGCGTCTGTGAAATAAGACGATTTGAGGTATAAAAACCTCAAAGATTTTAATCGTAAGATATCAAAAATCACACATCGTTCCTATAAATAACCTTCATATCTGATAATTACATCAGCGCAGCTTTCTTTGTCCTGCGTATCAGTGCAGAAAGGATCATCTCTTTGTATAACTTGGCAATAAATGTGCTTGTGTGTGTGTGTATGAGAAAGTGTGTGTGGTGGAACGTTTCTCTTCTGTAGAAGTTTCCCCGGATGCCATCAAATACCACAAACACCGAAACTCTTACAATTTTCCACTGAGCGGGGTTCAGACCACCAACACCAACACAAGATCACAGTCTGTGAGGTTACAAAATGAGTTTACCCCCACCCAAAAAAAACCCCGTCTGGGTCAGCCTCCCCAAACCAAATCCTGGATAACATTTCCATTCGTGTCTCTAATGTGTCATAATAACCTCTATAACAAAAGCACCATATGCTAAAGACGCTCTCATAGGGATTCTGTGAGAATGAAGTGAAAAATCCATTATTAAAGGAATAGTTCATCCAAAACTGAAAACTCTGTCATCATTTACTCGCCTTTTACTTGTTCCAAACCTGTTTGACTTTCTTTCATCACACAAAAGAAGATATTTTGAAGAATGCTGGAAACCTGTGACCATTGATTTCCTTAGTATTTGTTTTTCCTACAATGGAAGTCAATGGTTACATGTTTTCAGCTTTCTTAAAACTATTGTCTTTTGAGTTCAACAGATTAAAGGTTTGGAACCATTAGGGGGTGAGAAAATGAGTCAATTTTTGGGTTTACCATCCTTTTTTAATTATTAATTGACAATAATGTCAATAATCGTAACATAAAAATTACAATAATTACATTAATTAAAACAAAATATTGAACATAATGTTAGTTTGTGGTCAAATTCAATTAATTTTGTGGTATTTTTCATTTTAAGGATACTTTTACAAGTTAGGGCTGCACGATGTTCGAATAATCTGACATTGTGATATTTTGTTTTGTTGCGATATATATTACGATATAAATACAATTTCAGCAGATGATTGAATCGCTCTATTTGGGAAGATTTTATTAATTTATATCGGCTGGGGTGATCAAGTCTTTTTTATATGAAGTGCATCTGCATAAATTATTAAAAAATTATTATTAGCAAAAATAAAAGTGAAATAAACATTACGGTAAAACGCTCATCATAATATATATGGTTTTCTGGTTAGTCTGACAGTATTCAAGTACAGAAATTGAACAATCAGACGCAAAAGAACATGGTCATCATTTTATAAATAAAAAATAAAAAAATATTTATATGTAAATATAAATATAAATAATATATTTGTCTGTTTATCTTTAATAAACAATCTAATCCTACGATGTAACTATTGTAGATACACACTACGATATCGATGCTCAAGCGATATATTGTTCAGCCCTATAACAAGTAAATGTCGAAGCAGGCTCAGATGTTTTTAAATGGTTTCGCTTTAGGAACTAGTTGTACTGGATGTCAAGTGGCAGCCCAAAACAGCACAGCCAAGACATATTAAAGTAAAAAAAAAATATTGCAAGGATTGAACATCAAGTGGCTGCCTACAATATTTTAATTATTATTTTAAATAAATATTTTAACAGATGGAGCTGACTGAAAATTTACAATAAATATTTATATATAATTGTATAATTGCAGCATTCCTAATGTCACACATGTTTTTACCAATTGCTTGCATGCTTAAAGGAACACTTAAAATAAAATGCAAACTGGAAACTGTTGAGTTTTACCATTCTTGAATCCATTCAGCCAATCTCCAGGTTTGGCAGGAGCACTTTTACCTTAGCTTAGCATAGATCATTTAATTGGATTAGACCATTAGCATCTCATTTAAAATCTCTCCTGTAGATTCATTGTGTACTAAAACTGAAAGAAAATGGAAAGTAGCTATTTTCTAGGTGAATATGACTAGGAACTATACTCTCATTCCAGCGTAATAATAAAGGAACTTTGCTGTTGTACCATCATCATTGCGCCTACTGCAGCCATGGTATGGCAGCAAAGTTTTTTGATTTTTACGCTTGAATGAGAGTACTGTTCCTAGCCATATTGACCTAGAAGATAGCAACTTGACTTCCAAAAACATGGAGTGTTCCTTTAAAAGATAAACCGCAAAATAAAAAGTCTGTCATCATTTACTCACCCTGAACTTGTTTTAAAACAGGTAAACTTTCTTTGTTCTGCTGAACACAAAAGAAGTTATATTGAAGAATGTTGGAAACCAGTAACCACTGACTTTCAAAGCATTTGTTTTTCGTACCGTGGATGCCAATAGTAATCGGTTTGCAACAGTCTTCAAAGTAACTGATGAGAGAACTTTCATTTTTGTGTGAACAATGCCTTAAAAGACACATGATGTAATTTTCGCCACTAGAGGGAGCGTATTCACAACAAACAAATGCTTTTTTGATGCCATTTTGCTGGAAACAGCTGAGCTTTTATTATGCCACAGTCCTCAGCTTCCAGCGCACTCATGATCACGTGGACAAGAAGCAGCACTGTTTTATTATACTACATACATTTTAGAGTTGTTATAATGCCGCTCTGTGCAGTCTAATGAAACACACAACATATTCAAAGCATCTTGTTTCCTTTTTTGGGGAAATTGATGGCATGTGACCAATTAAAACTGCAAAAATCAATTCAATCAATCTTCAAAACATTTGGGATAAATATAAATACATGTGTCAGCCAAATATACTATATAACATTATTCTTTTGCATATTTTATTGGATATTATATCACATACATATTGTGCCTTTACTGCAATACAATTAATAATTAGTGGCATAAATAAGAATTTCACAAGTAATTCTTTTACACTACTAAAATGTTTGCTTGCAAATGTCCAATGCAGACCGTGCACTTGAGAAATCACTTGCTTACTTAAAATGTAGAAGTAATTTTTTGTACAATTGCATACATACCAAAAAAAATGCTTCGTAAACATCAAACAAACCCTGCTGAGAACCACTGAGCTAGAAGATGAGAAGACAAAGATGCTAACAGACCAACAGGCTGCCATTCATCCATCCATTCATGCACGCAACACATGATCCATCCAAGTTACCTATTACACCTGAACCAAAGCCAACCCCTCTGCAGTAAAAAAAAACATTTTACAAAAATAACCATCGACTTCCACAGTATTTGCTTTTCCTACCCTGTCAGTGGTTACTGGTTTGCAACAGTCTTCAAAGCAACTTCATTTGTTTGGAACAGGTCAAGTGTGAGTAAATGATGACAGAACTTTCATTTTTGGTTGAACGATCCCTTTAAAGACACATTATGTAATTTTCGCCACTAGAGGGAGCGTATTCACAACAAACAAATGTGTATTTCGATGCGCAACACAGAATCAGCGGAGCATTTATTATGCCACAATCCACAGCGTCCAGTGCACTCAGGATCGCGTGGAGAAGCAGAAGCACTGTTTTATTATACTAAATACATTTTAGATTTGTCATAACGTTGCGCTGTGCAGTCTAATAAAACACACAACATACTTAAAGCATCTTGTTTCCCTGTTTTCCATAAAAACATTTAAAAAATGAAGGGTGTATGACTAGTGAAAATTGCAAAAAATAAAAAATAAATTAAAAAAAAAAAAATCAATCAAACATTCTTCAAAACATCTGGAATAAATGTAAATATGTAACACTATTCTAGTATTTTTGGGATATTTTATTGGATATTTGGATATATTATTGACACATTGTGCCTTTAATGCAATATAATAAATAATTAGTGGCTTTTTACTTTTTTACACAGCTAAAATGCTTGCTTGTAAATGTCCAATGCAGATCGTGCACTTGAGAAATCACATGCTTAAAATGTAGAATGTACAACTGCATACATACCAAAAATATGCCCTGTAAACATCAAACAAAACCAGCTGAGGACCACTGAGCTAGAAGATGAGAGGACAAAGATGCTAACAGACCAACAGGCTGCCGTTCATTCATCCATCCATCCATTCATTCATTCACGCAACACATGATCCATCCAAGTTACCTATTACACCTGAACCAGAGCCAACCCCTCTGCAGTAAAAAACATTTCACAAAAATAACACAGTCGCACAACACATCACATTATTTCTTTTGGGATGAAACAGGTGCATGTGAAGAACACTGGCATTACAGTCTGCTGAAGAATGCGCACTCACTCACACACACACACACACACACACACACACACACCAGGGGGGACAGAACAGGAGATGATGTCACCGACTCAACCAGGGGAGATGCGTAGTGCCCAGAAAACAATTAAAACAAACCTTTACGGTGACACATTGCACCAATATAAGGATCCCCACAGCATGCGAGCAGATTATTGGCATGCAAAGGATGAAGGCTGGGGGTTATGTAATGATGTGGCAGAGAAAACACGGCACAATGGGGAGCAAAGCCGAGACGTACAGATGTGACATAAACCTTAACCAAACGCACACAAAGCTCAAACGTATCTCACATGACAGCTCAAGCATCTGGAAAAGAGGCCACCAAGAGGGTTGCCAGGTATCAAGAAGAGAAAAGAAACACTGTGCGCGTGCAATCCATGTTTGCCTGGCCGCTCAAATCAGTGCATTTGGACATCATATGGATGGATTATCGTGACAAGCAGCAGAAATTAAACCACGGGTGTTACATAAAGGCATTTATGCAGCAACCTGTCCCTTAAAAAATCAGCTTGAAAGGTGAACGCACGCTTAGTTGCCTGTGCATCATTTCAGGGATCTGGAAGCTTGCATTGGCTGGATTGGTTGCTATGCAATGGGATAAAAAAGGAAGACGGGGTATGCATGCATGCACGGTGACACAAATACTGAAATACACGCGTAACGCACGCTTACCTTCATATACAGGTCTAGGAGAGTCCAGTGAATTGAAGATGATCTTGAATTATGATGAAAGGAGAATAGGAGGAGGAGGAGGAGGTGGAGGGGGGAGAGGACAAAACGGCAGCTCATCTGCAGGAAAAGAACCACATTGCTGTAGGAGTTCACATTACATTCGATTCAAGGGGCCTCTGGCATCATAATTCCGCGCAAAATCAAAAATGGCAAACGCGATCCTGGGTGCTTGTTCTTGGGTGCGGCGCATTGAATGAACGCAGTTGCAGTCGTCTCCGTGGCTGCTGCTGGCCGGGTTTAGCTCTATAATCCTGCATATGTCTCTCTCTGTATTGCTGCTACTGGCTGCTGCGGCTGCAACGTGCAGCGTTAACATGGCGAAACCGCTCACGCCCCGCCCACATTCTCATAGTCTGACGTGGGGGCGTGGTCGATGGGGCGGAGGCGGGGTTTCTGGAGTCGACGCACAGCTACTTATGTTCGGCTCTCGCTCGCGGAGGGATAGATAGATAGATAGATAGATAGATAGATAGATAGATAGATAGACAGA
>CAIGQW010031024.1:140487-156735 GCA_903798125.1 Danio choprae
CTATCTATCTATCTATCTATCTATCTATCTATCTATCTATCTATCTATCTATCTATCTATCTATCTATCTATCATTCTGTCTGTCTGTCTGTCTGTCTGTCTGTCTGTCTGTCTGTCTGTCTGTCCATCTATCATCTGACAGACTGTACAGCTTTCAAAATCTTCTACCTCTTCAAAGAACTTCTTCAAACTGCTAAACAACATCAAAATGCGTTTACAAACTTCACTCATCAAGATTAATAATCGTTATTCAAGTTACTGACAGTAGCCTAACCTGTAAATGATAAAATACAACAACAGGAAATGTACCTTAGTTTTGCTCATGTTATGCCTTTCCATCCACGCGATGGCGCTAATGACCGGGAAACACTATTTATAATCCACAAGTATGTTTGTCTTCTCATCTCAGCGAGCAATAACGACGACTGGCAACTTGTGTTTAGATGAATAGAAATGATTTACCTCAGCTTTGTTGACAGAATCTACCGCGGACACACAATAATTCAGGTACTACGCCTTAATTTTTTTATTCTTAAACCTGAACAGCATAATACATGTCGAAGTATTTTATATTATGAACATTATAAACAATCAATGAAACATTAACGTTACATTAAGCGTTCATACTAAAATACATCAATTTAAGAAAAAGCAACAAAGTAAAGCAGCCCTATTTAAAGACGTCTAGCGTGAGAGGAAATCAATACTCATATGAAAAATACTGTTGTAAATGATATTAAACATAGTGTTTTGAACCATACTATAGTAAAGTTCTTGAATATTCAATAATTCAATAGTAACACAACACCTAATGTAGGCCTTGTAATACAAACAAATGACCAAATAGTGTAATTTTCTACTACTATAGGCTATATACTATATTCCACAGATTCATGTAGTTCAAACGAATTTTTTTACAGCATTTCTGCAGTTTACTATAGTTAATACTAAAGTATGTTGTAGCATTCATTAACAAAGAGTTGTAAATGTATACAGTAGCTATAATATGCTTTATTTTGGTTTAGAAACACTGTATTATAATTATAAATTACTTTAGTATTTTTTCATGATGGCATTAAGCACATACTTGTGTCTACGCATGCTATAATTCATATAATTTTTGTTATAAAAGTATTAACCTTGCACAGGTACATTTTACAATAGAACAATTCCCTCAAATACAATTAGAGAACTGAAGGAACGCTTAAGTGCTGTTAATTTACAAGAGGCCATTTATGCAATGCACCCTTTGACATCACAAACCTTTATATTTTTATGCTGATAAATGGTTGGGAGCACTTCATGAATGGCTTGCTGAATGCTAGAGATTTTGCTTTTATTGTGAAGTCCCAAAGGCATTGTGATAAGAGTAATAACAGCAATTCAAGGCCAAGGTGTAGAGCGGCCTCAAAAGTGTGTGTGTGTGTGTGTGTGTAAGAGAGATGTTTGTGTTCACTACGTGGTCACTT
Source organism: Danio choprae (assembly GCA_903798125.1). NCBI lineage: Eukaryota > Metazoa > Chordata > Actinopteri > Cypriniformes > Danionidae > Danio > Danio choprae. The sequence continues at coordinate 141,957 of CAIGQW010031024.1, forward strand.
CAATATGCAAAAATATATATTTTTATTTATTTTTTCCTGCACTTTTCTGGGTGCATTTATTATTCCTCAGAATTCCAATACTGATTGATTTGTTTTTTACATAAAGTCTCGAAACATTGACTGAAGCTTTCACACTGTGTTGCTTAAATGGAGTTTGTCCCCAAAATTTCCCATACGTAAGTTTTTATATTTGCATTATTAAACAAAGTCAGTTTATCTGGATTTTTTCAGTCCCATCAAGAGAAAGCTTTTATATTTGGTTGCATTAAGTTAAACTATCTCCTGCATCGTGTTTATGGCAAATCAAAACTGCTTAATATAATAATAATAATAAAAAAAAAAACAATATACTGTATACTGTAGCATTTAGCATTTCAGAGTACAGTGTATGTGTTTGCATAGGTTTATTTACAGAGATAATGAAGCTTTTTTGTCATTAGATCTGTACTCGCATAATGTCCAATTTATAATGACCTGATTTTCCACATGCTTTTTAAATCTTGCACTGCATAGTTTGTCCACAAGGTGTCAGCACTAAACCAGCCTATTGTTTTATTGTCAGAAAAGAAACGGGATCAACCATTAAGAGATGTACTATGCAGGCACCAGTAGGTGGCAACATCTCTTTGCAAAAAAATGTCAAAATCATGTTTTTGTCGTTTATGCATAGTTGATAGCAGTATCGGTCTCAAAACCCTTAAAAAATGTGTATTACAATCAGCCAAAATGCAAAAAAAAGCATTTTTTTATAACAATATATTTTTTCGCATACGCGATTTTTATTTATTTTCTGTTTTTTTTCATAACGTGGACCATAGTTGCTATTTTTGAGCAACTATGGGAGCACTGTTAGCTTAGCTTAGCATAAATCCTTGAATTGGATTAGAGTAGTCAACATTTGAAGTGAATCAAAAAAAGTTTATGAAAAATTGTCTAAAACTATTAAACAAAACTCAGTCTTGACTTTCAATAAGCTTTTTGATCCACCATTTTAACTTTACATTTTTTTATGAATAATGGTTACTATAGACCAGTGTTTCTCAACCATGTTCCTGGAGGACCACCAGCACTGCATGTTTTGGATGTCTCCTTTGTCTGTCTCACCTATTACAGGGATTTTAATCTCTACTAAGGAGCTGTTGATCTAAATCAGGTGTGTTTGGAGACTGGAAATGTGCAGAGCTGGTGGTCCTCCAGAAACGTGGTTGAGAAACATTGTTATAGACCATTAGCATCTTGCTAAAAAACCCCCCCCAAAAAACAAGAGTTTCAAAAATTGTTCTTGATTCTTCAAAGTTTTATTTCTAGGCCGTAATAATTTCTAAAGTGTAATAATCTAGGAACTTTGCTGCCGTACCATGGCTGCAGTAGGTGCAATAATATTATGCTGTGCTGTTGCCTTGTTACCAAGCTGGGGATTATTTTCAGGTGCTGCAAAATGTAATAGTGCCTGCTGCATCAATGGAACAGCAGCAAAGTTCTAGAAAATAACAACTTTACATTTCTAATCGTTATTTGTATGCAATGTAAATACAGAAGGAGTCAAAATCTAAATAAATTTTTTTTTTAACGAGATGCTAATGATTTATGCTAAGCTACGCTAAAATTGCCCCCACCAGTGAACTTAAAAATGGTAAACCTCAACTCTAGGGGAGTTGTAAAATGAGCCTATTTCCAAAAAAAAGTGGAGTGTCCCTTTAACCTTTATCCACTGATACTGATGGAACTGAAGTGCAGCTGTAAAAATGTAAGTACAGTGAGGTTTTTGCTTCTTCCAGGTTTTCTTTCGATAATGATGCACTCTGTCAGACCAGAGTTAAAAGAAAAACGGAGAGCTCAAAGAGTCTTTTCTGACAAATAAAACTTCAAGGAGAGAAAAAAAAAAAAAAAGCGCAGTTCGAATGATTTCCTTTTCAATTTCCACTCAAAGTTCAGAGGGAATTGGACAGTGGCTGTGAAGAATATGGGTTTCTTTCGGAAGATCTTTATGATGTCTGTTTCCAGTTTCTAGTAAACCTGAAGCCTTATGGGTAGATTTTCTGGAACTTGTCTTTCTCTTGGATCTTTCTTCAGCCAAGCATCTCTTCAAACATTATGTTTTTGATCATGTTTTTGAGCGTTAATGTTTTTTTATTCCATATATGATATCACCCTTTTTTTAATAACAACCCAATTTTTCATATATGCAATTTAGATTAATTTTCCACTATTTTTCAATAAGGTGTCAACAGTGAACTCCTCTATTGTTTCACTTGTGGAAAAGAAACAGAGATGGAAAAATGTTATTGAAAATGACTAAAAATGCTGTATTGTGCATGCCAGACCAGTAGATGGCGATATTATGTTTTCCCAAAGTCACATTTTTCTTTGTTTATATACAGAGTCTGCATTTTACTTACTTTAAAGCGTAAGTACAGTGAGATTTTTGTTGCTTGCAGGTTTGATGCACTCTCTCAGAAGTTTAAAGAAAAACCAACCCAAACTCACGGCAATTCGTAACTTTTTGATTTAGTAGCTAATTTGTATTAATTGTACAATCTCCTCTGTATATTTAAGTACAATTTGCTCATCCCCCAATGAGGGGTAGGGTTAGGGGTGGGGGTTTTTAACCTTTAAAAATCATAAGAATTAAATTGTAGGAATTTGTACAAATTAGCTGCTTTTCTGACAATAGTTAAGTAAAATAGTTACGTTTCCATGCGATATCGGGCTGGAAAAACACTCACTGGCTCACTGGTTTTCAGAGTCTTTTCTGACAAATACAACTTCAGGGAAAAAAAGAAAAAATTCTATTAACCTGAGGCATTATGGGTATTTTGTTTTGTTTTGGAACTTGTCGTTCTCTTGTAGAGGACCTTTCTTTAGCCTCTTCCAACATAATGTGGCTCTCATATCAATGTTTCCTTCAGTAAAGACAAGACGGAGAAAATCCCTCACCCACAATGCACCGCAACATAACATTGCTGGAGCCGTCAATACAGCATGATTGAGTATTGTCCATCTGAATACATGATCGTTGGCTGACAACAATCTTTTATCACACCTGAATGAGAGGGACGTTTTGGGAGACCAGCGAGACAAATCTTGTTCCCTAAAATTACATTGAAGGGGATTGAACAGGTGTGAATGGCATCTAATGAGAGAGGGTGTCAGACTGAAGAGACAAGGCCATTCAAAAAACAAACAAAAAAAAGACTGTAATAAGGCAGACAGTGGGCCATTGTTAAGAGCAAGCATGCCTTCAATGAGGAATTTAATGAATAATTTGCCCAAAGATGAAACTTCTGTCATCATTTAATCACCTTTTGTCGGTTCAAACCTACGTGACTGACTTTCCTCTGTTGAACAAATGAAAATAATAATATACAAAAAAACTGCTCTGTAGATGTGTGAAAGTGTTATAAAATGCTTACATTTGACTGATTCAGACTTTAAATGAGTCATTAAGAGGACTAACAAGTCAAATCACCGTGTGTATTTAATTCACTAGACACTGAATCACTGGTTGCGTTTTTGTTTTTGATTCACTGAAAAGAATTGGGATTCGAGTAATTTATTCAGGAATCGAAAACAACTGGACATTCTGTATGTTTTTGATTCAATAACAAGAACCTTTAAAGAGTCATTTGTCAGTGAATCAAATTTCACTGGTCACTCTGTTTGTGTATGATTCACTGAGAAAGAACAGTTTAGAGTCACTTGTTCATGAATCAGTCTACATTGGATGCGCTGTATATGTCTGATTCACTAATAAGAATCTGCATTTAAGAATCATTTGTCAGTGAATTAAGACTACACTGGTCACTCTGTTTGTATTTGATTCACTGAGAAAGAACAGTTTAGAGTCACTTGTTCATGAATCAGTCTACACTGGATGCTCTGTATATGTTTGATTCACTAATAAGAACTTTTGTTAAAGAGTCATTTACCAGTGAATCAAATTACACCGATCACACTGTTTGTATTTGAGTCACTGAAATAGAACAGTTTAGCACTTCTTCATAAAACTGAAAATTTTGTATGTTTTTAATAACTCAAAAGAAGATTTATATTACTAATTTGTTCCTGATTCAGTTGTTAGGGTTAGGGTTTCCATACATTTTCATATGGAAAACATGAAAGATGTTATCTGTAGGAAATTAGCATCAAATTAAATCTGTAAACATGGGTAAATTAAGTTTTTCTTTGTTCTATGGGAGTGTAGATTCAGCATGTCACCATTAATGCATAAGGTTAAAGATTCATTTTGAGAAAAAAGTGATTATTATTAAATCACCGCTTCACGCAAACATGATTTTTCCACGAAATGTAGTCATGTGTTTAACTCATGAGGGTGAGTAATGACAACATGACGACATCACTGTCATTCTTGCATGATTTTTTTTCTTCTTCTGCATTCGTATCCTCTGTTTAGCACAAATCCCCACCGGCCAAACAACCACACAATCAAAGAGCAGAAAACTCCCTAAAGACTTCTGCTGATTTACATGCCACTGGGTTCGTTCGGCTCATTACTGTCAATTATCATCACCTTCTTTTTCAAATCCCATACATATTCCATTCACAACACCCACCTTATGTAGGTCCCAATCGCAGATGCCTCAGATCGCAGCTCAACAATAAGGCTATAGCATAGCTGTGCTTGTAAAGCTCCTGCTTTCAAGAGTCGCTGGCTCATGCTGTAATTAGCAGGTGGAAATATAATCAGAGGGCTTGGAAACACTGTTCAAGGTTTTGGAATGGAAAACTCGTTATATAAGTATCTGTGTAACTGCAGTCTCATTATCTGAAGTGTTTTTTATATTGTTAATTTGTTATTTCATTCGTAACGTCATTTGAGTATGTACTGTACGACCAGAAATAACTATCGGTTCCTAATTTTGTGCGAGTTTTTTTACAGCCTGTAGCAAAGAAAAAAACACAAATGAGATGCGATTTCTCAGTTGGAGTGCAAATTACAACCTTTGCTTTAGGCTTGTTCTTCTGGATTTCCCTCTGAGAAACGAATCCCCACATGCGAGCTTCAGAGTCTAATGACTTACTTTAAGAAAGTTTCCAATCAAAAGTCGACGATTTCAGCGTAATTCAAACATTTCTCGTTAAATTCAGCGTTTTGGGGTGCTTTTAGAGTCCCATTTTGTTTACCTCAGGCAAACTGGCTGCCATTTTGGATTTAGGCGGGAACTCTTTCTCTGCAATAGGCTGTATGCATGGCAAGTGTTTTAAACTTCTGGTGAAAGGTTAATGTGACTATTTTTCATTTTAAAAGGTTACGGCATTGATAATGTCATTTAATTAAAATATTCAGTTCAATAGACTTAACCTTTAATTTAGTTGTTCAAGCATAAAAATGAGATAAAAGGCCATATAAACGCAAGCACCGTCAAGAGCAGCAAGCAAGCACTGAATCTCCATTGAAAAAAAAAAAGTTTCCACATTTAAAGACATGGTGTTGAACAATTGAATTAAATGCAGCTCTTCTTGTCTGGTGTGAGACCCACTTTATGCCGTTTCTCAAACAGGCCCAGAAGATTAAAACCAGATCTTAAATATGGTGAGTTTATAATGGTATGAATTTTCACCCTGTTTCTCGATTCTAACATTAGAGGATTGTTAGAATAACATTTGATTGATGTAAGCATTATGGTCCTAACACCAAAAAGTAACATTCTATTTTCTTTAAGAAAACTTTCTTGGCTAACCAAAAACAAACATTAAAAATAATGTTCCCAAAATGTTCTGTGAGGAAGTTTGAATATTAGGGGAACTTTAGAATTTAAGCATTGGAACTTTAGAATGTTGTTCTACAAACCAAACGTGACATTATATTTCAGTTAAAGGGTTAGTTCACCCAAAAATGAATATTCTATGGTTAATTAAACTCACCCTCATGTTGTTCCAAACCCCTGAGACCTTAATTAATCTTCAGAACGCATATTAAGATATTTTAGATGAAATCTGAGAGCTCCCTCATCCTCCATATAGGCAGCAACTGTCCTGAGATGTCCAGAAAAGGAACCAAAAACATCCTCAAAACAGTCCATGTGGCTTCAGTGGTTCAACTTTAATCATACAAAGCTCCAAGAACACTTTTATGCACCAATATTGAAGCATTTTGGGATTTGCTAATCACAACTTTTCAAATGGTGATTATGATTCAATTTCGATTAATCGCACAGCCGTTGTCACATTATTTAACTTTCAGGACAGACTCGTAGAACCTGGTACCTACTGCGTGGTCTCACAGCTTGACCAGGTAATTCAGAAGCAGTGTCTTCTCATTGGATAAGAACACAATAATTAGACACCGGCATCTCATTAAAGTACTTACAGACTTATGCTACACTCAGAAAATATTGTTTGCCTGTTGTTTCAAATGAACTGTTTAAAATGAGCTGAAACAACACAATTCTTGAGTTTTATTGGGACAACTTAATTGTTTTAAGTTCAGTCCACTTCAATCTGTAAAAACTAACAAGTTAACTTAATTTCTTCACGTGGTCTCAATGCAAATCGATTTGTGGAACCCAGCTTTTGTTTTTACAGTGTACGCCACCACCAGTGACTCCGACCTGGTATATACAGTATTTTAAATCCAGGAGATGAAAATACAGGGCAAATGCTTAAAAACAATTACAGCTAACATATGCTAACATTGCCTTAATTGATAATCAACACACATAAATCTGTTACAGTCTTTGTTAAAATGTAGTCGAGGGTTTCATGACTCTTTAAGAAAGTAAGAAGACTGCGCCACCTACTGGTCAGATGTGACATACTCGGTTACAACATTACTCAAAAATCACATGCTTTGAGTTTCTTTCTTCTGTTGAATGCAAAAGACGACATTTAGAAAAATTGACTTCCATAGCATTTGTGCTTTCTTACAATAGATGTTAATGTTTCCCATTAAACATTCTTCAAAATGTCTTCTTTTGTGTTCAACATCTAAAAGAAACTCATAAAGGTTTCTTTAAGTACATAGAGAGTAAAATTGAGTTTTTGGGTGAACTGTCCCTTTAAATGAATCATAACTGAGAAGAAAGAGCAACGCCGCAGCCACAAATACAAATCAGTCAGCAGATGAAAAAAAGCCCACACACCTGCAGAAATAAAACTTCAGATGAGATAAAACACATCACCCAGCGGAAGTGCCAGTAATGAAGCCTGATACGCCTGACTAGATGGCTCGATGAGATATGAACCAGTGCGTCTATAGCCGTACAAATTCTACCTCGAGCTGTTAATTACATGCTAGACAAGAACACAGGAGAAATGCCTCAAAACATTTTTCTTTTTTGCACTGGTGGTGAGGAAAATGCAGTTTTTCTTTCAATTGCCTGAAATATCTTTCCTTTCCTTTGGAAAACATAGTTGTTTTTTTTGTTTACAGACTTCGCCGCTGACATTTCTAGAGTTACAACCTTCGAGATTACTAAAAATAAATCTGTGTGTTTTTCTTTTGTGCCAGCTTGGCCAAGTAACCCAGGGGTCGTGGATAAAGGGAAAGAGTGCTGATAAAGTGGTACACGTGAAGCCCATTAACATCAGTTTCACCTTGCTAAGCCTGTTATAGCGGCTAATAAGCAGAGGAAATTAAAGATTAAAAGAAAAAAAAGGAGGGAGGTGGGGGATGGGGGATACATTGATGCATTTGCTAATGGCGACAGAAATTCGTAAGATTAGAGATGCCGGGGATGTAATAGTTTGAGAGAAGATGACATTTTTGTCACCTGCTTTTACACAATGGCGGTCATTAAAGTTAATCATTTTCCATTTCCGTGCCGTGAAAAAGACTTTGTGTACATGTTTGAAAGGGCAAAGAATCAGTTGCTTTTCAAAGACGACAAATCAATATTTGTGCCAGTCTGAGGACATCCATTCAGCTCCATAATAGGGGAAATTGGACGGACGTGGTTTGACTTTTGCCACTGTGTTTACAACGTAGGCTCATTCTGAAAAACGTAGCCCTATATACATTTCTGAAGACGTGAATTATGTAGCCAGAAGGTATGGCTGCATTTAGTTTTTAAAACGAATGCTAGGGGGCAGTATAACGCCGTTCCTTTTCACGCTTACCAGCTGACCGATTACCTCCGTATGTACGGCTTTCCTGCTGTTACCAGTTTGTCCAGTTAGCTCGCCATGTACGTCGGCGGACTTGAGACGCAGAGGGGAGCTGACCACGACGGGGTTCGAGTCCGGTGAAAAATGGTTCCAGAAAGCAGGTAAGACAAAACAGAAGTCAAAAAAAAACAAAAACAAGTAATTAACAGGGTGTGAATGTGGTCAAATCTGAAAGGGTGGTAAAAATCAGGTGAGGGCTTTTCTTTTTCTGGATTGCTTTTTAAAACTGTCGGTTGGGTTTAGGGAAGTGGGTGGGCGGGTCAATCTGTGCTTTTGAAAACACTATTGGTTGGGTTTAGGGAAGGAGGAGGGTGGGTCAGTCGATCAGTCAGTCAGTCAGTCGACAGCGACCTCTGGTAGATTTACGCGAGAACAGCAGCGCGAATAGCACTAGAAATTTGAGATCTGAAAAAGAGTACACAGCGGCCTCTGGTGGATTCGCGAAAATAAAAACTGCAAAAAAAACATATCTCCTGGGATGTATTTAGCACTCTACAGAAATATATATAGCGGTACCTTTTCAGAATGAGCCTGGGTTGTGTGTTTCCATCTGCCTATTTTTATGCACATTTTTGGAATTTCGCATAAAGATGCTTAAATGGAAACACCAAGATGCACATAAATCCCAAAAATGCACATAAAAAACTTGTGCGCACGACTGAGTAAATGTTTGATAGGAAAGAAATATGCATAAACTGCAATGGAAACACATTTGTTGAATACATTCCAAAATGCATATCAAAAAAGTCACGTGATTTTGATTAAACAGATCATGTGATGATAAAAATAGTGGACTGGATTGGATGGCATTAATGGACAGACCAGTGGACCGAACACATTGTAAAACATCTGAAATGGTTTTATTTGGTGATTTTAAAATCACTTAGCTTGAAGTTTAAAAGAGCAGAGTAGTTGCTTGGGTGTTCTGGGTGGTTGCTAGGGTGATGCTATGTTGTAGCTAAATATTTTTTCGAGGTTTTTATGTGGTTACTAGAGTGATGTGATTTGCTGAAGCGTTGCTAAGTGGCTGCTAAAGTGTCCTGAGTTGTTAAAGTGGAGCTAGGTTGTTAGGCGGTTGCTAGGTTGTTCTCTGTAGTTTCTAAAGTGTTTTGGGTGGTTGCTATGTGGTTACTAGAGTATTGCTTTGTGGCTGCTAAGGGGTTATGGGTGGTTGAGAAGGTGCCAAGTTTTTGTTAAAGTGGTGCTAAGTGGTTGCTAGTGTGTTTGGTGTAGTTGCTGTGTTGTTGCTAGGTAGTTGTTAGTTTGTTTTGGTTGGTGATTTTTGTTGTAAAAGTGGTTCTATGGGTTTTTTAGGTGCCGCTAGTTTGTTTTCCTAGGTGGTTGCTAGGGTGTTCAGAGTAGTTGTTAGGGTTTTGCTATGCAGCATCTAGGTAGTTGTTATTTGGTTATAGGGTACTCTGGGTGGTAGCTAATTGTTTTGTGAGGTTTTTATGTGGTTACTATGGTGTTGCTATGTGGTTTGTTGAAGTGATGCTAAGCGGTTGTTAAGGTATTACGTGTGGTTGCTAGAGTGTGCTGAGTTGTTAAAAGTGGTGCTGGGCTGTTATGTGTTGCTAGGTGTTTGTTAGGCTGTTCTCAGTGGACCCTAGAGTGTTTTGGGTTGTTGCTATGTGCTTACTAGAGCACTGTTCTGTGGCTGCCATATGGTTATAGAGGTGCTAGAGTTTTGTCATGCAATTGTTGGTGTGGTTGCTGTGCTGTTGTTACGTTGTTGCTAGGGTGTCCTGAGTTGTTAAAGTGGTGCTAAGTGGTTGCTGGTTTCCGTTGGTTCTAGGTTTTTGTTGTTAAAGTGGTGCTAGGTCATTGTTAAGTGCTGGAATGTTGTTCTGGACAGTTGCTAGGGTGTTAAGAGTAGTTAAACCATGCCGTTTCAGGAAGTTGTTATGTGGTTATAGGGAATTCTGGGTGTTTAGTTTTGTAGTTGCAAGGTGGTTTTCTGAGTGGTTGAAAGGATGCTGTTATGTAGTTGCTAGGATATTCTCTGTGGCTGTTAGGTTGTTGTTATGAGGTTGCTAAGGAAAATCTGAGTGGTTGCCAGGTGGTTACTAGGGTGTTGATAGGCTATTCTGTGTCATTGCTACATGCGGTTGCTATGGATAGAGTGTGGTTGCATTATTGTCATCACTTTTCATTTTTTTCATTGCTTTTCTAGCACCACTTTTACAACAAAAAGCATATTCTAATAATAATAATAATAATAGTGATAATAATAATAATAATAATAATAGTGATGATAATAGTGATGATAATAATAATAATGATAATGATGATAATAATAATAATAATAATAGTGATAATAATAATAATAAGTGATAATAACATAATAATAATAGTGATAATAATAGTGATGATAATAATAGTGATAATAATAATAATAGTGATGATGATAATAATAATAATAATAGTGATAATAATAATAATAGTGATGATGATAATAATAATAGTGATAATAATAATAATGGCCTCACAGTGGCACAGTGGGTAGCACGTTCGCCTCACAGCAAGAAGGTCGCTGGTTCGAGCCTCGGCTGGGTCAGTTGGCATTTCTGTGTGGAGTTTGCATGTTCTCCCTGTGTTGGCGTGGGTTTCCTCCAGGTGCTCCGGTTTCCCCCACAAGTCCAAAGACATGCGGTATAGGTGAATTGGGTAAGCTAAATTGTCCATAGTGTATGAGTGTGAATGAGTGTGTATGGATGTTTCCCAGAGATGGGTTGCAGCTGGAAGGGCATCCGCTGCGTAAAACATATGCTGGATAAGTTGGCGGTTCATTCCGCTGTGGTGACCCCAGATTAATAAAGGGACTAAGCCGAAATGAAAATGAATGAATGAATAATAATAATAGTGATAATAATAATAATAGTGATAATTCATTCATTCATTTTCTTTTCGGCTTAGTCCCTTTATTAATCTGGGGTCGCCACAGCGGAATGAACCGCCAACTTATCCAGCATATGTTTTACACAGCGGATGCCCTTCCAGCTGCAACCCATCTCTGGGAAACATCCATACACACCCATTCACACTCATACACTACGGACAATTTAGTCTACCCAATTCACCTGTACCGCATGTCTTTGGACTTGTGGGGGAAACCGGAGCACCCGGAGGAAACCCACGCAAACACAGGGAGAACATGCAAACTCCACACAGAAACGCCAACTGACCCAGCCGAGGCTCGAACCAGCGACCTTCTTGCTGTGAGGCGAACGTGGTACCCACTGCGCCACTGTGAGGCCCATAATAGTGATAATAATAATAATAATAGTGATAATAATAATAAGTGATAATAAAACAATAATAATAGTGATAATAATAATAATAATATCGATGATAATAATAGTGATAATAATAATAATAGTGATGATAATAATAATAATAATAAGTGATAATAATAATATTGATAATAGTAATAATAGTGATGATAATAATAATGATAAAAATAATTATAATAGTGATAATAATAGTGATAATTATAATAATACTGATAATAATAGTGATAATAATAATGGCAATAGTGATATTATTAATAGTGATAATAATATTAATAATAGTGATAATAATAATAGTAATAATAGTGATAATAATAATGATAATAGTGATAATAATAATACTGATAATAATAATAATGCTGATAATAATAATGATTATAGTGATAATAATAATACTGATAATAATAATAATACTGATAATTGTAACGCCTGGCTGGCGGAAGATGACATAACGAGACTGAATACGGGATACATTAACAAACAGATTTATTGAACACTTACGGGGAACAGATATTGGATGCGGGAAGACAGGACGACACAGGAACAGAACCACACGAATCAAAATACCGGACAACAATGGACACAGACGAAAGGGTATAAATAGATGGGAGATGATTAGACTAATCACACACAAGGGATGAACACAGGTGGAACAGATTGACACTGATGGTGGCGGGAAAGACAATACAAAGAAATCACATGACGAAAACAAAGGAAGACACGGACGAACACTGACAATAATAATAATGGTAATAGTGATAATAATAATAGTGATGATAATAATAATAATAATAAGCCTTTATCAAGTCAACACAACAATATATTAATTATTATAAATATTCTCATATCTTATAATGTATATCAATAAAGAAAATGTCGCAGATAATTTGCAAGAAGATTGTAGAGAAATGTTTGTGCTGGTATTATACTCTCTGACTTGTGAGCACAGGTTATATAACTGTAATCACAGAGTGAATACATAACCCGACTCCCACGGGGCCAGAAACGGCTGTGCAGTCATTTAAACTCCGACGAAAGACACATTAAGGGCATCCTGGGGTGACGAACTGTAAACACTCGAGTCTATTAAAGCTTTCTGTTTAATTTAGCTATTTAGGGCTTTAAATCACATCACCTTCAACCATAACTTTTCACAAATGTGTGTCGCCTGATTTTCAGATACCATATTCACTGCTACAAAGGCTTCAAATGCTTGTTTTGACTTACTAGTTCGTTTTTGTACATATGCAATGATACTTATAATCAGCATTTGAACAGAATTTATCATTTTAGATTTTCTATTAAAAAAACAAACAAACCCTGGTGTACATTTAAGCATGTTTAATCCACCTATGAAACATCAATGCATTGCACATTTAAAACAATTTAAGAGAAACATTTACTGACAAAATCAGCATAAAAAAAAATAGCTTGATGTAAAATGTGTACATTCATGCCAAGCAACATTCAACTGATTTTTTTTTTTTTGGCATAATCAAATACTTAAATCGCAAAGCAGGATGCCAAACATTAGTTTGGATTCAAGGAACGCCAGCAGAAAGTATATTTTGTCTTACCTTGTTGATACCAGTTAATGACAATTTAATTTACACACAAATGATTTTGTGAACAATTTGAAAAACATCAAATACAAGTCTATAGTGGCTTGTTTTCATGGAGTGGTTCAGCACAGTACAGTACAGTAGCTACAGTATGATTGGGTCTGGGTCACCCTGATCAGGTTTGCATTTCTATTGACAACAGTACCCTTAGGACCCAATGACACCAAATACATTTTTTGCATGCTGTTTTTGCTTCCCAGGTGCCTTGCATTTTAACCACTTCCTGTTAGAACCATTTTTTGACAGAAGGCACTGTGCGCCTGCAGTTTAAAAAAAAACCCCCGCTGAAAACCCCCCAGCTGACATCATGTGCTCCGGCACCTCTTAAAGCTAATTTATACTTCTGTGTGGTAGATCCGGAGTTGTCTTCTCACAGTCGCATACCCTTCATCATATCATAATGCGCACCTCTCAAAAAATTTAACTACACATTGCAGTGCCACATAGCACAAGAGCTGTGATTGGTTGGCTTGGTAGCAGTGATGAGAGGGGGAAGGGCCGAAAACATTGGAAGGAGAGCGAGGCTGATGTAGTGAATGTTTGACAAGTATTGAGTCTTGGAGGAGTGCCAGATGAATACTATTGATTTGTTTTTACTTTCTGATTAAAGCTGTTGCATGTTCACCAGTTCCCACCTATTTCTTCCGTGAATAAATGTAAGTTTGAGCTACTTTTACAGTAAGTTAGCATTGCACACATTTCCGGAGTAAACTCAAAACACCGGTGTAGAAACACGACACAGAAGAATATAAAAACACTAGCATTTGGGAAATGTTACTGAAAGAGCAACACAAGCACTAGGCAAGCACTGTTTCAATGGCCTTGGTGCTGGAGCGCATGACATCGGGTGCTTTTTCCTTTCCTTTTGCTCACGTTTGCTCAAGTTCATTCATTCATTTTCTTTTCGGCTTAGTCCCTTTATTAATCTGGGGTCGCCACAGCGGAATGAACCGCCAACTTATCCAGCATATGTTTTACACAGCGGACACCCCTCCAGCTGCAACCCATCACTGGGAAACATCCATACATACCCATTCACACTCATACACTACGGACAATTTAGCTTACCCAATTCACCTATATCGCATGTCTTTGGACTTGTGGGGGAAACCGGGAAACCCACGCGAACACGGGGAGAACATGCAAACTCCACACTGAAATGTCAACTGACCCAGCCAAGGCTCGAACCAGCGACCTTCTTGCTGTGAGGCGATTGTGCTACCCACTGCGCCACCGCGTCACCCCTTACTCAAGTTCATTATTACAAATGTAGATGCAGATAGGTTACCTATTTTGGTACTTCTAACAGTGGAAATGGAAATAAATGCATATTGTACTGTACTGAACCATACCACTTAGTGGAAAACTGAACGTGAGTGATTTGTAAAAGCCTTCTTGCATGATTTGAGTTTTACAAACTCTTTTCATTCTGCTTTTGCTTTATGAATTCCCTGTGTTTGATTTCATCAATTGATCATATAAAAACACAGTGTGACACTTGAAGGAAATATTTACACATACTTAATATTACCAAACTTTTACGTAAAACCAATAAAGACAGTGCGATGATGCTAATTTCAAGAGGAAAAAGAGCAAAAAATGTAAATATAAATCTTTGTTTTTGCAAACTTGGCTTCGAACACAAGGCCTAAAAATGAGTAAAACCAGTTGATCCCTAACAATACAGTAGATTATCGTGCATATCAGAACACATGGTCTCTTTTTTTAACTGGTTTGAGA
>CAIGQW010031024.1:189901-201392 GCA_903798125.1 Danio choprae
ATTAATAAAGGGACTAAGCCGAAATGAAAATGAATGAATGAATGAATGAATATATATATATATATAGTTTCTTCAATATGATTAGCTGAGCTGCATGGTAAGTTCACACACTTGCCAAAAAACTTTGATGTTATCCCAGCAAACAATTTTAAGTTATAAAAACGTTCCCATTAAGTTATAGAATGTTATTTTTTGAATGTTTCTTAGAGCTTTCTTTTTTTTTTGACACTGTATTTACATAATTATTTGGTTACATTTTATATTAATGTTTTAGAATGTTATTAAAAACATTGTTAGGACATTTATTCCACATTATATGAACATTCTAAGAACATTTCTCTATCAACATAATGAGAACGTCCATATAGAACAACAAACATCCTTAAGATGTTCCAAGAACAATGGGTCTCATTCAGTAAACACACACAAATTTGTGAATGAAATGTTCGTATGGACATTTCACAAAAACCTTCATTCTAACATTTATTCTAAATCGCCGGAAAAAAACAAGTGAACTAACAGATTTTCCTGGTGTGAATTAATCATCAAACTGGTCACAGTAATGCCCAACCTACTGAAAATATCATTAAAAAATGTTAAATGGAGACTTATTTATATTCAGAATGGTTCATGTTTGCTAGATTAATAACCGCAAATTCAGCCAATATTAAAATCCTCTTGTAGTTGAAATCAAGTTTGGGGACAACAACAAAAATAACAATATATTCATATATTTTTGGATGAGAGAAATGGTGTAGACTTAAAAAAAAAACATGCAAACTGAATCAGTCAATAAATAATATTTAGTTAAACCAGTACTCTAAATTCTTGTTTGAAGAACTTTTGTAAAAGTAGCTTAGCTGTGTAAACCAACGCTAACGTTCTGATGGGGATTTTTGCACAGGCAAACACCATTTACACTTTCATTAGAGATTCCACATGCTCTCTGACCTCGATTTTTACACACACGCACACATTCATTTCAGTGTATTTTCTGCTTCAGCGTACCATTTGTTCTTGTTAGATTTGCCTATATTCAGCAGTGTAGGATATAGCATGGGGCATGTGTGAGATTATTAGCTGATTCCGATGGATAAACTGCAGGATATAGCGGGATTCACACTTGGAACGTGTATAATCCTGCGCAACTCCATTCACAGGAGCATCTGTTCGAGGTTCAGTGATTATTTTTTTAATAAGTGCAAGGAGCCGCTACTTGCTTCTCTATTTGTCAATCTCACAAGCCAAATGATTCACATGTTTTTGAATCATCTTCATCATACCTGCTTTGGCATCCTAATTCAGAATTGGGCAGGCAACCAGAAACCTTTAGCCAATCGTAACTCGGCATGCCTGGTCACACAATCAGCTAACGCACGATAACACACCAGGACCAACATATGTAAATGTAAAAAATTGGAAGAGAAACAATAACTGTGCGTCAGCCTGTGTAAACAGCAGGGTGAGTCACAATCCGGCACTACACCATTGATCTGTGACATCACAAACTCCTTTGTGTTGAAATGGACGTTCTGGCTTTTCATCTTCTGTGTGAATGTGGCACATCCGAAAGCACTTTAGAAATATTAGTGCATTTGCACCCTTTTAAAGATTGTTAGCTATTACGGCATGTGCACTGGAGTATAAAAAATTATTGTAAACACAGCAAACATTATTGGATTAGGTTTTACAGTACTACGTCAAAATTCACAGTTGATTTAAAAAGTTGTCCCTCAAATCTTAAAAGATTTCTTTAATTCTAGGTCAAAAGTCTTGTGTGAAGGAGTCAAATGGTGTTTCAAATAACTGTGTTGAACTGTACGGCTGGGCAAACACTGTGTGATTTCCATGCAGAAAGGTACCAGCTCACACTGTATAGGAAGATTGAATGCGATGTAAAGCCAAAGCTCACGATTCAAGTGCACACACTATATGGTCCGATTGACTCCACTGCTCACAATATACATGTGAAAATAACACATCACAGTCCTTTTTTCTTCTTTCTCATTTAATAGTGGTTAGCAAACCATTAAATGGGGTATTTACGCCACTTAATGGGAAGAAAAGAGAAGTTTGGGAGGAAACAAAGAAATTAAAGGGATAGTTCACCCAAAATGAAAAGTACCTTATATTTTACTCTCTGGTTTACACACAAAGAAGACATTTTGAGGAATGCTTGTTGCTGGCACCCATTGACTTCCATATTAAAAAAATAAAATTACTATGGAAGTCAATGGGTGCCAGCAACCAGCATTCTTCAAAATATCTTCTCTACAGAAGAAAGAAACACATATAGGTTTTAAACAAGTGAACGGTGAGTAAATAATAACAGTTTTCATTTTGGGGTAAACTATCCCTTTAAAACACTGCAAACTTTTTTTCCCTAATCAGATATGTCCCTCGCAAATATATTAAATTGTTTTTGTGGATTATGGAATATGTCTTTTATTATTACACAGATGTTTGGAATACTTACATATGCTTGATTTTACATATGCTTGATTTTACATTGGAATACTGGAATATACACAGCTGTCTGGACTTGGCTATAACTATATTATATCGAATTACAATAAAATGTTTGTCAATAACAATGACTTTTTTACTCTATACTGATCTAAGAGCCAATCACACAGCAGAAATGTGCAACAATTGCAGTCTAAAAGTGTGTTGATATTAGAGATGTACCGAATTTTCGGCCACCGAAAATTTATCATCCGAAAATATGTTATGCCATTTAATGGACCCTCTAATTTTTGTGGCTTCAGTCATTGTTGGGTACTCTTTTAAATCTGGAAGCATTAACAACTTATATCAAAACGTATATTGTTACAGTTTCTTATGAAAAATAATTATCGAGATTGCTTTTTTGCCATTTCGCCCAGCCCTATTCCAAGGTAAGTTATTCCCAGATAACAACTGCTGAAACTAACAACACAGTCTCATCCTTGTAATTTGAATCATCGGTGAATATGTTCACATCTATATTTATATGCTTGTGTCACGCCATTGTTTTTGAATGTTTGGCGCCATCTAGTGACTGAATAATATGTAGGTTAGTGTATGCTTCCTCAGCCATTTTTGTTTCTGTCAGCTTTGCATTTAATTTAAGAATTAATAAACTCTCTAGAATTAAGAAACAATGATTTGTGTCTAATTTGTACATTTTGTGGGAAGTAGCCACATAATAAGCAAGATAAAGTACATCCAGGTGGTTGTTTACACAGAAAAAAGCCCTTCAGTTTTATACAACCGTACTCTACTTTCCGTCAGTCTGCTGATAATCCTGTCTGGCTTAATTCTGCGATAACAACCTCCTGGGTGTACTTTATCCCTTACATACCGCACAATCACACCCCTGTAAAACCTGGAGGTGTGTGTCTCTGTGTTCGCACAGGAGCAGTAAAAGAGAACACCCAAAGTTCATAGCTCTATGAAGCTATTTATCAACATACACCTAGACCAGCAAAATTATGACCTTTTTTACTGTAAAAAAAAATGTATAGAAAAAAAAATCTATCAAAATGGATCAAAGTGTTACTAGTTAACTGGATCAAATGATGGTAAAATTAAGAGGCAAACTTGAAAAGCGATTAAAAAAAATTTATCCCAGCCAAAATCAATCAACATCTTCGAATCTGCGTCAAACTGAATGCATTTTCATTTGGACCCCACTTTATATGCTAAGACCTAAGCGTGGGCAGACATCAACGGTGATGTGACTGTAAGGTAATTCAGTGTCTAAATAAAGACTCAAAAGCAAAACAGACAAAGATGCTTGGATTGGAGCGAGACAAATCCAAGCTCAAAAAAACCCCACCTGAACCATCCAAAGATGGGAGATTAAAGCGGACCTGGACCTCTCTACTTGCAGACTTTTTGACAGTTAAGTCCTCTGAACTCAATCAAATGTCACATTCTGCTCCACGGATTATGCATCAGAATTCAGGCTTTTAAACTAATGAACTAATGGCATTAATGCATTTCACTGTGAGTCACTTTCATCTTGATCCCTCATATTTCTGTCAGTTATGCAAATTGGACTGAACATCAAAATAACGTTGTTTTTTCGAGTAAAAAAAGGCATCAAGCAGAATCCACAGGTGAGATCTTACCAGCAGGGTTGTGTTCAGAGATGTTTTGAAGGCACTGTAGTTTGATGTCGTACAGCAGGAGAACTTGTTCCTGAGCTGTTAAGCCCACTTCAGGGTCCACATGCTGCCCAGAGACGGGGAAAAAACCCGAGACATTGATTGTGTGAGAGTTTGGCTTGTTTGACTGATTAGTCCTCTAATCAGATGATTAGGAGATGTCATGTAGCCACTAAGAGACATTCAACTGTGTGATTAATTGCAAAACATAGGGGTTGATGAGGTTAAGTTGCAGTTTTATACATTTAAAAATCAATTAGTAATGTCGTCATGTAAAATGCAGTAAATGGTTAAACATTACTTTGTCTTACATGGACCACTTGTTATAAAAATTCACTCACTCACTATCTTTTGGCTTAGTCCCTGATCAGGCATCGCCACAGCGGAAAGAACCGCCGATTACTCTAGCATATGTTTTATGCAGCGGATGCCTCTCCAGCCGCAGTTATAAAAACTGCTGTGTTATTACTTTTTTTGCCAAATCCCAAAACGGTGTGACTGTCTCGAGCATAGATCAATACATTGCAACTCTTGTAAAATACAAAGAAAATCATTAAATTAATATATCTAAACCTCAACCACTTAATACAATGAATAAACCTCTTTAAATAAACATAATTCAGCAACATTGAATCCAGCTGTTTCATTTCCAGATCAATCTTTGCATATGTTGATTTCAGAATGTTCGTTAGTTAACTTCAAATGATTTATGTGGTAAAATCTATCTGGACTTATAGGCTACGCTTGGAGAATTAATTAATATGATTGTATGTGCTACGATGTAGCACATACACAATGTTACACAATGTATGAGAAAAAAATCGAAACATTTAGATCTATCAGAGTTATTATTTAACATTATACATCTTATTGCAAATTGACAAAAAGTGACGTGAGGGGAAAATGATTTATCTTACCTGTGCTTCGACTGAAGTAACCAGCAAAACTTGGACGGATATCCACAGTACTATAATCCACATTTTGAGTTTCTACAACACGTGTGTACAAATTGACAGTTTTCACGGATGATGTGCTCAGTGGTTTCTCGGTGCGTAAAGCTCAACGTGCGCTGCTGATCCCGCGCCTCCGGTGGTTTTATCCAGCTCCATGTTTGCACTGAGAAATGAACCCAGCATCTGCTGACAGCAAAGTGAATTGAATGCCACCACCTACAGCAGAAACACTCCTTCAGACGAACAAGAGAGATGGGGCACCTCTGCGTAATCCATGAATAACTTTACATAGGGGAGGCACGGTGGCGCAGTGGGTAGCACAATCGCCTCACAGCAAGAAGGTCGCTGGTTCGAGCCCAGCATTTCTGTGTGGAGTTTGTATGTTTTCCCTGTGCTCGCGTTTCCTCCGTGGGTTTGCTCCGGTTTCCCCCACAATTCCAAATACATGCAGTATAGGTGAATTGGGTAGGCTAAAGTTGTCCGTAGTGTATGTGTGTGAATGAGTATGTATGGATGTTTCCCAGTGATGGGCGTAAAACATATGCTGGATAAGTTGGCGGTTCATTCCGCTGTGGCGGTATGAATGAATGAATAACTTTACATACAAAGTTATCTCAATCTTTGCCATATTGACTGTTCATTGATTGATTGATTGAATTAATTAATAGCCAACTGATAAATTATGTTATATTATTATGATTATGATGATGATGATGATTATTATTATTATAATATACTATTTTAATAGTTAACAGTATACCTAATATTATAAATCAAATAAATAATTTTTAGAAAAATCATTTAATTCTCTGAAGGATACTGTTCTTTTGTGATTAATATATAATATATAAATAATTATAGCCTACATATACACACATGTATACATATAGCCTACATTTACACACTCGTATACACACACACACATATATATATATACATTACAAATAAATTTACTGCTAAATTGTAAAAAAAAAAAATGTAAATTGCACAAAGTTGCCTTCTAAAGTTATTAGCAACATGATGCAGTTCGAGCACTATTGGATAGTATTAAGCTACTGCTGACCACAGAAAAACATTAGTTTATGTTAAAGTAAACATTAGCGAAGTCGCTATCGCTTAAAAGTAGCAGTAGCATAACGCTCGCTTTAGCTTAACAAAAGTATTGCAGCCAAACAATACTGTAATTCAACAGTGCTCAGTTCAGGCTCAACTACTGCTCTGTGTTATTTACATACTGCTCAACTTAGAGTAGGTCTAATTCTTTAGCGCTATAACGTCTTTAGGAAATTGTCGGTTGCATGACAGTACAAAGGGCACCAACAGACTATTTGGATCGCACAAGGCAAAACCCAAAAAGATTTGAGAAATTTCTGTCAGAAAGTTGCCAATGAATAATCTGCACCCCTCTCAGTGTCCTGATGAATGAATCGGTGATGAAAGAAATACTCTCAGTGTGGATAAAGAGCTGCAATTACGCACTAACGAGGCGGATTGTTCCTCAAGAAAAGGGATTTTTTCCCTCTCCAGTTAGATCAGTCTTTATATTTCTCCTGAAAATAACGCGTAAAGTTGTGCATCTGGTCACAACTGCTCGAGTTGTCTCATTCTCAGGCGCTGGAAACACAGATAACTCTACCCAGCTCAGATTTGACGCGTTTGCAAAAAAGCTAAATGAATAAAAATCACCTGTAAAGTTTCTCAGCACGGAGACGGATTTGCCAGACGGTTGTTTTGGATGCAAGTGTGTAGGCAGGGGATTCCTGCAATGGCAAGAGTAAGTTAAACCACGGATATATAGACATATTCCACACGCGTTTCTGCAAATAGTTTCATTGTCCTTGTTTAAACGACAACACTGCATGTGTTACAGATAGAGATTAATTTCAAAGCATTTACAGTCTTTACATCTTATACTTTTGAAGCTTTTTTCTTCTTCATTCCTATCCTTTTCATTGTGTTCACCTTGCACTATTTGAGATGAGACATCTAGTGTGGGTGTTTGTGAGCTATTTTCTGATTGTCTGCTCAGTGCAGGGAAACACTATGCTACTGACCACATACAGTAAATAAAGAGACACGTTTTGACTTCTTTTTTTTTTTTTACATAAAACATTCTGGTTCTCAAAATAGAAAAAAGAACAGTGTTTACCTCAGAGAAACAGAGAACATCCCGCAATTTGAGGGTAATTTCACTGATTGGGACAATAATATGTCTCAACAGACTTCTCTTCATGATAAGACAGATTTTCCTGTTCCTTTTGAAATAGGACCCATCTGCTCCATTTAATTCAGTCCTTCCTTCAATTTCTTTTATTATGCTCTCAGCTTTGATCTCGCCCTTGTGCATTTTCACATTCGTCATCAGATTCTTTCGCCTTTAGATCCATATTGTGTGAAGACAATATGGATTCTGCCCTAAAGGAAGCTGGATTTTTTAGGGGGGTGAAAGCTACTTCAAAATACGACAACTTCAAGAAGTTGCTCCTTGTTTGGCTCGACTGTCTCTATTTAAATCCTCTTCTTGTGCTGGGATTTTGCACCCTCCTCTGCATTCTGGGCAATGCACCACATGTTGTCATTGTTTTATTTCAATCGTATTCACTCGGGTCGTCCATCCTTCTCAGATTAGTCCTAGAATGCTGCATTTAAGGGACACGCTATTGCTGAAAAAATGCCAGGTATAGCTACAACAGAAAACGGTGGTTTTAAAATGACAATTTTTATTAAATAGAGTGGATCTTACTCTCTAACCTTGCCTATGCATGAATGTGTGTGGAATTTGTAATAACGTTTGTCGTTTAGCATTTGCACAGAAATATTTGCAACTGATGCGGATAACATTTAATACATTTTGTCCTTCTGTTAATTTACTCAACAAAAAATGAGTTAAGCTAGGATTTTGTTTGCAAATTTGTAATACAGAATCAATTTGGGATTCTTATACTGTCTTATAAAATCGTACTGCATCTTATTAACCTTATTCTTCACGTACGAACACGCGCCTCCATTGGAATCTTTGTGGCTCAAGACTTCTGGTCTCATTCACTTCCATTGATTTTTAGACCTAAAAATAGCTTGTTATGTTGCTTGATGTTGCAAACTGATATATTATTTTACTTTTTATGTATAGTCATGGCCTCACGGTGGCGCAGTGGATAGCACGTTCGCCTCACAGCAAGAAGGTCGCTGGTTCGAGCCTCGGCTGGGTCAGTTGGCATTTCTGTGTGGAGTTTGCATGTTCTCCCCGTGTTGGCGTGGGTTTCCTCCGGGTGCTCCGGTTTCCCCCACAAGTCCACAGACATGCGGTATAGGTGAATTGGGTAAGCTAAATTGTCCATAGTGTATGTGTGTGAATGAGTGTGTGTGTGGATGTTTCCCAGTGATGGGTTGCAGCTGGAAGGGCATCCGCTGCATAAAACATATGCTGGATAAGTTGGCGGTTCATTCCGCTGTGGCGACCCCAGATTAATAAAGGGACTAAGCCGAAATGAAAATGAATGAATGAATGTATAGTCATGAACACACTTGTTTGTAGAGCAAGACCTTTGTAATTCCTAATTATTTCTCTCATATGCAGCTGAATTGGAAGCTCTAAAACAAAATCGCAAAAACAAGCACACTTCTGAATGCGCAGAATAAGGTCAATAAGAAATTTTAAATTGTGTCATCAGGTTTGACAATCCACTCTCAGGCCTGTAACCAAGCATCCAAAATGTGTTAGCCTAGACAAAATGGATAAATAAAATTGAAAAGCTTTCAGAAAAAACTTTCACTTTAAAAATCACCTTTTGCTAAATAAATAAATAAAACGGTACACACTAAAATATATATCTTTTACATATTCTAAATGTTAGAGACCACAAACATGAGGACAAAACATGAGGACGAGCACTTTATTAGCAAAACAGTGAAATGTACGATTTACATTTCACTGTTTTGCTCATAAAGTGCTCGGCATATATGAGTACACCCCCCAAATCTCTCATTTAAATTTATATTTTCTTTACAACGAAGCTTTACACTATTATATTTGTGCATATACATTAGTTTAGTCAGTACTGAAGCCAAATCTGGAGCTAATCTAACAAAATAACCTACAATAATAATTCAAAAATTAGTCGCCCAAATTTACATGTTTGGGAAAAATATTAAATAAAATGTTCAAAAATAGCAAAAATCAAGAGAAACAAAAAATGTATAAAATTGTGTGGAAATGTTGTAGTTAGTATTTTTTTGCAATATTTTGCATGAATTTAAATGTATTATCTTTTCATTTTTAAAGATGTTCTGTGACTAAAATATTATTTTAATAAATATATCTGTTCAAAGGGCCTCACGGTGGCGCAGTGGGTAGCACGATTGCCTCACAGCAAGAAGGTCGCTGGTTCGAGCCTGGTGAATTGGTGAATTGGGTAAGCTAAATTGTTCGTAGTGTATGTGTGTGAATGAGTGAGTGTGGATGTTTCCCAGTGATGGGTTGCAGCTGGAAGGGCTGGATAAGTTGGTAGTTCATTCCGCTGTGGCGACCCCAGATTAATAAAGGGACTAAGCCGAAAAGAAAATGAATGAATATCTGTTTAATAAATCTGTTTTGTTCAAATGCACCAATATATATTACCCATATTCACTGAGAAATGGATTAAAATATGTCCATTTAATATGTCCTTGTTTGTGCATCATCTCCTCATAGCAAACTAACGGTTAAAGGGGCGTAGCTAAGAATATTGTGGCTGAATCCATCAAAATGAAGTCAATAGAGAAGTCCAACACTCTAATCATGGGCAAAAATGGTTTGCCTTTGATTGAAGATTATCAAAACAAACATTTCTTTTTCAGTGGATTAACGTGCACCGATTAATTGTTTACCTAAAGAACAACAATGTGTGCTAGCAAAATAAACATTGTAAATTTCGATTTCACACGGACTTTAAAGATACTTTGCACAATAGAAATAAAAGCCATTTTAATAATAAATTTACACCTTTAAAATATTTATTTGATTCTCTCCTTTATTTAGCTGCAATTACTTCTGGGACTGATACAATAACTGAAAGCAGTTAGCATTAAATGAGATGCATCTTTTGTATTTTAAACATTTTTATTACAAAATTAAAAGTTTTGTGTTAAAGTTGATTATAGTTTATATTTTAAAAACATCTTATGTAGGCTACTTACAATACATTAAAGGTAATATGGAAATCTGATATATGGAAATAAATGCAAATTACATATATGGCATACACATTCATATTTGGATTTCACATTTCTAAAATATACGTCACATATGAGACATACATTTCTAAATATATGAACAGATGTGTAACATTATAGCTTATATATTTTAAACATATTTGGTGTTTCAGTTGTTTAATAAAATACGTAAACAGGCACTTTTGCTATATATTGCCATCACATATATTATACATGTGAAATTCATGTGTAATTTACATATATTACCATATATCAGTCATCTATATGGGGAAACTTTTTACTACCCCCCTGTGAGCCAATAATGAGAAACCAAATCTTTAATAAGGCCTTTGTGTTGCTGAAAAAGGATACATGAGTGTGTTGATGAAATAATGCATGTCACACGTCTGTGTGCGCGTGCATGCGTGCGTGCGTGTGTGTGTGTGTGCACTATTGCTTCCGCTAGACCTAGCATAAGCATGGAGGATGTGGTGTAAAAAATCCTTTCCGCATATTAGAGCAGAAACATGTGACGCAAAATAACATTGATATGAAAACATAAGCATCAACAATGAAACACGTCAAGTGCATGATTAATTTTTTTTGCCATAGTTTCTGAAATGTTATGACACGGTATCCACCCAATGTTATGACACATTTTTCCCCCCATCCGTGAACTTCACAAAAAGAGTTGTTATAGGAACCAGCAGTAGTGCTTCGATAGATCAGTCAAATTTTCCACTTCATGCCTGACTTTGTTTGATTACTTTTTTTGTGGGGTCGTTTTTTAATCGGTCTGGGTTGTATTCGAAACCCAGCAGAAATGAACATCTCAAAGGACCTCTCATGTGTGCCTCCGTTGTTGCTCTGTTAATGTTTCGACGAAGAATAACCAAAGGTTTTATAAAAACCCCAACAACAAAAAAATTATGTAAAAAAGTCAGACTGACCTGACCAGACTGAAAGTCAGCCACATACATGTAGCCACCGGCCACTTTATTAGGTACACCTGTCCAACTGCTCGTTTTAATCAGCCAATCACATGGCAGCAACTCAATGCATTTAGGCATGTAGACATGGTCAAGACGATCTGCTGCAGTTCAAACCGAGCATCAGAAAGAAAGGTGATTTAAGTGACTTTGAACGTGGCATGGTTGTTGGTGTCAGACGGGCTGGTCTGAGTATTTCAGAAACTGC
>CAIGQW010031024.1:201792-222814 GCA_903798125.1 Danio choprae
CATAATTACTTCAACGTTCAAATAACTTGAACGATGTGCACAGTTGTTTTAAAAAACATTTTGTTCACAATTTTAAAATGTTTTAAGTCAGATCTTAGTGAGATGTGCCAAAAAGTTAATATATTTCACGTGTTTCTTTATGTCCAGTGAACTGAAATGCAATACTTGCATTCAAAAGAGTTGTCCATAATTAAAGACAAATAAACAAAAACATCCTGTTGTTGTGATAATCTGGGATATTTTTAGGACATTCTGGGCCATGAAGGATCCACGAATCCATGTTTCATTACATGGAAATAAAGGACACATTTGGAGACTGTATTTGAAAGAGCCTTCAAAGCTGTCATAATTCCATGTTTCATTTGTTCCTCAAGAGTTTTAGACCTGAAACAAAATTGATAATCCACAGAAAACTTCATTAAAAAGGTTAATACTGCACAAAAAATGATCACAAACAACATACGTCTGTCATTTCAACCTCATATCATTCAATTCTGGTTTCTATTATTAAAAGTATATTAAAAATTAAGTTCTTTTACATGCAAGTTAAAGTCCAAAATATTCTTATTACATAAAATGACGGTTTGATTAATCCGAATAATGTGAAATTTTCATTTGATTTTTTCGTATTATGACAAATTTGTTTATTTGTGTTCTGTAGGTGAATGAAAGTCTTATGCGTTAGGAACAACATGACTACAGAAATGATGAGAACATTTTCATTCCGGTCTCGATTAATGCTATAAATAATAAACCTTTTTCCTATAGGAGATCCTCTGTGTGCCAAGAGAAAGCCCAAGAGGACAGATCACCTTTACTGTATCATTTAAAAGCAAATTTAGCCCCTGAACATGACTAATCTGTTCAATTAAACAATAATCAGCTGGCCGTGTTATTACATTTTCTCCACCGTTCTTACAAAATAAGCGAAACATCAGTCAAATAAGGGATTACTATTCATTTTTAGCTCATTTAATTATAATCACTTATACTTGCTTAAATACTGTACATAAATTCAACAGTTTTGTATAAATCAATTCAGAGAATCAGAATAAATCTAGTTTTCAACTAAATAAGATTACATTTATCAAGACAATTGCAGGCGACATGGTGGCTCAGTGGTTAGCACTGTCACCTCACAGTAAGAAGGTCACTGCTTCGAGTCCCGGCTGGGCCAGTTGGCATTTCTGTGGATTCGCGTGGATTTCCTCTGGTTTCCCCCAGGCCAAAAACATGCGGTATAGGTGAATTGAATAAACTGGCCGTAGTGTATGCATGTGTGTGAATGAGTGTGTATGGATGTTTCCCAGTGCTGGGTTGCAGCTGGAAGGGCATCCGCTGTGTAAAACATATGCTGAATAAGTAGGCTGTTCATTCCGCTGTGGCGAGCCCTGATGAATAAAGGGACTAAGCTGAAGGAAAATGAATGAATGCAGTTGTGTGATTAAGAAAAATCAGTTCATGAATATGCATAAGGAATAAATTCAAAGAACCACAGAAATTGTATATATTTTTGTTATTCAGATATTTTGAATAATCGTTATATTTTTCAACTAAAGAAGGATAGATTTATCATTGCTTAAGAAACAATGAAATGTTTTCGAAAATTAAATTTCAATATATGTATGAAATATGTGGTTTTGGGATTTAATACTTATGTGGTTTAAAAGTGGAATGAACCGCCAACTTATCCAGCCTATGTTTTACACAGCGGATGCCCTTCCAGCCGCAACCCATCACTGGGAAACATCCATACACTCATTCACACACATACACTATGGACAATTTTAGCTTACCCAATTCACCTATACTGCATGCCTTTGGACTTGTGGGGTAAACCGGAGCACCCAGAGGAAACCCAGGCGAACACGGGGAGAACATGCAAACTCCACACAGAAATGCCAACTGACCCAGCCGAGGCTCGAACCAGCAACCTTCTTGCTGTGACACGATCGTGCTTCCCACTGCACCACCGTGAAACACTGTGTCCTGTGAAACGCTGTTCCGCACTGTATGTTCACACATGAAATTACAATATAGCTCAACTCGACTTGATTCTGATATAAAATATCTTCACTTCTGTTCCAAAGATGAACAAAACGGTTTTGGAACAACATGAGTGCGAATAAATGATGAGGACATTTTCATTTGGGAATGAACTTTCTTTAAGAAGTGCAACTTTATAGCAATAAAAAAAGTAGAGATCGACTTAAAAGTATCAGTAAAAGAGCTATATTATCCTTTAAATAGGACTTATCTGTCCAAATATACAATAAACAGTCAAACCGGTGTCAAATTTTTGCCGAGGTCCTCACAAAATGAACACATTCAGACTTTAAGGTTGCCCTCAGGAAAACATCAGCGTTTTATGAGACCTCTTACTGTGCAAAAGTGCGAGTCTGCACAATCTGCTGGACTCAGCGAAGAGCTCGCTGTCCATATCCATAGCAACAAAACCACCAGTTCCTTCATTTCTTCAACGCAAACCTGGCTGGAGCTTATCTGAAACACACACACACACACATGCATACGTATTGTTAGAAATGGAAACGACCATATATTTAAGGACAATTTTACCCTATATGTAAATTCATTCATTCATTTTCTTTTCGGCTTAGTCCCTTTATTAATCTGAGGTCGCCACAGCGGAATGAACCGCCAACTTATCCAGCATATGTTTTATGCAGCGGATGCCCTTCCAGCTGCAACCCATCACTGGGAAACATCCATACACACCCTTTCACACTCACTATTTAGACTATTTAGCTTACCCAATTCACCTATACCGCATGTCTTTGGAATTGTGGGGGAAACCGGAGCACCCGCAGGAAACCCACGTAAACACAGGGAGAACATGCAAACTCCACACAGAAATGCCAACTGACCCAGCCGGGGCTCGAACCAGCAACCTTCTTGCTGTGAGGCGATTGTGCTAACCACTATGCCACCGTGCTGCCCCCTATATGTAAAATAAAAATAAAAAGAGTTCAATGGCAATTTACACTGATTGCAGCACTTAAAAATGATGCGGCATGCAGACTTGTGCGAACTTGTTCAAGTATGGTCCATGCTGAGGATTTGCTCTGAAACACCCTTGAGCACAGAATTTGTAGGATGTTTGGGAATGGGGTTAGAATTTTTGGCGAAGCGTGTAATTATGCTATCGTAGAAACCTGTCAAGATGGCCACCTGTTAAGTGGAGAGAGATTAATACTTGCATTAGTGTTTATTCATGCTGATAGGAAGTGAGATGCATAGACTGATTAATAGAGAGAGTGAAAAAAAAGGGTTTACCTACAAAGTCTGCAGGTTTTTTAGAAATCGTTTAAGGGCCTTAACGTTTGTCCTTGTCTTACGACATTTGAGGAACACTGGACATGCTCTTTGTATTTGTGAAGAAAGGAAACGGACCAGGAAGTAATATTAATGTTCTTTTTGAGTATTTTATTAAAAGCACTTGCTGAATTCAGCTGAAGGTTTTCTCAAAAGGAGCAGCATTTCAGCTTGAATAGACATTTGCATTTGTATAACGGTGACCGCACACTCATTTTAAGGCCAAAAAATGTTCTGAAGAGATTAAAAACTTAATTGCACTCCAAAATTAATCTTTTATGGGGGGTTTTTTCACACCCATTGTGTTAAACCTGACACGTACTTCACTAGAAAGAAAGTTGTGGTCTTAATGTAAAGAAATCCTTAAGAAACCACACAGTCTTAATATTTATAGAAGCTTTTGATCTCATATTGGTTGCACAAGACTAAACTGATTGTTCATCTAAAAATGAAAATGATGTCATCATTTACTCACCTTTTACCCTTATGAGTTTCTTTCTTCATTTAAATGCAAAAGAAACATTTTGAAAAATGTTGGACACTGACAACCATTAAATTCCATAGTATTTGTTTTACTACATTCATTCATTAATTTTCTTTTTGGCTTAGTCCCTTTATTAATCTGGGGTCGCATCACTGGGAAACACCCATTTACTCATTCACACACAAACACTACGGACAATTTAGCTTACCCAATTCACCTATACCACATGTTTTTGAACTTGTGGGGGAAACCGGAGCACCCGGAGGAAACCCACGCGAACACGGGGAGAACATGCAAACTCCACACAGAAATGCCAACTGACCCAGCCGGGGCTCGAACCAGCTACTTCTTGCTGTAAAGAGATTGTGCTACCCACTGCGCCACCATACTGCCCTGTTTTGCTACAATGCAAGTCAATAGTTACAGGTTTTCAGTGTTCTTTGAAATATCTTCTTTTGTGTTCAACAGAATAAAGATACTCATAAAGGGGTAAATATAGGAAGTATTTGTCTTTTTGGTTGAACTATCCCCTCAATTTAAACGACAAACCAAAAAAGCTTAAGCTGCAAGTTTATTTACTGTCCAATAGATGGCGCCATCACTTCGTGTTCTATCCCAAATCTATTAATCCACACAGAAGTGGATAGGTCACCTCAAAATTTACCATGCTGTTATGGTTTACTCACCATACGACCTTAAAATCCAGTATGACTGGGATTATTTGGTGTAATACAAATTTTATATTTGCATTTGACAACAACGAATGGCTGAAGATGGCTACAAAAGGCTAGAAAACAGAATAGGTTTATATGACATATACCAACCATATACATTATACCAACTGGAAATATTATATGATATTTCAAGTCTTCAGAAGCCATACAAAGGTTGTGTGTGTGAAAACATCTAGAGTTGAACTCGAGCATTGGTTAAGGTTAGGCCTACATTAATTAGGCAAAATTCTCACCCTAAAAGATTAAAAGATAAAAGACATGTTTTGTTCAATTACGAATCAGTCAATTATTGTAAACTCATAAATTATCCATATTTTCTGAATCAATATTGTTCGAAAAGAGTGACATTATTTAAAGGTTTCAAAGTAGCCCACTAAATGTGTATTTGTCATTTTAATGTAGGCTAACTTGATTCTACAACACACCATTCCTCCTTAGATTTTGGTGTAGTTAAGCTCAATTTAAGCTGCCTAAAATCAATTTATTACATAATTGAACTAATTAATTGAACAATTATTCCACCTGTATGGTTTTACGAAGTTAGGGGTCCTCAGAGAGCGCGTCAGGAAAGTTTATACGCTTTCCAACGTCGTACGTAAAATCGCCACGCTCCCTGCGTTCTCTGTGCGTCTCGACGCTCTTTGTGTTGAATGTGATCAGACAGCGAAACGAAACACACCGACTGTTGTCAGGTGCGTGGATCCACACCGACGCGGATCACAGTGAATCCACCGGCTTTTCAACAGCATTTAACGTTCATATCATCACCCCAAATCTCAAATCAGGTGGGTGTTTGTTCGGTTTCCCTTGTAAACGCGTATGTAATGAAAGCAGGGCGCGTTTGGTTCGCTGCAGTCCACTGCGGAACACGCGCATATGTGTGTTATACGTGTTTATTTATGTTGTTTATGCGCTAAAATCTGCACATTAGGTGTTTAATCCCTTATCTGACTACTATATTACAAATAATCCCTATGGGAACAGTATATGTCATTGCTGTCACTCATATATGGCGAATACATCGTACTTTGATGTATTGAAATGAATGTATCATGCTTTTAACATAGGTACTTTGAAGAATACTATGGGTATACATGTTTAAGAAACCGCGGTAGTATAACGATGTGATGTTAAACAATGTCTGTAGTGCTCTTTTAGGTTAGATGACTTTACTATGGTACAGTACGTTAGAATACCGTTGTACACAAACATATGTCCGTAAGCTAGATTAAAGTCAAAGTGCTGTAATATTACCAACACTTTACCTTGGTAACACAACAGCGTTTCGTTAAAGTCGCATTACAAAGTAGCCTGATGTAAAGTGTCTTGCTCAAGGGTAAATTGGTGATCGGATCTACCTCAGGTTTCAAACCTACAACATTTGGTTTGCCATCCTAGGCCTGTAACCTTTAAGCCACATCAGTATTCGTTCTGCTATTGGTGTAATTATTTACAACTGTTTAAATGTAATTCTGGAATGGTGTTTGGAGTAGTTAAAGAACTGAGGCGATTAAACTGAAGGTTTTTGGGGTCGAGTCCCAGAAAATATCTATTCATAAAATAGTACTTGTGAGATGTCATGTTGTCAGTTATGCAGAATAACCTAGTTGTACTTTATTGTACTCCTGTATTATAATGTTGACATTTACTTTTGTATTCTTTAAAATTTCCAGGAGTACAGATGCATGCAAATACGGTGGTTTTTAAATATTGTAATCATTTGGTGCAATGGTTTAGAAACTGAAGTAACATGAGATTAGATCATGGTGCTACAGTGATCTTCTGAAGTGCATTATAGAATAGCCTGCGGTAAACTGTCTTGCTCTGCTGTAAATTTGTGGTTGAGTCCATCTTCTAGGCATCAAACCTCATTGCTGTTCTAGGTCTTTAACAAAAATTATATAAATTAGTATTTGGGCCAGAATTGGTACAGTTTTTAAAATCATCATAATCAATTGTATTCTATGGTGACCTTTGGTAGTAATTAAAGAGCTGGGGTGTCAGAAAGAAGGTTTTAGGGTTGAGTCCCAGAACAGTTGTGAAGCCTATTGTACAGACCATCATAGTTATTTAATGTGGTGTAATTGTAATTTTAGTCTGGCTTTGGTGTAGTAATTAAACAGCTGAGGTGACAAACTGAAGGTTTTGGGGTTGAGTCCCAGAACAGTTTGTGAAGCCTACTGTATAAACAAGCATAGTTATTTAATATGCTGTAATTATTATTACAGGCTGGCTTTGGTGTATTAGTTAAAGAGCTGGGATGTCAGACAGAAGGTTTTGGGGTTGAGTCCCAGAACAGTTGTGAAGCCTACTGTATAGACCTGCATAGTTATATTATATGGCATAATTTTAGGGTGTCTTTGGTTTAGTAATTAAAGCGCTTGGGTGACAAACTGAAGGTTTTGGGGTTGAGGCCCAGAACAGTTTGTGAAGCCTGTTGTATAGACCAGCATAGTTATATAATATGGTGTAATTGTAATTCTAGGGTGGTTTTGGTGTAGTAATTAAAGTGCTGAGGAGAAAAACTGAAGGTTTTGGGGTTGAGTTCCAGAGCTGTTTGTGAAGCCTACTGTATAAACTAGCATAGTTATTTAATATGCTGTAATTGTAATTTTAGGCTGGCCTTGGAATAGTTGTCAAAGAGCCGAAGTCTTAAACAGAAGGTTTTGGGGTTGAGTCCCTGAACAGTTGTGAAGCCTACTGTATAGACCATTATCGTTATATAAAATTGTGTAATTTTAGGATGTCTTTGGTGAAGTTATTGAACAGCTGAGGTGAGAAACTGAAGGTTTTGGGGTTGAGTCCCAGAGCAGTTTGTGAAGCCTACTGTCTACCATAGTTCTTTAATATGCTGTAATTGTAATTCTAGGGTGGCTTTTGCTGCAGTAATTAAAAAGCTGGGGTGTCAAACAAAAGGTTTTAGGTTTGAGGGCCAATTTATAAAGCCTACTGTGTAGACCAACACTTGTATATATTTTGGTGTAATTGTAATTCTAGGGTGGCTTTGGTGTAATTAAAAAGATGAGGTGGTAACAAGGTTTTGTGTTCATAGACAAACCAAACCATAAAGGCTATATACCAGCGTAATGTATTAAATGTATTATTGAGATGGCATGTTGAAAGTTATGAAGAATATCTGGCTTTTCCACATCATACATCACTGTCTTTCTTTAGTTTCCAAATATCACTCCATAATTTAATAATGGGGCAGTGTTTTATAATTGTAATACTGATGTGCATTTAGTCTTCTGTCTCACCACAGAAAAGATGTTTTTCAAACAATACGTTATGCTTGGCTATTTTAAAGTCACTTTTATGTATTTGTTCCATCAGCATCCATTGTTATTGCATACTTTTGAGTACTTTTTATTGTTGTTAAGATATAAAGGAAGTTGATTCGGAGTAATTGTGCTGTTTCATTCAAGTCTGCAGTGGCATTAAATTAAAAATGAGACGGTCTAAGTCTTAAGGTTGAGGATTTGTTCTAATCCGTAGATTTAATTACGCACAGTAGTAATTACTAGTAACAGCTTCCCTCCGAACAGAAAATTCCCTGACGTTGAAATCGAATTGACACTCATAAAATGGAGAAATGCATATACATAACTAGCACAAAGTCCATGTTATAACAAGCTTAGGAGTTGATAAATTTTTATAAGTTCCTGTTCTTGGTTTGAGGCATGATGGACTGTAAATAGACCGTCAGAACATTGTAAATCAAGAATCTAATCTGTGGCATCAATGAATGGCTGTTGACCTTGGCTCAGTCTATATAACCCCCACCTCAGCTTAACTGGCTGCTTTTCCTCACATTTTCCTGTATTTCATAAAGCGTTCAGTATGTTCAGACCTCTCAAACCTGTATAAGAGAAGCTTTATGTGAAGTTATTTGTGGGTCGGGTTTGTGGGTTGCATTGGGTTGGTAAAAAAAAAAAAAAGGGCGGGATCCATACAAACAGCTACTGATTTCCAGGTAACAGTGGATCAACTGTTTGACCAGAAAAGTTGGTTTGTGTGTGTGTTTAAATGTGCAAATGACATGTTATCCAATCAGAATGAGACACTTCAGGACAACTTGTTTTTAGGATTTCACCTCAGGCATTGACATGAGACTGTCATATGCAATTTGTCTTGACTTTCTTTAGTTTTTTAGTTTTAGACTCTGAGGAAAAACCTGAGTGACAGCACAAAGTCAAACGCACAAACATTTACATTTTCTTCAGAATCTGTGTTTTTTAGAAAGATTGAGACCGTTAAAGCGCACCTATTATGCAAAAATCACTTTTATAGGGGGTTTAAACACAGATATGTGGCAGCAGTGTGTGAATATAGCTAGCCTCTAATGGCAAAAATTAATTCTATTTTTTTATAATCATGCTTGAAAAATTAGTCTGCAGAAACACTTTTGATTGACATTCTCCCTTTGTACGTGTTATCAGAGGGGGAAAGCCCCGCCCATTAGTGACGATTTCTCTATCATTAGTATAAACAGCCCTGAGTGAGAAGCAGCCTTCCGCCTTCAGGTAATGTCAGCAACTAAGAGGCATTATAAATTATAAATGTGGAGTTTTATGTGGAGACACTTCTTTTGACATTTTCACAGTGATAACATTAGTCCTGTTTTGAATCTGCCACTATGCTGACACTTAGTCATTTGTAGCTCTGTCCTCTTTTAAAAAGAGCACAATCTAATTTGAATTTAAAGCGACAGCAACCAAAACGGCACAGTTTGAAGACTAAGAGGGGCAGTTTCAAAGTTATAAAAGCTTATTTGTTGGATATTTTGAGCTGAAACTTCACATACACACCCTAGGGACATCAGAGATTCATTTGACATTTTAGTAAAAAGTTGCATAATAGGTCCCCTTTAAAACTGCAACTTTCAAAATGCATTGCTATGGTGGTTATGTTGGAAATCTGGTAGCTGTGTGTTTTAGAAAAGATGTTTTGGGGTTAAAAACATGTTTCTTCACCAACCGCACATTGTTTTAAAACTCAAATATATCCTGTAACGTGAAAATTTCTTCAACACATTTGTTTTGACAGCAGGCCTCTGCGGGAATAATTTCGCTTGCATGAGTAGTTTAGGAAAAGGCCTTTTTTGGCCTGGAGGAAAGGGCTCGCTCAGTGGAATCAAACTCTTGCAGAGTTTGGCTTTCAAATATCAGTTGCAATATTTGTACTGAAGCTCTTGTAAAGACTTCCTGATTACATAATGCCCATATTCTGAGTTGTGATACTTTTTTGGAATTTTAATGTTGTTTGAATGCTATTCATGCTATGTATTGTTTTAGTGAACTTGTCAGATCTTAAAGGGGAAGTTCAGCCAAGAATGAAAGTTCGCACTCATTCAGGATATTAAACATGCCTTTTCTTCAGGAAAGCATTAAGTGGGATTTCTAGATAAAACTGTGGTCATTGGTGATTCATAAAATTCAAGTCAATTGCTACAGATACTTTGATAGTATGAAAAAAACGCATACAGGCTACACTACATTAATACCTGTACCCCCTGATGATATATTGAGGCCTTATGAAGCAAAATGATCAGTCAGTGCAATAAATTTGTCTAAACACAAATAGTTGCTTTTTGTTCGTGTTTAATTTCTTGTGAGAGAGAAACTTAACTCTTGAAGGCATGTGGTTGGACAGAATTCTGTGTAGTGCAGGATGATGTCATCAATATTTTTTGCTTATTGTCCTGTTAGAGAAGAACTTTTAAATTTGGAATGGACGTTTTTCGATTTGAGTTTTTGTTCTTAAGTTTTCTTAAGGGAGAGAAATTAATGCTCTAGAACGCATGTGATTGGACCAAATTCTGTCTAGTGCAGGGTGATGTCATCAGTTATTTTTATTCATTTTCATGTTAGAAAAGAACTTTCATTTTAAATTCGAAATGGCCATTTTCACTTTGAGTCTTTGTTCTTGTTTAATTTCTTGAGGTAGAGACATTTAACTCTAGAAGGGATGTGATTGGGCAGTATTCTTTGTAGTGCAGGATGATGTCATCAATATTTTTTGTTCATTTTCCAGTTAGAGAAGAACGTTTTCAATTGTAAATGCAAGATGTAAATTTTGTCTTTGAATCTTGTTAGCATGTTTTAGAATTTTCCAAAGCTGTTTTCCTGATGAGTTTGCTTGGGAGTGGAAGGACGCATTTGCCCTGCCTTGCTAATGGCATGGTCATACATGCGACTCTATTGGCATATCTTATTTGCAAGTATTTGCAAGGCGTGGTTAATTTCTTTGTTTCTGGCATTAGTGACTAGGCCAACCTTCTCATTAAACAGACAATGAACAAAACCATTATTATTATTAGGGACTAAGCCGAAAATAAAATGAATAAATGAATAATTTTTATTATTATTTTCTTTTTTACGTGAGGGCTCTTAATGAAGTCCAACAGGAAATGCAGTGATGCATCATGTGTGTTAAAGATACTTGCGAACTAAGGTTGTGTTACAAACCTGTGTCAACAATTGCAGCCATAAATTTTCATTTTACTCAACTACCTGTTAAATTGAAGTACAAATACAGTGTAATGACTCTTTTGTGACACTGTGCTAACATTG
This sequence comes from Danio choprae, assembly GCA_903798125.1. Taxonomy (NCBI): domain Eukaryota; kingdom Metazoa; phylum Chordata; class Actinopteri; order Cypriniformes; family Danionidae; genus Danio; species Danio choprae. The sequence continues at coordinate 212,916 of CAIGQW010031024.1, forward strand.
GCTCCTTAAACAAATGCTAAGGTAAATATTTTATAGTTATGTTGACTGGGTAAACATGCAAGATTCAACAGGAAATTGGATCATTGGGAAAGAATAATTAAAGCTAAAAATTGCAAGACATATTTGGTGGTCGTATTAAAATGACTGGAAAAGTGTATATTGCTTTATATGGAATTTCTTGTACTTGTGATTGTTTAGGAACAGGAGGTGGAAAAGAAATGTAGTGTTATCATAAACATGAGCATAGTTTTAGTAGTTTGTGTATGCTAATTTAATCAGGGCTAGTTAGCAACTACTAAAGATAGCTGATAGTTAGCTGAACTGAAACGGTGTTTGACAAGCATGTTCTAATGTTTTCAGTACAGTACAATTACCTCTTTGACCAAGTCCAAGTCAGAACGAACGCTGGTGCCTATTGTGAATTATTCATCAGCATTTTTCCATAGTTGTCCTATAGTTATGCAAGTTTCCGAGAGAAAAGGCGCTTTCTTTGTGTTCTAACTCTATTTCAGGCACAGTATTCAGGGCAGCATTTCAACATTAACTGATAAACCGGAGAAATTACATCCTCATTCTTCAGAGTTTCCCAGCATCTCGGATCAAGGATGTAAATTCTTGGAAATTCGGTCTGTGTTGCAACTATAGTGATCATTTTGGTTAGATTCATCCATGTGTAGATCTATTTTAACCCTTTATAATGCGAAGAACCATATGTCCATTGTCCTTAATTTGCAATGTAAATAATATTTAAATATGAAAGGTTCAAATGTATTGTGATATTCTCCAATAACACTCCAGGCATTTTTCAATGAGTGCCTTTTTATATATGGGTTAAGTCCACGTGAACTGGAAGTTTCTACAGATGTTGTATGATGCGAACTAAGGTTGTATTACAGATTCCAGTATGATGATACGTTTCCAACTGAAATTGAATATTGAGTAGGGGGCGGGGTTTTATTTTTGAGCTCCTCCACTCTTATTTCACTTGCAGCAAATTAATGGTTTGAAGGGGCGTGGCTAATTCTTCAAACTGACATCATCAGGGAACATCTGTCGTTCCAGAGCGGAAGCAGATTGTTAGATTTTGATTAAAGATTACCACAACCAAAAATTCAGTGAATTAACTAGCAGGTATTCATTTATGAGTTAAGACTAACAATGTGTGATAAAAAAAAAAATTTAACTTTTTTTTTTTTCAATTTTGATAACATGCAGCCTTTAAAGCAGTCATAATGTAATACTTTAAAATGTAAATTAAAATGTAAGTCCAGATAGCCTTCTCCTTGGAGAAAGATAGCACACTATGTTTGCTTATCTCGAGGTGGTGTGTACAAAGGTCAAAATGTTCTTGCATTGATATCTTCTCTTTTCAGAAAGAACATGTGCAAGCCTGTAATGTATTATAATGGTGAAGAATAACTATGAAAATAAATTCTCTAAATTGCTAGCAATTACACCCTAATCTTGGTTTAAAAACAACAATTGAGTTTATACAAGGGTTGCTGAACTTAAGCCTTAAAGTACTTTTCAATTATAAAATTAAGTAGTTTGGCTCATCTCTGCTAATAATTTTGAGGGATTTTTAATAAGAAGTCTCTTATTTTTGTTTTATTGGCAAGACTTTATACTGTTTACTGTAGTTACAGTCCGTTTATTGGGTTTTAATACAATCATACTCTGTACATTTCTACCAGCAATATGTTCTTGAACAGTACGTCTAAGATTTATCAGTTGTTTTTGATCATTTTTACTTAAATTAATTCTCATATTTCCTTTTTTTTTTTTTTTTTTTTAATGAAAGTGCTTTGTAATCGTTAAACAGATGTGTAAGTTTGTCAAAGGTTTTGTATTAGAAAGATTAATGTGACGCTATCAAAGTAATCCTAGATTTTTGCAGACAGTTCTTTGTAGTATCAATTGAAAGGCTCTTTATTAAGTACAAAAGCTGACAAAGGTTGGTCAAGATCTAATGTCAGCAGTGGCTATTAAATTAACCCTGTTTAATTGTTTTGATGCATGTTAGTAGTAATGGATAAACAAGTAAATACAGAAAAAAATGGTTACAGTTAAAACTTTCAACAAGTAAACATCTTTCGTGTTTATTTTTAGCAAGATTCTCTGCTTCATTCAAGTTTGTTGAGTAACAATTACAAAACATTCATTTGTCCTATTTTAAACTATTGAAACACTCAAAAACCGATAACATTTTTATCAACAGGGTTCATTCATTCTTTCATTCATTCATTTTCTTTCGGCTTAGTATCTTTATTCATCAGGGGTCGCCACAGTAGAATGAACCACCAACTTATCCAGCATATGTTTTACACAGTGGACGCCCTTCCAACTGCAACCCTGGACTGGGAAACATCCATACACTTATTCAAACACATACACTATGGCCAATTTAGCTTATTCAATTTACCTATAGCGCATGTCTTTGGACTGTCGAGGAAACCAGAGCACCTGGAGGAAACCCACTGCAACACGAGGAGAACATGCAAATTCCACACAGAAATGCCAACTGGCCCAGCCGGGATTTGAATCGGTGACCTTTTTGCTGTGAGGCAAAAGTGCTAACCACTGAGCCACCATGTCGCCCAACAGGATTCAATTCAATAATATTTAAACAATAAAGGTCTGTGGCTTAGGAACAAAATATGGCAAACCTTTCTCAAAATGTTGTGTCAAATAGAGACCTGCACACCCACAGGAGTACCGCGGGACCCAACGGGCACAAAATTTGATGGATGAGTGCGGGTGGTAAGGTCCTCATGTATGTGTGGGGTGCGGGAGAACACCATTGTTTGAGTGATTATTAAGCACTTTCTGAAGCAGTATTAGGTCCAATTAATTTCTGTTTGACCACTTGACGAACCGATGTTTATTATTATTTAGTTTTATTGTAAAATTATTAGCCTAATTCTACTGATCTGACTGTATTTCTATGTTCTGAAAAGCTTCTTGTTAGTGTCCATGTTCATCATTCCATTTAATTAAACTCAAATAAAACAACATTTGTTTATTTTCAGCTTTATTATTTATATTTAATAGGGAAGCAAGTAAAACAAATAACAGAGTTGCAGGAAGAAGCAGTGAAAATAAAACTACATGTATGTTTGCCTGCGGGCTTTTGCGGGTGGGAGCGGGACAAAACTTGAATATATTGCAGGTGTGAGCGGGAGAAAAAGAATTTTGTGGGAGAGAGACAGAATCTTGCATCTTTTATCAAAATACTATGCAGTAATACTGGAATAAACATTTATGAAAAGCAAATTCAGATTCACCATTAATAAATATTGAAATTTTTATGTTTACTTTAATACGTTTTAGTAATAGAAGACCAGACACAATTATGAATAAATATGTGGATTAGGAGCAAATAGAAATGTTTTGTTCAAACCATTAAGCTATTAAATAAATACTATTTACACTTTCACAAAAAGTACTTTGTAGAAATAATTGAACAGAAGTCAGAGGTTAAAGAACAAAAAAATACTTAATTTCTTTCTTTTTCGTTCATTTAAAACCTGTTTTAACACATTTTAATCTGTTTTTAATCATTTTTATTTTCTTGTTTCTTTTATTCTCGTTTATGTAAAGCACTTTGAATTACCATTGTGTCTGAAATGTGTTATATAAATGAACTTGCCTTAATTTTGTCTCCTTTTTGTAAAGAAAAGTGACTGAAAATAATGTCCGCCTGTTCTGTAAACCACAATATTTTTACTGATATATTTTTTTTATATCTTCTTGAACATTTTTACGAAGACTTTACACAGTTCATTTGAGTACCATATACAAAACACCCGACATTACAGTTTTAAACTATGAAGTCAATCCTGTTTTACCAACAGTACTCTGGTAGTACCTGAACAAACATTTAAGTGCTTACACGACATATTCCCACAGAGATTGTATCTAAACTTGCTTTATGTACTGTAAGTATCAGATTTAAAAAAGAAGTAATCGGTCATGACCTGTTTTCTTTGTGGTCCTGTGGCTGTTTTTTTGCTCTTTGTTGCTGTGTGCTTTTATTGTGTAAATATTCTGGTTTACCATTACAAACAAATGACTTTTGCTGCTTGTTCAAACTACATATATAAAATGAGTTGAAATTTTATTTTTTTTTTTTACCAATAGTACCTTGTAGTAATACTTTACTTATCTACCGACTTTAGCGATACTGCACAGTAATGTCGGTAGTTGAGTAAAGTCGGTAGTCGACAACTTGATTTTGTCTTATTTTTGTTAAAACGAAAAATGACTAAAATATTGGTTCGCCTGTTCTGTAAACAGTAAAAGTAAAATATTTTTAATAATTTATTTTGCAGTTTTAGCAAGACTTCACACATAATCTAAATTAGTTCACTAAATTAAAATCACAGAAAGTAATCAGTAAATTAGTTTTTTACACTATTAAATTAATCCTCTACATTTTTGCTAACATTACTTTGCGTTAATGCACTGAAAAACATTATTAATTGGATTTATTTTTTTATTTTAAATTTTTTTTTAAAGGCAAGTGGTTGCAAGCAAATTATTTGGGCCAAATTTAAACAAACAATTTAAGTTGAACATTACTACATTTTTAATTTGTTTAAATTCATCCCATATATACATTTTTTTTTCAGTGCACTTGAACAAACAAACATGTGATTAAGTTCATAATAATGACCAAGATTTGTTAAAAGCAACCAAAACGTTTTTTTGTTTGCTATTTTGTAAAACTTACTCTGAAAAACTTAATGTAGTAACTACTGTTCCAGCCACTCTTAATACCGTTAAATGGGTGTGTACTCTTCTTATTGATAATTTTCACAGAAAAACTATGTAACATATCATTTTTCTGGGACACTATAGTCTTTGTTCGCTAACTATATGAGATATGATATATGAGTGGGCTATTTTGTTTGTGTGTGTGTCTTGACCCCAGGGGTTGTAGATATACCCCTGCTAAATGCCAGTATCCGGTATTCTTAACCTAATGGAAAAATAGGTCTTGACCTGTTTTCTTTGTGGTCCTGTGGCAATTTTTTTAGCTCTTTGTTGCTGTGTGCTCAATGCAAAAGGATTCTGGTTTACCACTACATGCGTCAGCTATACAGCCAGGTTTTTATGATTTCTGTGCATGTATGTGTGTGTGTGTGTGTGTGGTTTTCATATTGAAGAATGTGTTTATTAATTATTATTTTGTAGAGTGTGTGGGACGCTTTGGGTGCGTCCAGCATGTTTATTTTGGTAAAGAAAGGAAATAACCCTGCGAATATCTGTGTGAATACTTGTTGAAGAGGTATCTCTGGTATATACAGTCCTCTCTAGCATTAAAAGATAAACTTCAAAAGTCTTTCTCTTTTTGAGGGAATTCATAAGTGCATTACGATCAAAAACAGCCCTTTTTCCTTTTTGTCTTTCATTAGACGTTCGCGACTGCTTGTGAATAATTGATTTTCTTCCTTTTAGAGTGAAGTTTGTGTGTGGGGTAAAAACTTTCCTTTGACAGTTCTTAACACTGGAACTACCAGAATTTGATAACTATTCTGAGCGTTCTCATGTAGGACGTCATTTACATTCAAAGCTTCTATTGAGATTTTTATCTATTGAGAAATTTATCTTTGAATGTCTGTCGTCTTATTTTGTGAAGTCATTAACCTAAAAATACAAAATCTTTGGTAATGCAGCCTATAAATGTATAGTTAGGCTACTAGAGCGCCTGCGAAGGTCCGTGTCTCACTTTTGTTTTCATTTTTCACAAGCAGGAGAGCAAGGTTGTTGTTGTTGTTGTTGTTGTTGTTGTTGTTGTTTATTTACAGTACTTGAAATGGTTTTGAAAGACATGTATGAAGTAAACTTGTGCTTTTGCTATCAGAAAGTTTATGTTAGCATGAAGTTGCTAGGCAACAGAGGCACCCATATTCAAATTTTTACCATCAAATACTTTTTTAATTGTATAACAATGTAAGAAAGAAATATACACATATTTAGTCAGGATATTACAGATTTGTGGGTTTTATTGGATTTGTTATTAAATTACCAAAATTTAAAAGTGGTCAAAATGACCGCCTTGGTAGTTCTAGTTTTAAAGGGATAGTTCACCCAAAAATGGAAAAATAGGTGGCTTATTTTCAGTCTGATCATTTCACATTTCAGACCTCAGTGTATCGTCAGGAGTCATGCTTATTCATTAGTTTTGTCTGAATAGGTTATTTTGACTCGAAGCTTACAGTTTGACACTTCCGCCTAAATGGATCAACAATTTTTTTTCGCATCACCTCATTCTTCAGTTTCTAATCAAATCTTCACCAATCAAATACTCTCTAGTATCTGACATGCCCCGCCCCCTCCAAGACACTTCTTATTTGCTTTTCATTTGATCTCCTCACAGGCAGTGCTGTGATAAAAAATGAAACACTATTGGCTGTTTATTTAAACAGGGAGGAGCTACACTGTGTCCCACCCTCTCTTTATTATTCAGTTGAGGTTGTCAAACATCGAAAAAAAACAAATTCACATTTCAAAGCGCTTCACGAGACCTTTAAGACCAGGACACACCAAGTCGATAGTTTGCCGTTGAGCTTCGTTGGGTTGTTGGTAAGCGTCGCTTCTCATCAGGTTAACGTTGGAGGTCATTGGCATGTATTCAGCATGTAAAATCGGCGTTGACCGAAGAGAGCACTCTGATTGGTTATTCAGCAACGAATCAGAGCATGAGAACGAAAGCTGAAGTGACGTACCAAAGTAAAACACACAGAAGCCATCTGTAATTTCACTACATTTCTCAAATATTTGCAACAGCTGGTAGTTGTTGACAGCATGGTACTGGTAAAACATGATATGTGATACTGTTGTTGAGTATTGCGATAACGATATTTCTTGCGATGATCATACTAAAATAAATGGGTAATAAATATTTTTTTCTGATCTAATTAAATCTTACTTAATCTAAAAACATTGTCAGGTTGTAAACATTTAAAGGCGGTATAAAGATTGTAATTCGATTGGTCAAGTTTGGATAAACAACCCATGTATTCAACACACCAATGATTGCAAGATAAAATGTATTAAGTTTATCGCACCTCTCTGTGATATCCTTATTGCATATACTATTATCGCGATAATGATAATTGTTCGATATATTGGGCAGCCCTAATTTTATTAATCACCAAGGACCACAGTTTTGTGAATTTACCTCAAATATTATTTTGCTTTTGGTTGAACTATCCCTTTGAATTAACTTTTAAATAGATTTGACAGAACTGGGATGCTAAAACGTTTTCTAAAATGTCTATAACCATAAAACATCTATACAAATGTGTATTGTTTGAGAAAAAAAGCACACCTTTATGGCACTAAGATTTCCATGATGTAGAAATTGTGGCTGAAAATATTTAGTTTATAGTATAATTTCATTGAATTAGGCAAATTTTGCATTAAAATTGTGTAAATTAAAACTAAAACACTGGAGAAAATTGATCTTCACCATACCAAAGTTAAAATTTAGTTAATTATACAGTTTGCAAAGTGTTGTGCCGCATTTTATTTGTTAAAGAAACAGTTAATAGATTTAATTTTCATTGATTTCATATTAAAAGATTCATTTATTTGCTAATTGTTAAACGCCTTCATTTGACTACCACAGTTTAGAGACTATTTGCGTAACACGGTTTTCAACTACAAATGTCTGTTTTATGTTGTGTGGCTGCAAATCTTTGTTTCCGTTTTCTCCATCCAGTCCGCATTTAAAAACGTCAACAATAAAAAAAGCTGCTTAATAGTAGAAGCTGAAGTGTAATTGTGATCGAAAGTAACACTGACATTTATTCCTGCTATAATATCACCTGCAACAACTATTTATTTAGGCTGGAACTTTGCTGCTGTCACTTTAACTCAAGGGTGTGTGAATGTGTGTGTGTTTTGCAGATTTGAAAGGCTTGTGAAAACTGCCTTGCCTTTTTATTGGCGTATTGCTTTAACTTTATTCATTAAACAACATTGTAAATATCAAAGGTCACCAAGTACAGTGAAGAGATTGGGCAACGTTTCTAAAACTGGAAGCGCGGGATTAAACGGTCATCAAGGTTTCAACCACATCAGAATGTCAACAGTTCGTGTGTGTTTAGCCTTTGTGCCCGTATGATTTTAGTGGCAAACCTTTTCGCTGACTGTATTTAAATCTCTGCCCGAATGCAAACAAGCTCTGTTTGCGTTCATGTAAAACAGCTATTTGTCTTTCATTCTAAATCATATCAGTCCAGGTTTGCTTTTAACATTTCCATCCTTCCCTTCAGTCTCATTGAAATGCCACCACATTGGTCTCTTGCGTCAGTTAATGGCCGTTTAATCCCATAACAATGTAAAACACTAGAGACGTTGTTATGACTCTTGAAATGTGGTCATACATTGTGATGTCACGGTTGTAGTCGCATTGCCTGGCAGCACAGGTGGAACTGAATAGTCTCCTTTGCATGCTTTGCTGCAGATCCACTGAAGTTGTATGTGTTAAATTTATATGCTTCTTTTGAATAGTTGCTAGGGTCAATTGAATGGTTGCTAGGTTTCATTCAGGCAAATTTTAGGGACTTGTGGATGGTTGCTAGGAACATCTGGGTCATTGCTAGTGTCTGCTGGGTGGTAGTTAGTGAAGTAGCCCTAAAAACTTCGGGCTACGTCAGTGATTGGGTCATTTTTAGGGTGTTCCATACTTTGAGTAAATTGAGTGATTTCTGGGTAGTTTAAAGTGGTTACCAGGGTCATATTGTAGACATTTGGGTGGTATACAAGTTAGGGTAACTTGAGTGCTTGCTAAGTTCAAATAGGCTGTTTCTTGGGCTATTTGTGATTTGGTTGCTAGGGTCATTAGCCTGTTTTTGTTTTTTTTTGGCATGATGGCATGTATTGTGTTTGGGAGGATGCCAGGGTCGGTTTGTAGTTGTTTTGGTCTTTGTTGTGTTTTTTTTTTGTTTTTTTTGGTGGTTACTACCAGGGGTCATATTTTTGCATCTTTTGGGTGGTTACTAGTTATGGTCACTTGAGTGGTTGTCAGTGCCATCAGATGGTTCATGTATGGGGTTTTTTGAAGGGTGGTTAGGAATTTAAGTTGTTACTAGTGTCACCTGGGTGGATGTTATTTGGCTGAGTTTTTTTTTTTTTCATTTAAGACTTTTGTGAAGTAAGTAAGGTAATGTCTGGGAGGTTATTGGTTATGGTCTCTTGAGTTGGTTGCAAGGGTTATTTGGGTGACTTCTAATCTCTGTTGGGTGGTTACTAGGCACCTATCTAGGACCTTGAGGGTGGATTACTACCAGGCTTATATCCAGGATATTTTTGGGTGGTTACTATTTAGGGTCACTTGAGTGGTTTTCAGGGTTATCAAGTGATTCATGGTTGTTTTTTAGGGTGGATGTTAGGAATTAAAGTTGTGACCAGGGTCACCTGGATGGATGTTATTTGGTTATTTTCTTGTGTCATTTGAGTGGTTGCTAGGTGAGTGTTAGGTTGGTTATCTGGGTAATTTCTATGATCTTTTTGATGGTTGCTAGGCCCTCTTTTGGGTGTCTCTTAGGCTCTTTTGGATAGGTTACTAACCAAAAGTCCCAAATGGCTATGTCATATCTTAGAAATTTTGGGAGGTTATTGGTTATGGTTACTTGAGTTGGTTGCAAGGGTCATTTAGGTGATTTCTAATCTGTTGAGTGGTTACTAGGAACATAAGGGTCCTTAAGGGTGTTTACTAGTTAGGGTCACTTACTGTAAGTGATTATTAGGGTTATTTTGTTTGTGTGACTACTAGAACCTTTTGAGAAGTTATTTACATGCCTATATCCACTCATAATTCTGTATGATGTAGTTTTTAGACATATATAGTTTTCATTTCATATATATATATATATATATATATATAT
>CAIGQW010031024.1:230141-240333 GCA_903798125.1 Danio choprae
AGAGAGAGAGAGAGAGAGAGAGAGAGAGAGAGAGAGAGAGAGAGAGAATATGCCATGTTTACTTTTGTAGTGTTGCCATTGAATTTGAAGATGTTGAATGCTAAATGTGCTACTACTGTAATGACATGTTTTTGTACATATCAGATACGTTTGTAATACGTCTTTGATTGTTTAAAACATTAGTACCATGTTTTCATGTTCAAAACCATTGTGTTAAAATAGTATGAGTACTTTTACCAAAGAAATGCTGTGTTTTTTTGGATCTGTAAAATGGTAATACTGCTAATACAATGCTTATGCTAATATTTTAAGGTATTTACCACAGTAATACTAATATTTTTGGGGGGATATTTACAAGTATAATATCACCTTTTGAGACATTTGCCACAGTGATTTGTGAATACATATAATTCTAATACAATGTTTTGAGACATTTACCATGGTAATACCATGTTTACTGTTGTAGTTTTGCCATTGAATTTGAGAGCTATGGGTGGTAGCTTTGAAGTGGCTTTTGTAAAATGGCAGTACAGTGTTTCTAGACATTTACCACAGTAATACCATGTTGTTTGCTGTTTGTAGTGTTGCCATTAAGCGCTGCAATATCGGCGATTTAGCTTTGTAGTAGTGGCTCAGTCGTTGTCTATTTTATACATGAAAATTTAAACACTAAGCAGTTTTTTTTTTCTTTGGGATCTTGTTCAGCTCTAGATGGTATTTTGCTTGGGTGGATTTAGTTCAGCTAGTTTATTATTATTATTATTTTTTTACTACTACAGTTTTTGTTTGTCGGCTAATTTAGCGTTGTTTCAGATTGTGGTGATGAAACTGAGAGTTAATGTAGCTTGAATTTGTCAAGTTTGACTTGGCAGCTTTGTCGTTTGATTGTGAGCTGCGTGTGTGTGTGTGTGTGTGTTGTCTCTAGGCACAAAGCCATCTGTCTCGTTGACTAGATGACTGAAGTCAATGTCATACTATGGTTATTTCGATGTGTGACATGGTTAAAATGTAGTGTTTTTGCGGTGCCATATAATATAGCCAAGTAGAGTGATATTATTCATTCTAGCAGGGTACAACTATGTTTAAAAAAAAAAATAATTTCCCGCATTCATATACATCTAAAGTGTAATTACTCAAGTGTAAAACAAGTGTCATGCTGCATAGCACAATGCTAACATTTTTTTTTTTTTTTTTTTTTTTTTTTTTTTAAATGTATCTTTAGGATTTAGCATTTACATGTATTTAAAACTATGGTTTTGTACATTTACCACAGTAAAACCATGTTTTTGTACATGTACAATTATAAAACAATGCTTTTGGAGGATGGATTACCACAGAAATTATTTGAATATGCTAATTGCCTATATTATGTTCTTAGGCAATTACCACACTAATATCATGCTTTTTTGTGTACGCGTAGTTACTTTACCATGTATTTGACTATATCCCATTGTAATATTATGTTTTTGTATGCACGTGTTGTACATTTAACACCATAATTCCATGTTGTTTAGGGTGTGTGAAATGGTAATTTTATGTTTTGATGGATATGCTACTGTAATACCATGTTAATGTCATGGCATTAGATATTTACCACAATAATACAAGGTTTTCTGGTACGTGTGAAGTTATAGTAGCATATTTTTGGATATTTACCACAGTAATACCATGTTTTACATACATCATACACATGCGATTTAATACAATGTTTTTGTGCATGTACAATTATAGTACCATTGTTTTGGACATCTACCATGATTATAATACCATGTTTTGGTGAAATCTACATTTAGTAATATGTGGTAATCATTTAGTATAATGCTCATCAAAATACTATGACGTTACCATGCCTTCACTGTAACATGGTGCCTCCTCAGTGCTTTTCTGTAAAGCTTGTATGTATGTGATTTCTGTCGCTTGACTTGATGTGTGTGCGGATGTGATCACCGTCTCTGACTCACTGTGCTTAATATAGGCCAAACCCCCATTGAGTCATGCGGCCGCGTATCGCCATCTCTCTCGCTCTGACTGCTTTTTTGACAGACCCGCTGTGATGACAGTTCTGGTGATGACCTTTGTTTATATCTCAAACTGAGCTAAATTGCTTTATAAGGTGCATTAAGGCAGGTTCAATTACAGTAAGTGAAGGATACGGTGTGGTATTATCAACGCGAGCGAGGCTATGTGACTGTTGATGCTAACTTGATTTAGTGTGGACCGAACATATTGTAAATAATTTAGCTCTTTTCGCCGTTTGAAGCAGAGCCTGATAAGTCAAGCATGAGTGTTTTACCAGCTAGTATGCAACTTTTGCTGGCAGACGATGAAAATGGAAATAATAGATATCCACCTTTTTTCTACACCCCATGATGCTTTGCGTTATTTGTAGGAGTAACTTTCATTACATCGTAAACAATGAGTGAGGTGTTTTTAAAAACTTGGTCCAACAAATGTCCCTTATATCAGATAATGAATGCTGTCTGCAGTAATGTAACAAATGTTTATACTACAGGGCAGTTGAATACTTTACGTTTACTCATTTAGAAGATGCTTGTATCCGAAGCGATTTACGAATGAGGATAAAAGAAGCACTTCATATCATCACGGTAGCAAAAACAAGTTCCTCCCTCCTAGCATATGAAAGGAGAGTGTATCCTACCGGTGGTTTGTCAAGCCCACTCACTTGCATGAGGCACTAAGAATTGTTTTGTAAGAAACATTGAGTGTTGATAAGAAAGTGTCTGGTGCATATGTAGATAATAGTATGTGTCTTGAATCAAATGAGAATACTTGATTCTGATTGGCTGATAAATTTTAATGCCAGGTTTACACTAAATATGGAATTAAGTATTTGCACAACTAAGGGTGCTTTCACATTTTGTTCAATTGCTTGGACCGAACCCAAGTTTGATTGTCCCACTTGCCACCTTCTCTGCTGGTTTGTGTTCACATCATCGTTTTTCCTTCTGAACCCCGATACGTTTGCGTCATCAAGCTGCTGTTTTTCATACAGCTGTTGCTAGGTGACGGACACTAAAACAAAGCGCCAAAATGGTGACTTGCACATACAACGTTCCTTCTGCTTTTACTGAATCTTTTGGTTTTGTTACAAAAACCAAAATACAGAGAGCCACTTGCATCTATCTGCTGCAAAAAATATTAAAAACGTCCAGAACATCACGCAACAAACAGACATTATGACTGACAAGCAGACATTATCACTGTTTGCACTGGGTCAGTCCTGCTTGTCGCCAAGATAGGTGATACGCAGACATACACACACGAATGAATGTTATGAAAACTAAAGTCTGTTGTACAGTTGGCGGTTCACTTCCGTTATTTGGTACAATTGCGTTCATATCAGAAGTGAACCATACCCATGTTCACACGAACTGTACCTCTTTCAGGTGGACTCTAGTGCGGTTCACAGGTGCGCACCCGAGTTCAGAACTAGCTAAACATACCATATTCTGACGTCAAACGAACCTGGGTACGGACCAAAGGTGCTAGTGTGAAAGCACCCTTAGTTGCATACAAAGTCAGTGCAAACACATAGATAGAGGATAATTTCAACGCAACATGTTTGTCGTGAACTAATGCAGAATTCGACCTCATTCATATGCCCAACAGTGCTTGGGCTTCTAGCTTTGATGTGGGACCCTAATGGCCCATTTCCACTGAGTGGTACAGTATGGTTTGGTACAATTTTATGTCCATTTCCACTGTCAAAAGGTACCAAAAACAAAACAAAAGGATACCAAAAGGTGGAGCTAGACACACAACTGAATGCTATTGGTTTACAGAGAAACGTCACTGGCGCGTGCACAAGCCAGGAGAATGAAAACCAAGGAAGCACCATTTTTAAGTACACAGCCAAGACATTACATTGTAATAATATATACCTATAATAATTAGCCATGGTCGACCGGAGCTCAAACAAGTCTTGCCGTTATCTTGATGAACAGCCACAAAGCCAAGAAGAAGAGAAGAATCCGCTGCGTGTCCTGTTGTTGTTTACGAGGCCGTCTAAGTGTGAGTGGTTTTGCTTATTTCAGTAATGAAATAATAAGTGTGGTTTGCCAAAAAATAGAAGAAAAAAAAGAAAATTGACCTGCAGGCGATGGGTCAGTTAAATAGGAGTAAATACAGAAAAATATAAGTAAAAAAATAAATAAAAAAATATGAAATTACCTCTCTTGACCAAATTCCTAAGTAGTTCCAGCCAGGTTTTGGACCACATTACAGTTCCGTATCACTACGCTGAATGATTTCAGTCATTTCACAGCCTAAAATAGTCAAACACCACATCAGTCAAATCAAAACAAAGGCTTTGGTTGAGATTCATAAGAAATTAATCCACAGTTGGAACAATGTGTTTATGTGTGGTAATCGTCATATAATCATACTATTATTAGAAGAATATTCGCACCTCAGGATTAACCTTTTTTGACCTGTTTGCAACCGCTCTGAGATGACCAAGAACATTGCAGCAACTGCTAAATGAAACTAGAACACTCTAGAAACCACTTAACAACATGTTACAAAACCATTTGCAACCACTGAAACCACCTACAAAATGTTTTTGCCGTCTTGGTATAGTGCTGTTTTTGGTCTCTGTTTTCTTAAAAAAAACAGCCTCTGTTATGACTCTCTTTTTACAATATCGTGCTGTAGATGTTTTTGAGAGCTCAAACCAACATTTTCAGATGCAAGTCATAGTTCAGGATGACAGCAGCTTGAATCTTTACATGCAGTCTCGAGCTCTCCAAAGCCCTATTATTCCCTGACGAATGACAGAGAGGGCCTGGCAGCTAGCGATGAAAGGGAAGAAAAGTCCTACTTCTCAAAGCTATCAAACGACTCTTTATAGTCCATCAACATGATGACAAATCTAAGAAATACCGTCTGAGAGACCTGCACAAAGCCTCATTGTGGTCTTCATGTTGGAACTGTAAAACGGCGAGTGTACGTGTGAACTTTTGCGCACATACTCCTCCTGCTCCATCTTGCCGAGTTTCTCTCAAAGGGTTCATTTAATGACTGAGAAAACCTTCTTTTTTTTTTTTAAAGAAATGTAAGGGTTGTTTGTTCATTGGTCACCTGCTGTTAATCTGAAATGTGTTGTGTTTCTCAGAAGTCCACATACATGCCTTTGTGTTTCTCTATGTTCAATTTGGCTTCAGATTGGCCACAAAATGTTTATTCGAATATCTGAGAGATTTGTTTTAGGGGTATTCTTTTTGTATTGACCTCATAGTTCTGGCAGTCAGTTCACTTAGCTGTTTCCCCCCCCCCTGAAACAAACATGTCTGATCATGTCTGAAACACTGATCATGTAAAACTAAAGGTTGTAGCTAGCTTAGTGAAGCATAGAAAATATAATTTTCAGTCACCATTTCTTGATTTTTTTTTTTTTTAATTAAAAAAAAAAAAAATGTATTATTATTATTATTATTTTTTTAACAAATCACAAATAATGTCAATTTCTTGTAAATTTGTGGTATAAACTATGGTTGTTTTAATTGTGGCATGATATATTTTAAGCCTGACAAAAATAAGAATGTAAAATATCAGAAATAATATGTTGGCATTAAGTGAAAATTAAAGAAACGAGTGAGAAAAAAAAAAAAAAAAGTACACTCACCCCCTAATCTTCACTCAAATGCGGCTCACCATCGTAACTCCTACGGATGCACTGGCCCTGTTCGGAGTGGAATGTAAACTGTTGTTTTCTGCCAGGTAGCTGGGGGCACTAACAATTATACCAGGGAGTGAAGTTTACTTCCAAAGTTAACACTAATTGCTCTTTGTTACAGGAGTGAAATGTAAACTACAATTTCTGGCAATCAATGTTGACACCCTAGTAAGGACACCAGGGAGTGATGTTTAATCACAAAATGACTACCACACTATTACCTGGCCTTTACACTTATCCCCCTAAACCACTCTATCTAGGTCAGGGCACCAGTATAACTGCTACGGATCCACTCACCAAGAGTAATTTAAACTGAAGCTTCTGGCATAGAAGGTGGGTGCACTAACAAGGAAACCAGGGAGTGAGGTTTTCTCACAAAGTGACAACTACTTATCCTTCATTACACTTTTCCCCCCTAAACCACAGTACTGTGCGGGTCACGGCAGCAGTATAACCCCTCTGGACCTACTCGCTCCACTTTGAGAGGTATTCAAACCAGCTTTTCTGGTATAAATTACAATAGACTTTAGCTACTAATGCCAGCATTAGTGCACCTCCTGAGGCCAGGAGCGTGGTGTTTGTTTTCTCACAGCTTCTTTATTAACTGGCTTCCATTGCGTAATGGTGTTCATAGCTATTTGAAGTCTGTGTGACCCAAAGGTTGCTGAGACTTTTATTTTAGTATGTTGGTGTACCTTCAACTGAAACAGAATATTAAGTAGGGGACGGGGCTTTCTTTTTGTGCATCATTCCCTCATAGCAAACTAATGGTAAGAAGGGCGTGGTTTAGAATATTGCTATGCAGGGCTATAGTAGTCCACACATAAAAATCCTAACATGAAGCAAATTGTCAGACTTTGAAGATTACCAAAACATCTTTTTTCCAGCGCATTACCTTGCATGGCTTATTTGTTCATCAAATGAACAAAACAAAATTTGATTTCACGCGGTCTTTAATTTACATAACCACCTGCAAGCAAGCTAAATGTTGATTACTTTCCATGCAATATAAACAGAGTTGCCCAAAACGTCCTGTTTGTTTGAGATTCCTTGCTTTGCTGACACAATCTCCATCAAAGACTTCGGTTTCATGCTTAAATATCCCAAATATGGTGGAATTTTAGAGATAATCGTTTGGGGAAAAAAAACAGTAAACTCAGAAATGACACCATTATGATGAGCTCGCAACTTCTTCCGCCGTAAACGATTTTCACTCTGAAGATAAAATCAGGCCTGGATTGGCATTATCTCCCGTCTGCGTCTGCGGATTCACCCTGTTAAAACCACTGAACCGTGGCATCCCGATGTTATCTTATCCCGACACAGCGCGCTTCACCCAGACTTTCTCTCTTTCTCAAAGGTTATCGGGCTCCGCGTGCCAGCAGCGAAGAGAGACCAGGTGTTCGTGTGGCTTGCGTGTCTATGTGTGTGTGTTTGTTTGTGCCAGCGGTGTCTGTTACCGTCTCTCTGGACGCTGCTGAAATGACGCCGCTGGCACGCTCTGCGCTTTTGGCTCTTGACTAGAGCCTAGACTCCTCGGAGAGAGTAGGAAAGCGAGAGACATGGACAGAGATACCCACTGTTAGCAAACAAGAAAGGCTTGCTTCATTGTGCTCGTAGATGCCACTGGTGGACGCAAGGCCGACGTGTAATTAATAAGCTAAACACTCGCAGGCTAAGAACAATAGCACAAAGGCAACGTTCATCCGAGACATAGGGCTAAAATTACAGTTAGGGCCCACTCACACTAAGAATGAAACTCTAAACAATGTTTATTATATGCAGTTTTGAATCCTGCCGCTTCAATTGTTTAAAGTTGGTGGGTTCAACGTTTTTAATCATTCAGCGTCTCAAAGTAAAGCATTATTCAAGTGATCCTCACGATAAGATTTCTCTGTTTAGTTTAGTCATTCGTTCATCACGTGACAGCATGTAAAGAGACTCAAACCTGAGGACTCGAGAAATAAACTGATCAAATCTTTTTCTGGCTCCAATTTCATATGATTGGCTTCTGTCTTTCACGTGATGAATGAATGACTCAAACCTGATAGGACTCGAAAAAGGAGCTAATCTTCTACTCCACCTGCACAAATGTGCTCATGCACAAATGAACGAATCACTCCCTGAGAGGACTCATTGTTCTTGAGTCATACAGAAAGATTAGTTCAAAATAATCAAATCGTTCAAGAACGACCCATCACTATCTCTGTTTAGGATTTATTTACGGAAATTAGTGTTATGTGGCTACAGAATCACAAGTAAAGTATTAAAATGCCACTGATTCCCTAAATTAAATGTTGGATTTTTTTTTTGCCACTTTATTTAGATGGTATGTAACCAAAAATCTAGGTTTATCTATTTTCCACCCCCTTAGGAGTTTTAGGAGAATACAGTTTTCAGTTATCATAATGTCAATGTTATGACCAATAAATGGATGATTCAAAAGTTTTCAGATTATTTTAAGTAAGTGCAACACCATTCTTGAACAATACCAATAAATTAAAAACTAAATAAAAAAATCGCTTAACTGCTATAGTGAACATTATATAATTCATCCGTTCAGAAGGCTGCGTGTCTTTGAAATGCAAGGGATGTTCAACAAAATGCTCAGTTGTAAAAATTTGCAGCACAGCGTTTTTTTTCCAGTTGGTAGCCCTTACAAGTTGTTGTGGTGGTGGTGACCGTTGCGTGGTATAGTCCAGCCTGTCCTCCATTGTGATTTGACGGCTAGCTTAAAAGTGACACCGAACTTGCCACTCCTGAAAAACGCTTAGCGCTGAACACAAAATGCTCACTCAGTGCCTCGCTACGCTGCAGGCACTCAAAAAACGCAGCGCTACCATTGACAACAACAGAAAAGAAGCACTCTGCTTGAGAAAAGAACCTAAAAGTGATCATTTGTAAATAAATACTTTTCATAGACACTTTTATTTCAGATTAGCTTGATTTTGACCAAAGATTCTTGGATGAAATGCAGAAAAAGATTCGTTTTGGCTTCATGGTCTTGTTAATGTCCCCTGAATGCGGCTTCGTACATCTAGTTCTGCATGTTTATGGTCTGTTTTTCAGAGCCAGAAGCTCTGCTGTCGGGTGTGGAGTGTCCCTGTATTCACGTTTATACGTCCAGGATGTGACTTCCCTATTTAGGGAACAGGCAGAACCAATACTACTAACCACAACTTGAGTGCAATCGTTCTCACCCAGCTCACAGGACATTCAAAACGGGACTTTTTGTGTGTTAAATGTAGTAATGATAGTTTTCAAAATAAGCTAATATGTGACCCTGGAATACAAACACAGATTATAAGGGTCAGTTTCTTTGTTTTAGTTAAGATTCATACATCGTTTGAAAGCTGAATAAATATTGATTTTAAGGATGATATTTGGCAACTATTTGAAAGTCTGAAATCCTGAGGGTTTCAAAAATGTAAACAATTATAAAATCACTGTTAAAGTTGTCCAAATGATGTTCTTAGCAATGCATATTACTAATCAATAATGACAAGTTGATATATTTATGACATAATCTGCTGAAGGTGACAGGAGAGATTCTATATATTTTAAAATAAACATATGTGACCCTGGAATACAAAAACAACTCATAAGGGTCAGGTCTTTAGTTTTGTTTTTGGTTTTCAAAAAGGGACTTTTTTTGTGTGTTAAACGTAACATAACCTGCCGAAAATGACAGGATAGTTGTCAAAATAAGCAAATATGTGACCCTGGAATATGAACATAACTCATAAGGGTCAGTTCTTTGTTGTTAAATCGAGATTCATACATCAAGCTGAATAAATATTGATTTTAAGGATATTTGGCAACAATTCCAAACACAATTCGACAACTTTAAAAGGCAATTTTTTCATGGTTTCGATTTGTTTTAAGGACTTAGCAGCATATTACTACTCAATGACATTTTGATATATTTATGTCAGTAATTTTTTTTTTTTTTAACAGCAAATTTTGTGTTAAACATTGTCATACAAATGGACAAAAATGTACATTTCAGTGTAGCAAAAAAACACAACAACAATAATATATAAACTTAAAATAACTTAATACGCTTTAAAATAATAAAATTATAATAATATTAAATAATACAGCAATAACATATGTCTAATCTAGATACTTTCATAGAATAATTCATAGAATAATTTCCAAATCGACCAAAATATATGAATTAAGATTATCTTTACTTAATATTCTCATGAAATTCATCATTTTGGCTCATACCATGTAATTTTGGCTACTGCAAACATGCAACATGCACTCATTCAGTGCTCCAGGCTCGCATATTTAGTGCGTTTTATGAAATGGAGTTGCATAAAAACCACATTTCTATCAGATGCATGAACTGGCAGCTTGATTTCATTTCTGGTTCCTCATTTGGGATCCTTGTTTGGCAATCCATAGCGATGATCAAATGGCACACACAAACTTGTCGTCGACCTGTGTGTGTGTGTGTGTGTGTGTGTGTGTGTGTGTGTGTGTGTGTGT
>CAIGQW010031024.1:246325-267476 GCA_903798125.1 Danio choprae
CTACTCACCTTGATTCTTTTCTACCTTACTCACCTTGATTCTACCCTACTCACCTTGATTCTTTTCTACCCTACTCACCTTGATTCTTTTCTACCCTACTCGCCTTGATTCTACCTTACTCGCCTTGATTCTACCTTACTCACCTTGATTCTTTTCTACCCTATTCACCTTGATTCTTTTGTACCCTACTCACCTTGATTCTACTTTACTCACCTTGATTCTTTTCTACCCTACTCATCTTGATTCTACTTTACTCACCTTGATTCTACTCTACCCACCTTGATTCTTTTCACCCTACCCACCTTGATTTTTTTCGAATCACCTTGATTCTTTTCTACTCACCTTGATTCACCATGATTCCTGTCAACTCCTTTTGATTCTTCTCAACTCACACTGATTCCTCTTAATTAACCTCATTTCTACATGATTTCTGTCAACTCGCCTTAATATGTCGCAACTCTACATGGTAGCTCTCATCTTACCTTAGTTTTTCAACTCCCTGATTCATCTCATTTCGCCTAAATTCACAGTGATTTCTTATCAACTCATATTGATATTTCTGTATTATCCACGACTTTTCAACTTTTCCCAAATAACCTCAGTTCCTCTCTGTTCACCTGAAGTCCAATAATCTCACCTTGATTCTTCTCAATGGATCCAGTTTCACCCTGATTCCGATCAATTCACCATGATCCCTTTTAAACTCTCAGCGCAATTCTTCTCAGTTCTACTAATCGTCTTTCGTCTTGCCTCATCTCAACAATTCTCAGCTGAGCTCACCTGAATTTCTTGTTTCATTTCAGCTGGACTCATTTTGTCTCGTTTATTTTGATATGTTATCTCATTTTCTTTTATTTGCTTGTTCTCGTCTCCTTTCATCACATCTCTTGTCATTTTGTCTCCCCCTTTTTCCACTCATCTCCTTCCACTAGTCTGGTCCTGTATATTGTTCTTTCACCTTTTATCTCCTCTTTTCTAAATCCCCCGCTCATCTTTTGTGCTCTCCTCTCATCTTGCCTTCTCAACTTGTCTCATCTGATCTCCTCTACCTTTGCATGCCACATTTTGGCCCAATTCCCAAGGAAAGAGTATCTTTTGATTGATCCGCCAGCTTCAAGATTCTCCTCCTGACATCCTGCTCTATGAATCTTGCTAATCTCCTCAGGGATTTTATAGATGATAGATGCTGGAGAAGATGATCTGCGGCACAAACGTTAGGTGTCAGATTTAATCTTTAGATGTCTAGTCAAGTGTTTTGATTACAGAAAAAATCCACATGTCACCATGACTCTTGCTTTTAAAATATTATGACTCGTTGTTGTTGTTGTTGTGTGGTCTTCTTTTTTTTCTGCTGTTAAGTTTATTTTTTTACTCTTATTTTTTAGTAATATGACTAAAATCATGGTATTTAGCAGTAACTATTGCATTGTTTCATTGAATACTATAATAAATCACAGAATTTAACGCAACATCAAGCAAATGTCACAGAATCTGCTTCTCTTTCTCTGTTTATCTCTCTCACACTTACGCACACAAATGTACACACAGTCACAAAAGCACGCACACACAAGTGCACATGCTCTGTATCATTTTCATTAATGTTTAAATAGCCATCAAACAAGTTGTCATTTATTTTTGAACAACTGGTTTCATTTTCTAATGTGATACAGCAGGGTTTAGGGGTAAACTCTAGTTTCTCTCAGTGTGTTTTTTAAATAAATTACAGATATCGATAGTTCTTGAGGTCAAGCAATTGATAAAGAATTTAGATGTGTAATTGTGTGTATATTTTGACAGCCAAACAATAAAAGGAATACCTTTAGCTTGGCACAAAATCAATAATTTGTCAATAAACAAAACACAGTGAATACTGAAGTGCTCAGATATGCTCGTGATACTAATATCACATTAAAAAGCCATACATAATGTTGTTTTCATGATGGATAAAAATAAAGCGCAAAACCAAACGTGATTCTCACTCACTTTGCGCGATCTATACGAATCATTTGTAGCGCAACTTCAGTATTATTTTAAATACATTCAGTTATTTTGAATACAAGTTCTCCAATTACGACACACAACCTATAATTATAACGCATCATCATATGTGGGAAAAGGTTTGAGCTAAGTTTAAACACAGGCCTGAAAAACAGCACCTCTGCAGGATGACGTCATATTGCGCTTTATATTCTGCATCGGTTGGCTTTATAAACTCTGTAACTCGAGTCGCTGAGATTTCTTATCTACACTGTGCCCTTGAACATGGCTTTTTACTCCCGGGACCACCTGAGCGATTGTACTGTAAATCACCTTAGATAAAAGCATCCCTGAAAAGTGTAAAAGCCTGTTCTTGAATTTTGAGTTCTTGTCTGCAGATTACGGGTGTGTTGTTTGTGTTTGGGGGGGGGAGCACATTTGCTTGCACAGTAGATTATGTGTGCACTCATTTCCCCAAAGACTATTTTCTTTTGAACCTGCAAATATAGTGGATTCATGGGTCCAAGGTTCTTTTGTGAATTATGCGTACTGTATGTGTTGACTAAATCCATATCAGTAGTTTCACAGAAGGAAGGAGATTGCAGAATTTGATGGTTCAACAAAAACTGCGATGGAGAGAAAGGAAAAGGCAGTGCTAAAATAGTGTTTGTTTGCCCCTAAAGGCCAGTTAGAAATGGAAGTTCAAGGTACAAAGCTGTGCTATCATAATTAAATGAACACATTGACAAATAACTTGAGGTTGAGCTTTTTTTTGTGCAATGTTTGTTGTAGATAAACACATGATGACTATTGGATAGTACTGGTAATGGTAGTAAGTATCTTTGGTTTACAGTAAGGAAATACTTTTCTTAACATGAACAGTAAAGGCGATATGTGTCTCAAACAAAACTAGGGATGTCAAAAATACTGACTTAAGTACAAATCGGTTGAAAAATAAAAAAGTGATGATGCTAGCATTTCCCTTGCATTTTAAGTGCTGCTGAGTGTATTTTTGAATGCTGCTTATTGGCTATTGTGTTGACATGAGGTTTCAAATGCTCCTATGTCTGTGTTTCTCCAAAATTGTTTGGTTAAGAGTGTCTTGCATTGATCATTGTAGCCAATCAAAGTCATATCTATGAATGCGGAAACGCAATAGCCAATCAGCTCTGTTTAAGAACCTGCTCAACAGCACTCAAAATGTTAGCGAATAATAGACACTTTTAAAATTTCAGTAGTGATTTGTACTTTTGTCTGTAACAAAAAAATCATTAAACAAAAGGTACTGTCATTTACCTTAATAGTTTTTAATTGTGTACATTATTTTTAGATTTGTTCTTTGACAATGAGGTAAACTAATTAAAAAAAAATTTCAAACCGGCTAAAAACAACTGATAGTTCATTCAAAATTGAAAATAATTAGAAAAATGTTGTAAAGTGCTAGTCATTGACTTCCATTTGTATTTTATTTACTACAATGGAAGTCTATGATTATCGGGAAGTTGCTGCAGACTTTTATTTCAGTGTCATGTATTTACAACTGAAACTGAATATTGAGTAGAGGGCGGGGTTTATTTTTATACCCCTCCTCTCGTTTTTTACTCGCAGTAAACTAATGATTTTAGGGGCGTGGCTAAGCATATTATGCCCTATCCAAAATCGGACTGCCATTCCTGAGCAGAATGGTTGATTTTTGATTAAAGATTACCAAAACAAACTTCTTTTTTCCCCCCAGTGGATTAATTTGAACATATTTAATTGTTCAACTCAAGACTAACAATGTGCGCTAACAAAATAAACATAGTATGTTTTGGTTTCATGCAGATTTCAGCTTTTGTCTTTAAGTCTCCGCGTTTAAGATTTAGTTTTTCTGTATCCATTGGCCTTTTTTTGCAGTGCAAAGCGGCATCGGAATTTATTTGAAGACTTGCACTTGGCACCATTTGGGTGTTTGGTGTTAATTTCTCATTCTGTTAATTTGCCTTGTTAACTGATTATCGATCTCTCTCTTGGGCCAAGCGCTCCGTGTGCTAAAGCTTGTTGATTTTCCAATGATTGTGTGCTATTCAGTCTGAAAAGCAGTTAGCAGTGTATATATGGCTCTACAAGTTTGTTTAAAAGAATGAATGAAATGTACTGTAAACCAATCAGATCTTGCATAAAGAAATTGATTTTAGGTATGAATTGGGATAATTTGGGGATTACAGTTGAAGTTTACCTTCAGTAAAAGTCAAAATGAGTAAAACTGATATTTGCTATAAAAAAAAAAAAAGGTAAATCTGGATCCCATTCTTTGGTTGTGCACCGGTGTGATGAAGAACATTGATTTTTCCATTGTTTAGGATTCAGTCTGAAAAGCACTTGGTGGAAAAATCAAGTATTTAAAAACAAAAAAAACAACCAGAGCTTAATTTAGAGCAAAATGTAGACCTTAATTACCTTTTTTAATGCATTTTCTGCAGATGTGATCTTATTTGGGGACTGCAGATGAAATGCAGCTTTAAGATTCAACCCTCCAGGATTTTGCAGGGACATTTTGTTTGATATTTGCAGCCTAAAATGCCTGACTTTTGTGATTGGTTTTCTCAAAATGTATGATTTTCTTTGCTTCAATCCTTGTGTTTTGCTGTGTAAATGCTCAAAAATCTTGTAAAATAAAAATTTGGAAGTGTTTTAGACATTATTTGGACTTTTCTGAAGACTGCAGTGGAAATTATACAATACAGTACACATCTAGTGCTAGTACAACCAAACAAATCATTTTTGCTATATTTAGGTACACCTTTTGTTAGTATCAGTAGTATTATCGTTTTTAAAAGTGACAGTTCACCCAAAAACTTTAAGCCGGTCTTCATATAGTCACCCTTTTTACTTGTTTCAAACCTTTTATGAGTTTCTTTATTCTATTAAACACAAAATAAGATATTTTGAAAAAGATTGAGGAGATGACACAGTGGCTCAGTGGGTAGCACTGTCGCCTCACAGCAAGAAGATCGCTGGTTCGAGTCCCGGCTGGGTCAGTTGGCATTTCTGTGTGGAGTTTGCATGTTCTCCCCGTGTTCGTGTGGGTTTCCTCAGGGTGCTCCGGTTTCCCCCACAGTCCAAAGACATGCGCTATAGGTGAATTGAATTAATTAAATTGGCCTGTGTGTGTGTGGGTGTTTCCCAATACTGGTTGCAGCTGGAAGGGCATCCGCTGTATAAAACATATGCTGGATAAGTTGGACTGTTCATAAGTTCATTCCGCGGTGGCAACCCCTGATGAATAAAGGGACTAAGCTGAAGAAAAATGAATGAAGGATTAAATTAAAACGGTTGAAAAATTGTAACCATTGACTTTCATAGTAGAAAAAATAAATACTATGGAAGTCAGTGGTTGCAGGTTTTCAGCATTCTTCAACATCTTTAGTGTTCAACAGAAGAAAGAGTGGTTTGGAACCACTCAAGGGTGAATAAATATAGTCATCATTTTTGGGTGAACTGTCCCTTTAAGTTTATTTATTGGGCTATTTTCATGAAACATTCCCTCCTCTAATCTGCGTAAATGGAAACTTTTACATAGGAATGATTTGACTCACAAATAACATCCAAATTAGTTCCGTTTGCATTTAATCATTAAGGGTAAATGTCTGCGAAAACATCTACGCAAAACCCATGACTTTCCTAACATAATTTTACATTTAAATTGACATTTTCCTCCTACATGACTTCGTTACTTAGGTTGTTTTCTTCAGTTCAAACGCGGCTACACTGTAAAAAATCTAATGACAAGTCACGAAAACAAACATTTTTATGTTGCTTTCACTTATTTTAATAAGTGAAAAAATAAGTAATATTTTTTATTTTATTTTTATTTTATAAAATAAATTTAATAATCAGGTTTCAACTGCATTTTTTAAGTTACACAAAGTTTAACTTTTTAGTCAGTTTGATCGATGTAAGTTGAGATGACTAAAGTTCATTTGATTCAACTAAATAAAAATTAAGGCAGAAAGAATTTTTTAAAGAGCATTCACAGCTAATTTGAAACCATTTGAATGCTTTGTAATCACGATACAGATATTAGGCCTAACACTGAGCCATTACAATAGATTTTCCATACAAATGCCAGTGTTTACAAGTTTCAGCTGTTGTTTGTCGAGTTTTAGGACAGTTTGTGCTAAATATGTCCTGTTTCTTTCTGTTTGTGCGCAGATTTGCTAAATGGAGCGCAGGAAAAATGCGAACTACCCTCGCTTGACGGGTTTCCACATTGCGAAGGCAAGATAAAGGTGAGATTTCCATCTGAAATTTGTCAATGTCACTCTTTCATGACTTTGTACTGCATTTTTTTTGCTTGCCATCTGTTTAGAAACCAGTTTCGTCTTGAATCCAGACAGATAGATTTTTTTAATTAAAGGCCCTCCGCGGGACGTTCCCTTTGCGAACATTAACGGCGAGATATTGATCTGTTTTGAGACTTCTTTGAAAGCTTTTAAATGCTTTTGAGTTATTAATGAGCAGAGCTCTTGTGTTGTTGCTAAAGCTTACAAGAAGGAAGCGCTGTGGGGAAAATTAGCAGATTTAATTTGAGATGGTTAACCTGGCAAAATTGTTAGCTCAAATAAAATGTAGAAAAGAAAAAGTGCTGATTTATGCATTTGAAATGGCAGCAGTTTAATACATCTATATAATACATGATGAATACAAACAAACACCAAAATTAAATAGGAAAGAAAGAATATGCAGAATTCATTCATTCATTCATTTTCATTTCGGCTTAGTCCCTTTATTAATCTGGGGTCACCACAGCGGAATGAACCGCCAACTTATCCAGCATATGTTTTATGCAGCGGATGCCCTTCCAGCTGCAACCCATCACTGGGAAGCATCCATACACACTCATTCACACACATACACTACGGACAATTTAGCTTACCCAATTCACCTATACCACATATCTTTGGACTTGTGGGGGAAACCGGAGCACCCGGAGGAAACCCACGCCAACACGGGGAGAACATGCAAACTCCACACAGAAATGCCAACTGACCCAGCCGAGGGTTGAACCAGCGACCTTCTTGCTGTGAGGCGATTGTGCTACCCACTGCGCCACTGTGAGGCCCATATGCAGAATTATTCAGCAAAATATATATTACTCCTCATCTCTCAATTGATTGATACAGAACTGTTTAATTTATGTACAGTATTTAAGGGGACTATTTAACTGTAATTTCCATAAAAAATGAGCACTAATCCCTTACTTTACTTTTTCAGTAATTTAATATATAGGCAAATTGTTGATCGTTGAATGCTGATCATTATTTTATTTGTTCTTTCACGCGTAACATGACCCTGGTGCTCATTTTCTGTCTAGCATAATTTCCTAGCAGTCAGAGTAACATCAGCAAGTGTAGACAGTAGCTATGTTTCCATCCAAAGATGCAAATTAAATGTATGCGCAAAACAGGAATATCGCATAAAAGACGTGTGAATAAAGCAGCGTTTCCATCCAACGAGTCAAAGAGAACAAAATCGTCACTTCCTGATTGACTGACGCCAAATATCAAAAGTAAAAACAGAATTTACTGTGGTAGGATCACAGGTAGGAAGCTGCGTGAATCTTTTCTTTATTCAATAAATGCTTCAATACAAACGCCAATATGCAACGAACGTGTGGTGGCGTTTGAAGGTGCGAGACGGGGGGGAAGGACGCTCTTGATTCTGGAGGTAATTAATAATATAATAACACTAATACTGAAATGGTTAAAGCGTTTTAGAATGGTTAAGAGTGTTTCCATCGTAGTTTATGTGCATCGTTTCTTATCGAATAAAAAGTTTATCCTGCTCAGTTATGCGCATACGTTTTTTTATGCGCATTTTCAAAACTTATCCGCATCATGGCATTTCCATCAATCATTTTTTTTATGTGCATAAAAATAGGTGGATGGAAACATAGCTGCCGTCTGTCTGACAGTAAATACGATTATTCTGACCTGAGCTAATATACTGGATCAACTTATTTAATTCGCTTTTTTGACATTAAAGTCATCTGTTGCTGCATGGCATTTCATCGCTGTCATTTTAACCGCAATACCTGCGCATCAGAAATTTCACCAAGTTATTTTTAGAGCATGCACGCAGACGACATTGCACAGGAAGTGCGCATCAACACACACAGACTATCTCTGTCTGTGGCTATGACGGCATGTGGGTAAACGTCATAAAAAGGACACAAATGTTATTCTGAAAAGATTTTGTCCCCAGTGGGAGTTACACCCCTGATGTATAGAAATACGTTTAAAATAGAAATGAATTCATTAGATCACTTATTCTTTATACATTTCAATAAGTGCAGGTTGGAGTATGCATGTATTTACTTTTTTTACTTTAATGTCTTTCTTTAAATGTTTGCATAAATATATCTGCTACACAGAATAATGATTGCTTCCATTTTGTTTTCACAATAACTAATACATTTCACAGAGTTATGCGTTTTCTTAGTGTGCTTTTATTAAAAGTGTACTCTTTTCTGACTTGGCCTCAGAAGAGTTTCTCAGATTGTGTTTTCTCCCTCAAATCCCTCAAAGAAGCGGAGTATTACCATGTGATAATGCTTTTTCCTTACTGGAAAGCCACTCTTCATAATGACCTCACCTGATACCCAGAAATGAGTCTCTTTTGGATTATTTTTTAACAGCATCTTGATGTAGCAGCCAGACAGAGCCAATTAAACATCAAGCAGATCTAGCCGGCCAATCACGTTGGCCTTTTTCGTTATAATCGCATGTCCTTTAGCTCATGGAAATTCCTGCAATGTGGAAATCCTCTTAAAGTCGTGCTGAATTCTGACAGAAAGTGATTATAATAACAGCGAGAACAGCCTAACAAATTTGTTTGACTTGAGTTTGTAAGTTTAGAAGGACTGAAAGACATTTTGTTGATCCATTTAAGCCGAATTGCAAACATCAAAACAAACAAAAAAGGGTGTGATCAAGATAACATGTCTTTAAAGGTTTAGTTTAAAGGTCAACATTCAAATAATGCCTTTGTAAACTGATTGCTAAAACCAATTGTCAAACCCGTTCAGTCTGGTTTTTGACGTTTGTTTGACTGTTGCAATTTTTTTGTTCATATCCCAGCCTTGTGGCGACTTAAAAAAATAAATAAATAAACAAACGTACAGGTATACAAAATAATTATTATACAAACTCATATTTTCCACTTTTATCATCGTATTAAGTGTAGATGGTTTATTTTCGTACAGATGTTTGTATTATTCATAAACATTTGAGCTGTTTTTTGGCAAGGGCTGGATGGTCAAAATGTATTTTTCTCAGAAACTTGGATTGAGTGACTCCCTTTATTATTACCATTCTTTAAGTTCTCCTTTTTATGTAAAAGCAAAAGCGCATTGTTTTTATGCGTCTCTTTATATGCAAATTAGATGCCCCACCCTTTTTTCAAGAAGAGGGCAGAGCCTTTACAGCTTGTGTCTCAGATACTATAGAAACAACAAATACAATATTGCATACATTGTATAGTCTTATCTTTTGAATCTCTTCATGTAAACTGTTGATAATTTTATACTTTTTTTTTTTTTTTTTAACCACAAAAACGTAATTTTTTCATAAACATCTGAGCTGTTTGTCGGCAAGTGCTGACTGGTTAAAAACGCACAGAAACACAGATCAATGGGTGCGATCTGAACCACCCGCCGCAATCAATAAGCCTCTCTCCATCCTAGAGAGAGTGTTATTGTGAGAAGAAATCAGATACAGGAAGAGGAAGCTGGCATGTTCCTGAAGGTCAAGCTGATCTAAGAACTTCTAAAATATCCTGCAAAACTCACAAATTTGACAGGAAATAAAACCGCGCTCTCCACTCGCGGCTTCCTGGATTTTGTGTGCTTGATATTTTGTTGTGTGGGTGGGTGTTCCTGAAGTTTGGTGTCTGTCCTAACACTGTTCAATTTTATCTGATTTTAACAAATGTTGTTTTTTTTTCTCCTTCTTTTCAGTGGATGAAGGACATGTGGCGTTCGGACCCCTGCTATGGCAACTATGGTGTGGATGGGTCCACTTGCTCATTCTTTATTTATTTGAGTGAGGTAAGACAGCACCATAGTGTCTGACAAATGATCACAGATCTGGGCTAAAAACTCACACGATGTAGCTTTCATCCAGGGTTATTATAATCCACGGCTCTCTGGAATACTTGATTCTGATTGGTCAATCGCAACATTCTAAGATGTTATTCCCCGATTTGGAATCAAAGGCTAGCATCAAAAGTCTGTGTTTAACGTGATCTTTTTAGCACTAAGCAACTGCTTAATCTATATTGTTGAGTCTTTTCTGAAATGATGTGCTATTTAATATCAAGCATCTTTCAGCATTTATAAGAGTTCTTCCTTATATTTAGCATGTTCTATCTTTCTTTTTCTCTCCAAGTGAATCCCATATTGCCTATACATATTGTATATAATATTCAGGTCTGGACTCTGTGGAGGCAATTTCATGACTGTCTTCGTTTCATCAGCTGTTTTTCTTTCCAAATATGATTTCATTAACTTAGCAGTGTGTTTGGGATCATTATCATGCTGAAAAATACAACTATTACAAATTAGGTGCCTTCAAGTAGGAATTGCATGACGAATTAAAACCTGTCTGTACTTTTCAGCATTCACAATCCCATCAATTCAGGCAATATTGACAACAGCTCTGGACAGAAAGACAGAAACTCCAGTATTTTTCATTCATTCTTCAATCTTTCTCTAACTCTTTCTTTCATAGGTGTTAAACAATTAGACCCCCCAAAAAAACAAGAAACTGTATTTTTGGGTTGTGTTGTAGTAAAGAGAATGAGAAGTAACGTATAATGTCATTATACCCTCACTAAAACAACAAATGTAACTGGGGGTCTAGGACTTTTGCACAGTATATTACACTGTATATTCACCTACCTTCAAGATGATTTATTGATTCATAGTACCCTGATCGGCCTGTTTTATTAGTTTAATATTAATAGTTTAGTATTGAACACACGTACTGAACCTTATTGAATACTTTGTACAAAAGGCTTTCTTTGCAATAAAGGCTTCAAGACAAAAATGAAGAAATGGAGAAATGAGTCGGGTGGGATTTTTCGCCCATTATTTCAAACAAACAGCCTTTAAATGGTCTTTAAAAGGTTCTGTGGGCATCTTCTTGGAGCTCTGATCTTTAGTTCTTTCCGTAGATTTTTTTCCAAATCTTATTCAAGTCTGGTGACGTGCTTGGCCATTCTAGGAGCTTTATTTTCTTTTTCTGAAACCAGTTGAGCAGATTTTTTATCAAGAATGACTCTGTACATTTTACCATCCATCCTTTCTTCAATTATATGAAGTTTGCTAGTGGCAAATGCAAAAAAACACACGTCTTGACCGTTTAAAGGAACACTACACTTTTTTTTTTTTTTTTTGGAAAATCGACTCATTTTAAAACTCCCCTAGAGTTAAAGAATTGAGTTTTACCATTTAAGAGTCTATTAAGGCGATCTCGGGAGCATTTTAGCTCAGCATAGATCATTTAATCGGATTTGACTATTAGCATCAAAACATTTATAAAAACAGTTTCGATAATTTTCATATTTGAAGCTTGACTCTTCTGTAGGTACATTGTGTAATAAGACTGGCCGAAAATGAAAAGTTGCAATTTTTTTTAGGCTGGCTAGGAAACCATACTCTCATTTAGCCGTAATCATCAATAAATTTGTTGCCGAATCATGGCTGCAGCAGGCACAATGATATTACGGTGCGTCTGAAAATAGTCCTGAGCAAGATAACTAGATACAGCACTGCGTAATGTCATTGCTCCTATTTTTCTTAAAGAATCAACTGTCTTGAATGAATCACTTGAATGAATGATTCCGTACATTACTTTGTAAGACAGGAACTTGTTGCCACCTACTGGCGGTATTAATATAACATTTATTTATCCACAGCAGCCCAAAAAAAAATTCACACCTCTAAACTACAGTTAGTATGGTGTTTTGGGGGTATGTATAATGGTTTCCGAAGAGTTCAGTTTCATCAGTATGTTCTCCCAGAATTTCAGAGGCTTGTCCAACTGTTGTTCTGCAAAATTTAAATAAGATTCAACCTTTTTTTTTTTTTTCTTCATAAATTGAGTCTTATGAGGTGAGCATGAATACAAGCCATGGTGGTTGAGTGCGTTACTTATCGTTTTCCTGGAAAGTGTTGTACCTGCTAATTCCGTTTTTTCTGAAGCTCTCCATAAGTAGTTCTTAGCTCTTGGACAACTCCTCTGACAGAATTGTAAAGAAAATGAACAGAAATGTTGACTATGCTGACTATGAAACAGCCAATTGAATGAATGGATATAGCATGTTATTTAAGTGAGTGCATGTTTGTGTGTGTGCGTGTGAATGCTAACATCTGATCCAAACACGCACTTACACACAAACCATCGATATGGGGATTTGCATACATTTCCATACCAAGCATGTCTGTGTCTGTAGCAAGTGATGTGTAATTTAAATATTGATAAGGTGCTTCAGTGAGTCGACTGATATGTAAATACTCAAGGCTGCACAGAGAAACGACACGTAGTATGTTAACATGATGTGTTTTCATGCGCTGTCGGTTTGCGTCTGATCATTAGCTCTGTTGGATGTTCACTCCATGTTCCATGTTTTTGTGTGCGTGTGTGTGTGTTAGGTTGAAAACTGGTGCCCTCGTCTGCCATGGAGGATCAAGAATATTGGTGATGAATTGGACAGGAAAACACAGGTCTGTATGTGTGTATTATTATAATAACAATAATATTGTCTTTTTATAAATTTAGAAGATGTGCAATACAAATAAAATACATATTTATTTTTGAACATTTAAAAAAAAATCTTTATTTAATTTAATTATGCAGAAAAATTGAAAACGCGCAAACATATTTAAGCATTATTTGTAAACATTATTAAAAAATTTACTTATAATATATTTCAGTTATAAATTTAGTAATTAGTTGTATTTGTAAGCCTGTAATAAAAGATGAAAATAAATGTTAGAAAAAAAGTTCTTTACATTAAAAAAAATTATGTTAGTTATTGGTTGGTTTGTGTTGTTTATTTGTTAAATTAAAAGTCTTGGGATTAATATAGTCTGTAGAATGTAAAAGAACTTATTATTTAAGAGTTATTATTTTATATTAATTATATTAAATATATAAGATTTTATATATATATATATATATAATGGCTAAAGTTTTGGAATAAAATGGTATCAAAAATATAATAAGACTTCCATAAATAAATCCATAAAATTATAATTTAAATGTATTAAAATCAATATAAAATATACTTTAAAAAAAAAGTGTATGTGTGTGTATATATCTTAAATTCCATAAAAATATTCATAGTAAAATTTATTTGAATTGTAATATATATTTTGGGTAGGTTTAGTCTATTGTTATTAAAATTAGCTTTATGCAAATATGTCCTTAATTAGACCACTAACTAAAAATAGCTAAACCATGTGATGAAGCTCTTCAGACTGTGATTTCTTTCATTTGAGAGAAACCAAACAGGAATAGGAATCACCTGATTCTCAACATAAATCTCTTCTCAACTCTCCGTTTATTTATCTATTTTTTGTGCAGTTGGAGGTCCGCACAAGTTTTGACGAGTTGTATCGTGTGATGTCGCGGCGTGAGGAGTTTCGCTGGATGATGCTGCGGATCAAGCGGATGGAGGAGCCGTGGGTCAGTGCCGTTCGCTCACTCGCCAACAAACAAAACCTCCACCACCGCAAACGCAAGAAGGTGAGGCTAATCACAAAACTGTAGGAAATGTATAGTTTATGGTAATGTTGTCACAATGGTAGTTTTAAAGGAACACTACACTTTTCTTGAAAATCTACTCATTTTAAACGGTTAAACAATTGAGTTGTACTATTTATGAATCCATTTAGCCGATCTCTGGGTTCTGTTAGCTTAGCATAGATCATTGAATCGAATTAGACCATTAGCATCTCACTCAAAATATTCAAAACAAGTTTTTTGATAATCTTCCTATTTGAAACTTGACTCTTCTGTATTTACATCATGTAATAAGACTGACAGAAAATGTAAAGATGCTGTTGTTTTAGGCTGGCTAGGCGTAATAATCAATACATTTGTTGCCGAACCATAGCTGCAGCAGGTGCAATGATATTACGCAGCGTCTGATAATAGTCCCGAGCAAAATAACTAGATAACAGCACTGCGTAATATCATTACTCCTGCTTTTCTTAAAGAATCAGCCATTTTGAATGAATCATTTGAATAAATGAGTCCGTACATTACTGTTTAAGATTACTGTTGCCACCTACTGGCGGTTTTAATAAAACATTTATCCACAACAGCCCAAAACCAGTAATGTACAGTACAAAAACACACTCCGCAAAATGTTGTTTAACTATCCTAATAAAAAAACGTCAGATTTTCGGGTCTGATACTGATTCTGCATGTCTTTCTTTTAATAATGCAGTCGGTGTTCCCGCCATTTTCCTCAATGAATAATTCACACAAATGCAGATGGACACCGTTTCCCATGAGCCTCTTTGCCTTATTCTGTCACCTGCTGCCGAGCGGCGCAGCGGGACCCAAAACCACACACATGCATACACACACACACACACACACACACACACACATGCACGCCTCAAATACCCTCAGTTGTTTAGAGCTTAAAGCATGTCACGGTTACCCATAATCCTCTGCTGATACTTATCCAACACACAAATGCGGCTCTGGAGATGTCGCTCAACACAATAAACCTGAAACTAATGCTGTAAATGAAAAACATAAGACCCAATTAATCTGCTTTTGACATGATGGAGAATCTAAGACACGCTGTCTTTTCTTAAGATGTCAGCGATGTCGTATTTTACCCAGAATGCAACAATCTCTTCTCATTTACTTCTTTGCAGTACATTTAGGTATTAAAGTGATCATCAAAAGTCATGTGTTCTTTTAGACAACATAAAAGTGAATGGGATCAGACATTAAAAGTAGGACTGTGACTTTATTGTGATAAACTATTGTTGCTTATAGTTAAGAAAAGGTGTAAAAATAAAAGCACAATGCAGTATTTGCATTTTAGATAATTGTGTAGCTTGTATTGCATTATTTTGGGGGAAAAGTATTTAATGTATTTAATATTTCATAGTAATATGGATCATTATCAACAAATAAAAAATATATATTATTTATTTTCTAAAATATTTTTCTAAAATAATGTATTTTTGTTCTATACATGATGTAATTTGTAGCAAATTTATTGTAATGGTATTTTGAAGACGCCTTCAGTTCAGGATAATGTCTTTTTAATTTTATTTGTTAATGCAAAAAATGTATTACTTTTTAAAAAGTAAATATTATATTATTTTTATTTTTATATTTTTATTATAAAAATATTATATTTAAACAAGGATTGTCAAATCAATGCTAAATATTAATATATAGTGATTTAATATGAAATGAAACAATGCAGTTAGTTTTTTATTAGTTTTTTATTTTAGTATTTAGTATATACATGCATGCATACTAGAAGTATTATTATTATTATTATTATTATTATTATTATTATTATTATTATTATTAATATTATTAAGGTTCTGTAAAATTTTAAGTTCATTTAAATCTATTTCAAATAATTAAAATGTATTGATCTTTTAATATATAATTGTTTTTATTTTATATATTATTGTCTTATTAAAATTAATAAATGATCTATTTAATTCAAGATAAAATAGTGAATAGCTTTGTTTTGTTTCCAGATCCTGGTTCACCTGGGTCTGCTGACGAAGGAGTCTGGTTTTAAGATAGCGGAGAATGCGTTCAGTGGCGGTCCTCTGGGTGAGCTGGTGCAGTGGAGCGACCTCATCACCACGCTCTACCTGCTGGGACACGACATCCGCATCTCAGCCTCCCTCGCCGAGCTCAAAGAGTGAGTCCCGCTCACCATACACACTCTCTACACACCATACACACTCTCCACACACCATACAAATACACACTGAAACATCTGAAACAATAACAATAACACTTTTCTGCAGTGTCTTTATCTGAAACACACTCATTCAGACCAATTGTGTAAACTACTAAGTTTTCAAATGCTAAAACTAAT
Organism: Danio choprae; assembly: GCA_903798125.1. Lineage (NCBI taxonomy): Eukaryota > Metazoa > Chordata > Actinopteri > Cypriniformes > Danionidae > Danio > Danio choprae. The sequence continues at coordinate 262,442 of CAIGQW010031024.1, forward strand.
ACTAAAACCATTGAGTAATTATGGTTTAAGTTTATTTCATGTGGTCCAGTTTGAATTGTTTATTTTATGAAGGCAGTTACTAATCACACAAGAAACTACAATTGAATGAATAACATTATATTTTTTGTCACACACCTTTAGTTCCAGATAGACAGGCTACACAAATCCCTATATACAGTTGAAGTCAGAATTATTAAACCCCCTGAATTATTAGCCCCCCCTGTTTATTTTTTTCCCCCAATTTCTGTTTAACGGAGAGATTTTTTTTTTCCCAACACATTTCTAAACATAATAGTTTTAAAAACTCATTTCTAGTAACTGATTTTATTTTATCTTTACCATGATGACAGTACATAATATTTTACTAGATATTTTCAAAACACTTCTATACAGCTTAAAGTGACTTTTAAAGGCTTAACTAGGTTTATTAGGTTAACTAGGCAGGTTAGGGTAATTAAGCAAGTTATTGTATAACGATTGTTTGTTCTGTAGATGATCGAAAAAATATATAGCTTAAAGGGGCTATTAATTTTGACCTTAAAATGTTTATTAACAAATTAATAACTGCTTTTATTCTAGCCGAAATAAAACAAACAAGACTTTCTCCAGAAGACAAAATATTATCAGACACATTGTGAAAATTTCCTTGCTCTAAAACATAATTTGAGAAATATTTTAGAAAGAAAAAAAATTCAAAGGGGGGCTAATAATTCTGACTTCAACTGTATCTGTACTGAAATATCTGAAACGATACAATATTTACAATACTATGTCTGCGGGATCGATATCTGCCACTCTCTCAGTGAGATTAATTAGGAAACTGCTTAAACCTTTGACTGAACTCAAACTCTAATGGAATAGACATGATTGTTTTCATTTAATATGGCCCAATGTGAAATGCTTACGAAGATGGTTTTTAATCACTCAATAAATTTAATATTGTTTTCATTGAATAATGCAGAAGGGCTTTGAAAAGAATTGGCTACTAAATTATTAAACAGTTATTAAATGTTCCTATTGAATCAGCCATTTTGAATGAATCGTTTGTTATATCTATGCTTATTCTCACGGGATGTTCTTCACACAGTTAAAAATGCAAATGAATGACGAACATCACACAAGTAATTTAGAGCAAGTGAATCTATGCAAGTGTTTGTTTCACGTTTGGTATGAACCCAGTATAAGGCTAAAGGGCTTTATTCTTGTGATAACAACTGCCTGGATGTACTCTTTAAAGCTTATTACATGGCTACTTGCCACAAAATGTAAGAATTAGACACAAAATGTTTGTTTTTTGAAGCGTAATAGTTAATTAATTCTTAAATTAAACGCAAAGCTGACAGAAATGAAAACGGCTGAATGGAGCATACACCAACCTACAATATTATTCATCACAAGATGGCGCCAAAGAGTCAAAAACAAAGGCATGACAGAGAGCTTTTAAATATGGATGTAAACGTATTCACTGATGATCAAGATGATTGTAGTACCCAGATGAGCCTGTGTTATTCAATTCATCTTTATTTCTATAGCACTTTTACAATGTAGATTGTCAAAGAAGCTTAACATGAATGAAGATCTAGTAAATTGAAACTGCTTCCTTTATTACTCATTATAAACTTCTCATTGAAATTGTTATCTGGGAATAACATCTCTTGAAATGTTGCGACTGACCAATCAAAATCAAGTATTTCAGACAGACGTGTTATAAAAGATAAAAAATAAAGGCATCCCGAGCTTAACTCTGCCCGCTAATCTATGCTAAGTGAAATGATCATTGATTATTTTGATGCAAAATCGAAAAGGGAAAAAGATTTATGCTATAAGTTTTATACACTGTAAAACTATCCTTGAACTTTCAGTATTTTGTGATTCATGTTTTTATTATTATTATTATTATTATTATTATTTTATTTTAATTTTTTTTTGCCTGTTTATTTATGCTTTTCAATTGTAATAAAATTAGTTCTCTTCAGGCTTTCTTTTTTATTTTTATTTTTACCCTTTATTTTACCAGGAAAACTTGATATTTGTAGTCTATTTTTCAAGAGTGTCCTGGATGAACAAACAATAAGCAAACAATAAACATCATGGACAACATTTCGAAATAAATCAATACAAAATACAATTCTACAACCAAAACGTATCCAGGCTCCAAATAAAATGTGCATTAACTGGACTAACTGTGTCCGTTCGCAGGATCATGAAGAAGGTGATGGACAATAAATCCAGCTGCCCGACCAAAGGCGATAAAGTGGTGGAGCTGATTTACATTGACATCGTTGGCCTGGCGCAGTTCAAGAAGACCCTCGGCCCATCCTGGGTCCATTATCAGTAAGTGCAGAAATGTTTTAGTTATGAGCTCGCGGATGTGAGTGGACTTTTAAGTTTATCTTCACTTCCTCTCTGAAACGTGAGCTGGCCGGACGGCATTGAAGCACGTAAAGCGCTTTTAAATGAGTCTGAAAACGATCTTCATCTTCAGGCTTCTCTTCTGGGTGATCTTGATTTTGAGTGAATTTGAGCTCATAGTCAGGATTGGGTTTATTTAGTAATCAGGGGCGTCTGGACGGATGTGATCTGCTTGCTGTGAGCGGTCTTTATGTTAGCTAGCCAAAGTCTTCTGAGAAGAAATGTGTAAAATGTTTTGTAAATGTATATAATGATATATTTTTTATGATTTTATAATTATTATTTTTCAATTAATTTATGTATTAGTTATAATAAATGTTAATGTATATAATGACATTTCTTTTAGCATTTTTAGAGTTAATATATTTTAATTATTAATTTATGTATTAGTTATGTATAGTTACAAGTATAAATGTATTTAATTATATATATTGTTATGATTTTATAGTTATTATATTTTACATATGTATTAGTTATATTATATGTATAGTTGTTATAAATGTAAATGTAATAATTATATATATATTTACGATTTCAGTTATTATATTTTACTTATTAATTTGTTTATTGGTTATATTACATGTTAATTATTCTAAATGTAAATGTATATGATATATATTTTACAATCTTATAGTTATTATATTTTAATTATTAAGTAATGTATTAGTTATATGATATGTTAGTTATTATAAATGCATATATTGATAATCAACATCAGAATGTTTTCATGTATCATCGTGTATTTACGTTTGTGTAACAAATATATCAAATGTTGTTTTGCTACATTTGTCTTGTTGTTGAACATTAAATATGACATATTTAGTTAATAATCTAGTAACACATAACACACCTCGTCGATTTGACCAGTTTTTGATATACAGCAACAAACAACAACGGTCTATATTTTAAAATCTTATTTGTTTATTTAATTATTTCACAACAAATCATTTTTTTTATTCTTTCCGATGCTCCACTCAAAATAATATATAGGTTTGCTGATTTTTCAAACTACTAATTTTAAAATGAGTTGAAATAACACAAGTCTTGATAATTTTTTGCAAAAACTTAATTATTTTGTGTTCAGTCTACTTACATTTGTAAAAGATAATTGGAGAAGCATGAAGGAATTGTGTGCACTCAAAAAAATGATGTTTGCTCTTTGTTCAAACTACTTATTTAAAATGAGCTGAAACAACCCAATTCTTGAGATATATATATATATTTTTTTTTTGCGACAGCTTATTTGTTTTATATTCAATCCAGATAAATTTGTATTAAAGCTAACTTAAATCAATTACTGGAGGGCCACAGCTCTGCAGATTTTAGCTCCAACCACCTACAACTCACGCCTGCTTAATAGCCTCTAGTAGTCTTCAACACCTTGATTGTGTGGATCAGCTGTGTTTGATTAGGGTTGGAACAAAACTGTGCAGAGCTGCGGCCCTCCAGGAATCGAGATTGAGATCCATGACTTAAATCCTTCATGTTGTCCCAACACAAATCGATTGTGTGGAACCCAGCATTTTTTATGCTGTACACTCAAAAAATACATGTTTTAGCTGCTTGTTCAGACTACTTATTTAAAATGAGCTGAAACAACACAATTCTTCAGGTTTCGTTGGGACAGCTTAATTCTTTATGTTCAATCCACTTAAATATGTTAAATCTGTAAAGTTAACTTAATCGATTTGTGTTGGGACAACATGAATGAATTGTGTGGAACCCAGCATTTTTGACAGTGTATCAGGCGTATCCCTCATCCTCCTCATCTTCTATGTTTCAGGTGTATGCTGCGTGTGCTGGACTCATTCGGGACGGAGCCGGAGTTCAATCACGCTCACTACGCTCAGTCTAAAGGCCACAAGACTCCTTGGGGCAAGTGGAACTTGAACCCGCAGCAGTTCAACACCATGTTTCGTAAGTGGCCTTGAGAGAGGCTTTTCATGTGTGTGTGTGTGTGTGTTCCCCTGCTTTACCGTTTGGACATGGAAACGTGCTCAGGGGGTTTTGGGGGTTTTTCGGGTGGCGTCTCTGATCATTTCGGCCTCTGAATGGCTCTTTTGTTTACTAACAGACTTTGACATTCTCATAAAACTCGCGGCTCTCCAAGCAGAACTGCTCTTATTTCCGATTCCTGAACAGAGATTGGTTTCAATGAGGCGCGGGTTCCACTGAACAACATGTTCGAGTGTTTCCGTCGAGCTAAACTTGCTCGCTAGTCTAATGGTAAGCGAAATGTCAATAGAAGTCACTTTTTTGAGTTGAATTTTCAACATCAAAAGTGGACAGAGCAAAGATCAACATCCCATAATGCAATTCACAACCGTAAATTACAGTAAATTAAAATTTTTTTTAAGTGTAGCATATATTTTTTGGCATATTTATCTATTAAAGTTTAAATTAACCAATTAGTGAAGTAAACAAAATAATAATAATGCTAAACTCTTGTTTTAATTAAATTTTTTTTTTTAACTGCAAGAATTCTCAATTAAAATATTGTATTGTAGGGTTTAAAATTATTTTTTATTTTCTAAAGAAGGTTAGGGTTATCATATTCTCATAAAAAAAAGATTTGATTTTTTTAATATTAATATTATTATTATTATTATTATTATTATTATTA
>CAIGQW010031024.1:321719-338269 GCA_903798125.1 Danio choprae
TAATGTTATTGCTATGGGTCTGATAACAAAATCCGACTGATATCTGTAAACCAATAAAGTATTCCCACTGGTTGAACCACTTCACAGGCTTGCTGCCTGCCACTTTTAAATATATATTTTACTGATATTTTGATTTTGAATAATGTTCAGTGACTGAAAAATTTATATTTCTATTTATCGGCTACTATATCACAACTATATCGGCTATTCATCAGCTACTAATATGTTGAGTTATCTGTTATCTTTATCGGTTAAATATTCCATATCGGTGCATTCCTATCAACAACATATCATTTGCTTAGCTAATAAACTGTGTTGTGCTTATATTTTATGACCACAACATGTCCTAGTAATCAATCAGAATCATACCTTAGTAGCTTCTAAACCAATACTAGCAGCCACCGCTTACCATTAGTAATCAACAAGTGATGCCTTAGAAACCACTGAGAACACCTTATAAACCGTATAACAACTTTTGAGCAACATTTTAGAACACACAAACATCAACCCAGCAACACTTTAGCAACTACCTCATAACAACACTTTAACTTCAAAGAAGCTCACTAGAATGCCCTGAGAACACCCTAGCGACCATTTAGACAAGCAATAAAAACACATTAGAATCCACTTAATGTCCTAGCAACCACTCAGAACTCCATCTAGCAATACCCTAGCAACCACTCTAGCAAGAACATTCTTACTTATTTCTTACTTCTATTTTTAAAATATATTTATTATCTGTTTTTGTCCTTTCTCTGTAATTCTGTTGCACTGTAGAAGCTTCTGTCACGGAAGCAAATTCCTCGTATGTGTGAACAATGTGAGCAATCGTCTGGTAGCAACTCAGAGCACTTTAGTATCTTCATAGCAACTCACTAGTAACCATCTAGAACACATCAAGATCCACCTTGTAACGCCCTATAAACCATGCATAACGCACTAAAATACACCTAGCAACGCACTGGCATGTTAATAACCAGTAAGAAAACAATTTAATTTGTCGAGCAATGCCTTACCAACCAATTTGAACATCCTAGCATGATGTAGATTGTGTTGTTATGAATGTAGATAATGTAGATTTTTATTTAGTTTAAGAACAAAACATCAGTAAATAGCGCTATTCTGCCTAGCCTGCTTTACTGAGGTGAAGTTGCTTTTATATTCACATTGGTTCATATTTGAACAATGGCACCTGTGACGCGCTCCCTATACTGTTTACCATGCTACTTTGAATATTCGCTCTGAAATAACATGTAAGTATGGCTTAGTAATAAGTGTAATTCCTGCACGCCGCCGGCCAACCACTAACTACATAACTGGCAAATGGCATGAACTAGTGGGTTGTCTGTTGCCGTGCACGCGTTCCTGTTTCAGGAGGCGTGGCTTTGGATGGCAGGGGTGGGACTGTGTTTCAAAGATTATGCTAACCGGTTAGCATTTGGACAGATCACCTACTGCACCTTTAACTGCACCTTTAAGAGTTATATAGCAACACCCTAGAAACCTCGCAAAACATTCTTGAAATCATCTGGTAGCAACATCTGGTAGATTTTTGCAACCTCATAGCAACCCACCACCGAACACTCTAAGACCGACCTAGCAACACCCTAGCAACCAATCAGAACACATGAAGATCCACCCAGAAACACCTGTGCAACAACTAAAAACATACCTAGCTAAGATCCACCTAGCAACCACTGAGAAAACACTAAGATCCACCTAGAAACACCCTAGCAACCACTAAGAACACACTAAGATCCACCTAGCAACACCATAGCAACCACTGAGAATGCTTTAAGATTGATCTAACAATGCTGTAGTAACCACTTAGAACATACAGAAAGATCCACTTAGCAACCACCCAAAACACCTTTGTGGATTTTAGTAAAACATTAACTTATGCTAATTTGTATTTAAAGGAACAGCGCATCAGGTTTTAACGACTGGGGTTTATGTATTTTGTTTTGTGTCCCTTATAAATCGTTTGACCGCTGAACGGTGATTAATGTTCTCCTTCAGCTGAGGAACATGTCAAAATCACATCATTATCGTGAAAGATCAGGCTGACCTTCTGCTCTGCTTGTTGCCCAGAAACGGCATCTAATTGGCTGCTGAAACTACCCAGAATCCCCACAGAGCTCAAACCCTGGGCCGTTCATGTGTGTTTTCTTTCATGATGCATACTCACATGTATTCTCTGTGTGCTGAATGAACGGCTGCAGCATTACTGTATCGCCAAAGCACAATAATGGAGGACAGGACATCCAGTGTGGCGTCAAACTGTGAATGAAGAAAACAAAGCATTACAACAAATGATGAGGCATTATATAAATAAGTTTAAGTATGTGATTGCATACTTACTGCAAACCCAAATGCTGAAGCACTATGCCGCATTATAGAAACAGCTGCAAAAGAAATGAGAAAATATTAATTGCTACTTTGTGTGAAATGAAGGTCTTTATTTATTATTATTATTATTAATGATTAGTAATATTTTGATAATTAAACAACATTTTATTATTTATTTTTATATAATATTATTTTATTCATAAAATCTATGTTTATTTATAATATTAAGCACAATTAATTTGCATTTATTATATACAATTTACAATTTTGAAGCATTTCATCAATCATGAGTAACCGTTTAATCTATATAATAAACATATTTTACATTTTAATATCATTTTTAGTGTTTGACTAAGTTTGTGTGTGCGTGTGTGCGTGTGTGTGTGTGTGTGTGTGGATATATATGTATATTTATATATATGTATATATATATGTTTGTGTGTGTGGATATATATATATATACATAACATAAAATCTTGTTTCTATTTATTTATTTACTGTAAATACTTACTGTGAATTTAAAGTTTGTCCTTCTAAAGTTGCTTTTTTTGTAACATTTTTTATTCAAATATATTTAAACCTACACACACACATTTGAACAGGTTAATTAGTCAGACAAACACAATTTCTTTAACATCTAAAGTTGTACCAGCAATTGAAATGATTGTATACTATGTATACTATGTGTATACATTTGCTATGATTGTATACACCTTTGAATTCCTCTTTACTTTTCGCAGTCACTCTCCACTCCAGTATTCAGACAAGTGTATTATGTTAATATTGATCTATAGAGTGTTCGTCTCGGATGTATATCCAAACATTATCCTGCATATATGCCTTCCCCTGCAGTAAAACCATGTGTTTGAATGATCTGCAGCATTCAAAGTGGCCAGGATCAGATTTCATCTTTTCACACTGTGATGTCAGCACATCAGTGTGGCTCGTGTCCAGTTATCGACCTTATATTGACCTCTAATGCACCTGAATCCTCTGTCCTGAGACTGGATGAGCCATCCCAGATATCTCATCTACCTCCACAGGGTCAGCCAAAATCTCGAAGGTATCCGATCTGCGTTTCAGGACTGTTTGTGCATCTCTTTTCTGAATGATTGTACAGTACAGTGTGGCACAGTTTAGTCATTTAGTCTGTTTTATGGTATAATATAAAGTATAATGCGATAAAGAAATATACCAAACTGAGAACATACCCTTAATGTTAGTGAATGGTTGTGTTTGTGTGGGGGAGCCAGTTTCTAATCAAAAGTGTACAGTATAGAGTAAAATGTGGTACAGAAGTAGTCTAGTAAACAGAACGTTCGCTTAATGTTATTGTATGGTTCCCATTTGGTAATTTTATGAGCGAACCAGTTCCTAAAGTACAATTGCTACTGTATAGCATAACACATTGTATTCTAGCAAATATAGAACATTTCCCTAACTTTTTAATTTGGTTCCCATTTGGTTATTTTTGTGTGGATAAAATTCCTAAGGTAAAATTGTGCAGTATAGTGTAAAAATGTGGTACAGACGTGTCCCAGCAAGCACTCAAATAGTTGCTGCTTAATTGTTATATTGCAGACCCAATTACTAACGTCATTGAGTTTACATTTTATTGGTTTAATTATTTACTAAAGTAAGATTGTACAGTATAGTGTAAAATTCGCTACAGAAGTATCCCAGCAAAGTGGTTCCCTACATGTTAGCATAAGGTTCCTGTTATTTTTTGGAGAGAACTTACTAATCACTACAAAATGCTACAATATAGCAAGGCAAGTTTATTTATATAACACATTTCATACACATTGGTAATTCAAAGTGCTATTCATAAATAAGGGGATTAGATACCCTAGCAAACACAGAAAGTTCCCCCTAACATCCCCATATGGTTCCTGTTTAGTTATTTTTGGGGGCAATGATTCATCATTTTAAAATGATACAGTACAATGTAAAATCCCAGCAAATGCAAAAACGCAGATTGTTTTGCTAATATTAACATATGGTTCCTGTATGGTTCCTTTATTTGGTTATTAGGGGGAACCATGGTTCTAATTTAGCTCTTTTTGGAGAATCGATTCTTAATGCAAAATGGAGCAAACACTGGATGTCTTTAACGCAAACATATAGTTCCAATTCCCCATCTAAATCTGATATGTTTTATTCTTTTTGGTGGTTTTTATTAGTCACCACCTGGAAAACAAAATTTTGGTAGTGATTCCAATTATATTATTTCTCTTTGACTATAGATTTAGTGTAGCCGAATACTGAATGTTTTTAAGGCTATATGTTTACACAACAACAATGTAGCCAAAAACGGAAGGTTTTTGCCTTGGGTTGCCTTGCTTACATGACAATGTTTTCAAAATGATCTGCGTTTCCACATTGGCAAAAATGTCAAAAAACCCTGTATTACATATGTCAGGTCAGTATTTGGCTCTGTCACCTTGTTATAAAACAGCACCTGTAAGAAAGTGATGACAAAATGCTGTGCAGAAGTACCTTAGCAAACACAGAAAGTTCTCCTAATGTTCCCATATGGTTCCTGTTTTTTGTTCTTTTTGGGGGAACTATTTCCTAAGATAAAATGGTAAAGTGCAATGTAAAATCCCAGCAAATGCACAAACTAATGTTAATGCTAATGTTAACATATGGTTCTTATATGGCTGTATCAGGGGAACCATGGTTCTAATTTAGCTCTTTTTGGAGAACAAACACTGGATGTCTTTAACGCGAACATATAGTTCCAATTCCTCTTCTTGTTCTGATGGGTTTTATTCTTTTTGGTGGTTTTTATCAGTCATCACCTGGAAAAAAACTTTTGAAAGTGATTCCAATGATATTACTTCTCTTTTGCTATAGATTTGGTGTAGATGTAGACAGAATGTTTTCAAAATGATCAACATTTCCATGGTCTGCAAAAACAGCCAAAAATGCTGTATTACATTATTTGGCACTGTCACCTTGTTAGTAAACAGTACCTGTAAGAAAGTGACGACACATTTTTGGCAACTCGGCACTGGTGTATGTATTATTTGCAATTGCACTGGTGTGTGTAATAAGATGTATCTTCGTTGTTGGTTATAATGTGAAGTAAATCCACACTTTGCTGATGAAGCGTTAGCAAACACCTGAGCAACAACAAAATTACCAGACACTCCACATTTTTGTATGTTTGTTTGCCTTGCCTTAATTCCACACATCCGTTAACAAGCACAATGCATGCGTATGATGTTATCGTTTCCAGAGACATTTGTGTTACGAGTGTTTACACAGACATGATAGTGGCTGTATTTTCAAAAACTTCCCCTTTGGAACCCGTTTTCAGTCTCAAAAATGCCATTGTCACGTAAACAAATCACAAAACGTTTCCTGTTTTTGACTAAAACGTTGTTAAAAGGCCCCTAAAACTATATCCTTATTGTTAAAGTTTTCATCCATGGATAGAACAAGCCGTTAGTCTTTAGCCAATGTTTGCACACACATTCAGATATCAGACGTCATTACTCAAAAACAAATACACACACTGTTCCTCAGGAACGGCGTTAAAAATGAATAACAGAGCTGCTGCAGCATGAGATTAAAGATTTAGCAGTGGCTAAATATAAATTCTCTTCCTTTTAGTGCAACACACTCCATTTTAGACATCTCGCACCAGCCAATTTCAAGACCTCAAGAGGCCAAACTAAAGAAGCACATTGACAGTCAACATCTAGTCAATACAACACAATGCAGTCATTCATTGTCTAGCAGAATCCCATCGGACGCACTAGAAAGTTCCACTCAAGTAAACCTTAATCCTACAACAAACTGCAGGGGTTTAGTTGTACCACACGCAGCGCATCTTCAGTAAGTTGAAAGGATTAATAGAGAGTTGCGCATCTGCAGAAAGCCGAAACCGTTCCCTGCTCATTAGGAAGCGATATTTATGCTGATATTCATGTGAAGTCAGCAGCTTCTTCGAGGAGTGCTGAGACTGCGGCCTGAGCGGATCAAAATATTATGAAGCTCGTAAAGCTGTAGGATCACAATGAAGTGTTGTACACATCTACAATGCATTTAGTCTGTTACAGTTGTAGACTTGATTAACAAAACACTGACTCTGAATGACTCCATAGAGAAGTAGTATAGCTGATTGTTTGGTGGCTGTAAATATAATAGTTTGTTTTGTATTTAAATTTACTATAAATTATTATACTGTTACATTGCAAAATTAATCTAAAAACTTTCTTCCCAATAGAGAAAAGACAGGATTGATATGATAGTTGATAGTTTAAAACGTACAAAAAAAAAACACTCCCACCTTCATTTTAGCAAATCATGCTAAAATGTATGAATGAGATCATACACAGCCATATTACCCGGCTGCCCAAGACTGGTTACTCACTGAAGCTAAGCAGGGTTGAGCCTGGTCAGTGCCTGGATGGGAGACTACATGGGAGACTAGGTTGCTGTTGGAAGTTGTGTTAGTGAGGCCAGCAGAGGGCGCTCAACCTGTGGTCTGTGTGAGTCCTACTGCTCCAGTATAGTAAAGGGGACACTATTATGTCAGTGAGCGCCATCTTTCGGATGAGACGTTAAACCGAGTTCCTGATTCTCTGTGGTCATTAAAAATCCCATGGCACTTCTCGTAACGAGTAGGGGTGTAACCGTGGTGTCCTGGCCAAATTCCCTCCATTGGCCCTTATCGATCATGGGCTCTCAATCATCCCCATCCACTGAATTGGCTGTATAAATGGCTGATGTGTGGTGAGTCCAAGTGGATGCTGCACACTGGTGGTGGTGTGGAAAAGACCCCCCCCCCCCTCATGATTGTGAAACGCTTTGAGTGTATGGCCACACACTAAATGCGCTATATAAATACACATTACATTACATACAAACTTATGCAAATTAGCTACTAAATCAAACAGTTATGAATTTCCGTGAGATTACGTTGGCGAAGTCAGTGTTGTGCTTTTTTTTAAATGACCTTACATTACGAATTATGCTAGTCATTTGCCCAATTTATCATAGTTTTTAATAGCTTTCTCTATTGAAGTTACTTTAAATTATTACATGACGCCCACTGCATAGTTATCATTCTGTGTATAGTTATAGACCTGTACATACACTTGGCCATTTGCATATTGAATTCACTACTTACTTCTATTTTAAAAATATATTTATTATCTGTTTTTTGTCCTGTCTCTGTAATTCTGTTGCACTGTAGAAGCTTCTGTCACGGAAGCAAATTCCTCGTATGTGTAAACATACCTGGCAATTAAACCTCTTTCTGATTCTGATTCTGATTGTGATATTGATATTGTGTTCCATGGTAATATTATTTTGCGACTAAAATTTTGGTCTGAATGCATTATTGCTGGATCCTGTTTTGTCGAAATTCCCAAAGCTCTGTTTATTGTTGGCTATATTTCAGTAGATTTGCTCATTTACAGTATTATAGTATAATAGTACACGTATACAAAATTATCGAATGTTTTTATTGTTTTATTAACAGTAATATTCATTCATTCATTTTCTTTTTGGCTTAGTCCCTTTATTAATCTGGGGTCACCACAGCGGAATGAACCGCCAACTTATCCAGCATATGTTTTACACAGCGGATGCCCTTCCAGCTGCAACCCATCACTGGGACAGTAATATACATTATGTTATTATTATTTACATTGTGTTTTACAGAATCTCATAAAACTTTGCTTAATGTTTGCATTTGCATTAGGTTTTTTAAAAATTTACATACAGTTTTGGTAAATTACCAAAATGTTACATTTTATATGACTTTTATTGCGTGTTAGTATGTCTTCTATGTGTGCATTATATCGAGTCATGTCTTTCTGCAACGATGGAATACTGGTATTTTACCATAACGTTATTTTTGAAGCTTAAATGGTAATTCTGTAAATCTTCCGTCATTGCTTTCACTTGTATTTAACTTTATTTGGTCATATTTCATAAAACTTTGCATTTTAGTAGCTTTTTAAGTATTTAACGTACAGTTTGAGTAAATTATTGAAATTTTACATTATAAATGAATTTTATTGCATGCTAGTATATCATCTTTGCATGCATTTATTTCAACTTGTATCGTTTTGCGACAATGAAATTTTAACATTTTAACAATTTTTTTAACCTTGTACCATAATTCCGTGAATCGTCCGTCATTGCTGCCTATATTTGTATTGGACTTTATTTGATACGTTTTTTAAATGTTAAAGTACAGGTACTGTCAATTATTAGCATTTTAGGTTTTAAGCCGCGGTCACACTAGAGTTTGAGCTTGAACGAAATTCTGTCGTTTGGTGGTTAAAAAAAAGAGGCAGGATTTAACAAGTTGATTAGACGTTAAAAAAGCAAACGATTACTCCTTATTTTACATTTCTGTACAGAGATGTCATATTTTGATCTTTTATTGATCACGTGATGCGATTTCGCAGGTCAGAGTTTGAATTTTGCTACGCAGCAACATGCGAAACTTGTCGCACAAGCTTGTATTTCCGGTCTGCTGCATTCGCATGCCTATGAATGGAAGTCTATGAGGCGAAAAGTGCAGTGTCACTGCTGCTTTACACTTTTCGCGCATTCGTTATGTTATCTGTTTACGCAACGGACAGTCAGGCAAACGTACATATACTTTTTACATCTACATACACAAATGTAGCTCAAAAAAACCTTCAAACAACCTTCCCTGCAGCTTTATTTATAAGAACAAACATGCATATATTTAATTTCTCTATTACGGGGATTTGTTTTCGTAACACGTATCGCTCCAAGAATGAACATACTGCTGCTATGCGGCAAGAAGCCTTTTCTGACAGTTATTCTCAGATGTATCAGTGGCGCATGATGTATAAACTCATTGAAGATCCTGTCCTTGACTGCCTGAGGAAGCTTTTTTTTTTTGCCAGCCTCATGGATCACGAGGACATAAAGATGTTCATTAAAATAGATGTTCATGTTTTGTTGTTCATAGCTGTGCCTTCTACTTTCTTTTTAGGTGCGTTTTGTGTGTGTGAAAATAGGGCAGAATCTTCAGAGATTGCAAGCTACAGAATGCTGAAATCCAACACAACAGCTGCTCTGAGAAACCTGTCTTCCGATCAGTCAGTCTTTTTGCAGCACGCACACACACGCACATACACATTTGCATGCTCGCACACAAACCAAAACAGGGATGTGATCTAGTTTGTGTGTCAGAGTTGGTGAATAAATTTGCATGTTGTTATCACTTACAGGACGTTTTCAAAAATCTTCTGATAGCACTGCAGTCTTATGAAAGACTTGACTGGTCACCGCTGTGCTTATGATACTGCCCAAACTGCTAAGGCTAACGTAACTGCTAATACTTGTATAAAACACTTACATAAAAGCTAATTCATTCAATTAGACTAGCACTAATGCTAATACTAAAAGGTTTACTACATTCTATTGGTTTAATCAAATACTATTATAGAACTGATTTTAGTTTTGGTTCTACAAAAAAAATAGCAACTAAATTAATATTTATACAAATATGCTAAAATCATTCTGAAAGAAAATGATGTCTGCAAAATTGTCGCACGTGTTTCCTCCGGGTGCTTTGGTTTCCCCCACAGTCCAAAGACATGCGCTATAGGTGAATTCGGTAAACAAAATTGGCCTTGGTGTATGTGTATGTGTGTGAATGTGAGAGTGTATGGGTGTTTCCCAGTGCTGGATTGCGACTAGAAGGGCATGCACTGCGTAAAACATATGTCGGAATAGTGGGCAGTTCATTCCGCTGTGGCCACCCCTGATAAATAAGGGACTAAGCCGAAGGAGAATGAATGAATGAACTGTGTTTTGATTTCAGATCGTTTAATATAAGTTTTAAAATCACTTGAGTACAGTGAGTGAAAGAGTGAGTACAAATGTTTCTTCTGCTCATTAATGGCAGCTGCCACGGTTGCTAGGTGACGAGATCAGTCCTCTATAGGCTTGACCGTCTCATTTCATAACGTTCGTTTCGGCCCACATGGACTTCGAAGGCCTCAACTTTGAAGTCTGCATCCTTCAATGTATACAACCTCTAAATTAAAATAGCTCTCAAAAGAAAGAATATTCTTTAGTGGAACAATTAATCCATGCCAGTTAATCCACTGATAAAAATGTTTGTTTAGGTAATCTTCAATCAAAGTCTGACCATTTGCTTCTGCGTTTAGAGTGGCGGTCCTTCTCTGTTGACGTCTGTTTAACGGCTTTACCGTTAGTTTGCTATGAGGGAATGATGCGCAAAAAGAAAGCCACGCCCCCTACTTAATATTCCATTTCAGCTGGAAGTACATCAACCATGCTGAAATAAAAGTCTCTGCAACTTCTGCTTCACCAGGACATTAACAAGTCCATATATTTTAATTTTTTTTTTGCCTGCAATCAATCTACTTAAACATAGTCAAAGTAACATGTAAAATTGCATAATCTCCATCTGTCCATGAAATACAAACTCTCTGAAATGGACATTTTGTTTTAGATATGGAACATACATGCCAACACTCTCATTTTTCCTGAGAGTCTTCTGAATTTCACACCCATCCACCGCCACCCTCCCATTTTGTTATTTCTTCTGGAAAACCCCCGTAATTTCACCTCCGCCCCTCACCTTTTTGGTACAGTCTCCGACAAACCCAACCTGGTCGTCAACTTTGGTATAGTATCAGATTGTTGCCGCTGCCCGAAAACTGGTCCATAGTAAAGCTATAAACATCACATACATCAACTCGAAATTCGGAGACAAATATTGGCAAGTATGGTATGGAATGGTTACAATCAAAACAGACTTAGCCAGCCGACCAATCAGAGCAGATTTGGCCAATTGAAGGGAGGAGTTTACAGATCTTAAACACTAAATTGATTCAAACGAACTGTGTCAAAATCATGATATCTAAAATGATTCTGAAAAATGGTAACATTACAATAAGGTTATATTAAGTAATTTTACTTAGTTATGTATTTACTAACATGAACAAACAATGAACAGTGCATTTATTGCAGTATTTAGTCCTCTTTGTTAACATTAATGGAAATAGTTGCTCATATTGATTCACGGTACATTACCTAATGTTATGAATTTAAATTTGAATAATCCATTAGTAAATGTTGAACTATGATTAATAAATGCTGTGCAAATATGCTTCATTATTAGTTCATGTAAGTAAATAGATGAACTAACTTGAACTAATGAAACCTTACTGTAATGTGTGAGCAAAAAAAAGACAATGTTTTCCGGCATTAGATGCATCTAAACCTGTCATATAAGGGGACTCCAACACAATATATTAGGATACCATATAAACTGCTCTTTGAGTCAACCATTTCCGCCAGATATTCCTCAAACTGTTTTCCAACTCTGAACCTGAATCAGTGAGACTGCAACTTTTTTTTCTTCCTTTTTTTATCTAGTTGTTCTCCCAAACCGATTTACTTGGCTCACTGTGTTGATGTTTTAAAAAACCAGAGGAGGTGCAGAGAGGGCAAAGCACCCTCCACCTCTCTCTCTCTCTTTATCTATCTGTCTTCCATCTTTTATTTTTAGACTCAGGGCTCTATGGGAGTTGGCATGCTGGCTTTTACAGGCTGGTAGTGCTGAATGCATTAATATGAGAGTGAACTACCCCTCCTGTACCCGTGACCTCTCCTCACCACAGTGATATTTACATTCAGAGCCTTCCGCAAGAAAATCTTCCACACACACACACACACACACACACACAAGACTAATTTCGTTTTCTTCAGTCTGAAGTCAGTTAATTCTCCGAGAACTGACATTTCGGGTCTCGATTCCGCCAATGGAGGAATTTCTAGATGTGTTTATTAGGTTTGGAGGTATGCGAGCGCATTTGTGCGTGTGTGTGAAGCCGAAGACACTCTGTCGCTGAGAGCGTGTTAATTGGCTGCACTGGAAAGGCGCAAGACATCTGGGAATTCATCTCTTGCAGTCTGGCATATATTAGACCATTTCTGTTCTTCTCCTCCTCCTTTCTTCCTTTTTTTCCCTGCCTTCATCGGTTTCCAAATGCAACACACACACACACACACAAAACCCACACGGTCCCTTTAGGGTTGACAGGAGTAGCGCAGTTGTTAATGAAAAATCGAGCCGTCCTGCTTACACTTTAGATAGCGTAACCTCACAGGCACTTTAGTGAAGAGAGCAAGACTCAGATCGCCTGATCAGACACTTTATCTAAACCAATTCGAGGATAATTCGCTTAAAACCATAATCCAGATGTCAAATATAGATTTGATCTGCGTAAAACCCATACTGACCCAAATGCGCGCGACCAAAACATAACACTGATGCTCTTAAAGACTTGGAAGTCTAACTGCCGTTTAGTGCTTCTTTATTAAAGGGATAGTTCACCCAAAAAGGAACATTTACTCATTATTTGCTCAACCTCAAGTGATTTCCGAACTTTTAAGAGGTTCCTTATTCTGTTAAACCCAAAAGAAGATATTTCGAAGAAAGCTGGAAACAATTGACTTCCATGCAAGTACTATGGAGGTCAATGGTTTCCAGCTTTCTTCAGAATATCTTTCTTTGTGTTCAAACAGAAGAAAGAAAGTCAAACAGGTTTGGAACAAGTTGAGGATGAGTAAACAATGACATAAATTTTTCAGTTTTGGGTGAACTATCCCTTTAACTTGAGGTGCTAAAGCTGCATTTATGTGAGGAGAATGTAAAAATCTCCCATACTTGATGAGAGTCATATCTAGAAAGTAAGAATGTCATAGAGACATCGAGGTAGACTTGAGTCAGTATAAACAACCTTCTAGCAACCATCCAGAACACCCAAGCAACTGCATGGCAACTGCATAACAACCACCCATAACACCCTAGCGACCACATAAAGCAATCTGCATGGATGTTGAGATGGGGTGGCTTCTAGTGCATATTTATTACCTCACGGGTGGTAGTGAGGAAAAACCCAAATACTTGCATTAAAAAAAGGATATGAATGTAACAGAGGCTGATGGTGCTTTTGGGACAGTATAAAAACCTAAAACTACCTCAAACAATCATTTAGAAACTACATAGCAACCACCTAAAATGCCCTGGCAACCTGCATGGATGTGGGATTTTTAAGATGAGATTTTAATGGCTTCAAGATGTGAATTTAATGGTTTTTAGCACATTTGTTAACTTTGAGCTCTCTGTGTGCTAGCGTATGTCTAAAACGTAGCAACTAGCCAACACCTAATCACATACTGTAGCATCAATCCAAAACACCCTAGCAACCACATAATAACCATCTTGAACACCCTAGCAACTACATAACAACCATCCAGAACACCCTGGAAACCACATAACAACCCACCAGGGCACCTTAGGAATCACAAAGCAACACATTACAACCATTTTATCTTCCAAATAATCATGTAGGCTGAATTGGCGATGTTTGTGCTAGTGCATTTATTTCCTTTATAAGATGTCCAAAAAATCTCATATCAACAGTTACAGAATTCAGCATACAGACTTAACCCTTTTTAAAGCATCAGATTAGCATTTGCCTTATTTCCTTGTCATACACTACTTGCTTAATGAGAGAATTGTTTGTTTACCAGCACGTTCCAATATCAATATTTGCTAGAGGCTGTTACGTTTATGTTTGTTTAAACATCTTACAGCATTCAAGTGAGGGTTTTGTGTCAAGCAGGTTTACAATATAATGTGAAGCTAAATGCTAACACTCTGCACTCTTTTTTTCCCTCGCATGATACAAATGTTTAGAGCAAATTCCCAGTCAAAATAGCCATTAGCAAAGTAGAATAAATCTTAATTGGTACATTTCTGTAACTAGCTTTTGTAATTAACCATATCATAATTAAAAAAAACAATTCTAAACAAAACGGTGGTTGCTTGTACAAAGCCATCTACTATGAAGATACGGTATCTGCTAACGTTTCTTTGTTGCTGTGAGCACATTTGTTACAATATTCTGACTAGTTTCTACAGATTTGCTAAGTGTTTTCCAATCAAAATAGCCATTAGCAAAGAAGAATTAATAATAATTAGTAATTTTTTGTTCCTGTCTTATGTAATTAACCATATAGTCATTTTATTTATTGTAAAAACATTGTTTTTGTTGTAACACAGCTATGTGCTAATATATCTGTGTCGCTGTTAGCGCATTTGTTACAACATTCTGGCTAGTTTCTACAGCTTTGCTAAGCATTTCTCTGTCAAAATAGCCATTAGCAAAGTATAATAAATCGTAATTGGTAATTTTCTGTTACTTTCTTTTGTAATTAACATAATTTTTTTATCAAAATTGTGGTTTCTTGCAACAAAGCTATCTGCTAATGTATATGTGTTGCTGTTAGTGCATTTGTTACAACATTTTGGCTAGTTTATATAGCCTTGCTAGGCTTTTCCCAGTCAAAATAGCCATTAGCACTATAGAATAACTCAAAATCTTGCTTTACACATGTTGATTTACCAAAACAATTAGCTCTATCTCAGTCACTTGCCCTCACCAGCTGCCTGCAATCATTTAATTTTCTTCGGCACTTAAAAACCATGCCATTACTGCTCTAAATGACAGCATCTCTCTGGCGTCGCTGCTCTGGAGTTGCTATGTGACTGAATCTTCACAGCCTGGCAACGTGAGTCCCAGAGTCCCCGAGTCCCCGTCCGGCTCTGGAAGTGCAAGGTGAGTCATATAGTACTCTGGGGATGGGAAAGAAAGTGTTCCCTAAAAGTCATACATCAAATCCAGCACAGAGCTTCTGTTAGCTTAAAACTAGCTGCTCGGGGATTAAACCGCAAGGCTTGGAAGCTGACTAACCTGCTGAAAACACAAAACAACACAAACCATTGAAGAGTTTGTAATGGTTTTATTGGTTTTATAATTATATTGGTTTTAATGGAATCTTTTTAGGCCTCAATTTTTTTTATGTCACAACTAGAGACTAAATGAATTTGATTTTAATGTTTACATCTTGAAGGTTTGTTACGTTTTTAATGGTATTTGTTGTGGAAACCATTGGTATCAACTGTGATGGATACTATTGCTTTTTAGCAGGGTACACAATGGTTGAGCACAATTTGTGTGTGTGCGTGTGTGTGTGTGTGTGTGTGTGTGTGTAAGTAATAGCAGTTATAGTAGTAATAATTATACATTTGTTTTTAAATAAATTCATAAATAATGTTAAAATCTTCGATATATACAAAAAATTAAGCATCACTAAAATGCCAAAGAATAAACCACATCTGCTCAAGAGCTCATCTTGAAAACAGGATATGACATCATGTATTATCAAGGGTCTCGTGGTGCTCTAGAGATGCCAAAGACATCATGATACTCACTGAACGCAGCGATGGCCAAGATCATCGTCACCACAATGGAGACCCACGACACCCATAGTGCTTTTTTTCTGTAGCTCTGGGCCTCGTGGGGTTTGAGCCGCATGCTGCTCTCCAGGAGCCCTGCTGGGGGACAGCGCATAGTCAGAAATTACCTCATGCTTCCCTGACATAAAGACACAAGCATCTCTGAGGAACTCAAAGTGATTTATTCTCCGGTTAATATCTCAACAACAATGAGGTTCTGTTGCAAAAGTCATGTTTTCATTAGCAATGTGTTTTCGTATATATTTATTTAAAGGGGTTATATTTTTGATGTATTAGTGTGAACAGTTTGTAACAAACTTACAAAAACAAGACCTTCTTCGACTTCCTAGTATGTCAATAGCTTGGTTTCCATCACCCTGTGTTAAATTCATGTGCATTTTGATGTACAGCATGACTGATGGAAATGCCAAATAAAAAAAAACTAAAAAAAAGTTACACTCGCTTCAGGTGGTTTTAGACGGGTCAATGAAATGGAAACGTATTTGCTGAATAAACTCTGATGTAGTGAACATTACAGCCGTGTCACTAGTCAGCTCTCTCCATTATGTTTGCCTTGTTTACTGTTGGTTGCTAGGATACCAATACTACAGTCAGCCACTCTAATAACTTGATGGACTCGCGTAATTAGCGTTGCGATTTTTTTTTTTTTTTTTCTTTTTTTACTAAACTTTTTTAGCATGGAATCTCTGATAATGAAAGCCTGAAGACAGCCAAAACTGATTTTAACACAAAAGAATACACATTTTCTGCAAAATTAAGATGATGTTTTATATGACAGACTTATTTTGGTAGGAAAATCAAAGTGATTACTGATTTTTGAAGTAACTGTGACAAT
>CAIGQW010031024.1:344882-378179 GCA_903798125.1 Danio choprae
ATGTGCATGCTGGAATTCTTTTGGTAAATGTTATTCCATAGTAGTTGTTTATGCGCATAGTCAAAAATTACGTGCATCTTGGCTTTTCCATTAAGCATTTTTTAATGTAAGATTCCAAAATGAGCATAACATTAAGGCTAGCTGTATGGAAACATTGCATGAACCAGCACTTTGTTTTTGTCGGTAAATTCGTTCTGTGTAAAAAGGTTAAAGGCTACTGGTTTCCAACATTCTTCATAATTTGTGTGCAACAGAAGAGAAGAAACGCAAAACTATGAACAGTGTTGTGGGAAACCCGTTACAAGTAACGCAAGTTACGTAATCATATTACTTTTCTAAGTAACGAGTAACGCATTACTTTTCAAAATTAAATAATAATATCTGAGTTACTTTTTAAAAAATGTAATGCGAGTTACTTTTTAGTTTAGTTAATTCGCTTTAAAAAAATGCTGAATTAAAATTAACGTAGTCCCGTTGAATCCTGAGAAGAGAGAATCCTTCCATTTCTGCGATGGAAATATTGTCATTATTTTGAACACATGGAAGAAAAGGAAACGAGGATTATCTGAATGGACAGTGATTTTGCTTTTTAATAAGACAAACAGTACAAAAGTAGCAAACGCATTGCTTTAAAACTTTCGTTGATATATATATATACGGTATGTAGAGCTCTGATGTCAGGAGGTTCTCTGAAGATAACATTCATTCATTCATTTTTTATTCGGCTTAGTCCCTTTTTTAATCTGGGGTCACCACAGCGGAATGAACCGCCAACTTATCCAGCATATGTTTTACACAGCGGATGCCCTTCCAGCCGCAACCCATCACTGGGAAACATCCATACACACTGCAAACTCCACACAGAAATGCCAACTGACCCAGCCGGGGCTCGAACCAGGGACCTTCTAGCTGTGAGGCGATTGTGCTACCCACTGCGCCACTGCGTCACCTGAAGATAACATTATCCTATATTATAATTTTTTTAATGTGTTTTTTTAAAGGTAAATTAAGGTTATACAGTGTGTAGTTAATTGCCGAGCTCCTATAAAAAAAAAAGAAGAAGAAAGAACAATGCAAGTTCTGAAAGAGATCAAACCTCAGCCAGGTCAGAAAGAGTAACGCAAAAGTAACTCAAAAGTAACTCAAAAGTAACGTAGCGCATTACTTACCATGAAAAGTAACTAAGTAAAGCAACTAGTTACTTTTTTGAGAAGTAACTTACTTTCTAAAGTAACACTCCCCAACACTGGTTGTGAACAAGTGGATGGTGAGCAAAGTTAACGCTGACAGAATTATAATTTTTGGTAATATGTTACAGTACCCCCTCCGTCCAGCACGCGTCACTTCAGTGCTTTTTTCCTTGCGATCGTGACGTCACGGTGATGTAGAGCGCGCTGCGGGCGGAAGCGGGTGGGATGATGGCGGCGGTGCAGCGGGGCTCCAGCAAATGGCTCTTCACCCGAGAACAGTTCGAAAACACGCCGTCCCGCCGCTGCGGAGTCGAGCCCGACCGCGAGCTCTCCTACCGACAGCAAGCCGCCAACCTGATCCAGGACATGGGACAGAGATTAAACGTGTATCCTTTAGAAAAACAGTCGCATTGTGACTCGAGTTAGCCGTTAGCATATTAGCACGCTGCCGCTTTTGATCAAGAGAAAAAATGTGGTGGATAAAATACGACGTTTTACGCGTTAAAATCACACGTTTTTACACGATTGTAGTGGCAAATCGATTATAAAGTGTATCCTGAGGTAGAAAGTGGGTAGTTGTGTGAAATGGATGTGCGTGAATGACAGAAAGGTGATTTAGCTTTTTATGCTTGATATATACAATATAAACTATAATAGTGAGTTGATACGACAATATTATGAATATTGTTCAATTCAATCTCATATTAACGTCAATAATAGGGTGTTAAATGGATTAAGAGCGATTTAGACTTAACTTATGGCGCACAATGGCTGGACACAATACGTTTCCTTATTACGTGATGGGTTACTGTCTATAGATGTGAAGTTAGTTTTTTTTTGTGTGTGGTCTTTTTTCCAGCACCATCTCTTGTTTTAATGAAAATTGGCATTATGAGGTGTTTTGGTGTCATATTCAGTGGTGGTTTTGAAATTTTTGAATAATGAATGTTGTGCCTATGTATTATGTTACACAAGTCTTCTTTGCAGTGTTGTGCTTGTGTTTTCTTCCTTGATCAAATGATTCAGATCCCAGCTTACGATAAACACTGCAATCGTCTATATGCACCGATTTTACATGCTTAATTCCTTTACAAAATTCCATAGAAATGTGAGTATACCTTTGTTTGTATTTATTTCTTACTGATTATGATTTGATCACACTAAATGTCTTATTTGATCACCTATTATCAGGCAAGATCTTTCCAAGTGGTGGCCATTTGCTATTGATGTTCATTGATTTTTGCATTTTCCTGTAAGGTAATCTCCTGTTTTGTTCTCTCCAATCAGATCATTTCTCCCACCACACTATTTTTGGCTGCTAAAGTAGAAGAGCAACCCAGAAAACTTGAACATGTTATTAAAGTAGCGCATGCTTGCCTGATCCCTCACGACCCTCCTTTGGACTCCAAGAGCAGTGTGAGTATGAGGATTATGGGTAATGTAGTTTCTTGCTGCGCTTTGTTGGGTGCCATGCTGATGAATCATTTTAGATAGCCGACTATGTTCTGCCACGTGTAGGATCAGTCAGACAAAATGTAAATACAATTTTTTGTCCTGAAGATTTGATTTTTCTTTTTCTTTTATTTAAAAAAAACTTGCATTAAGTGGCATTTGCTCAATGAAACTGAATATTTTGTATGACTTAAAGCAGGCCAGGAGTTCATTGGGTCATTTTTCTCATCTAGATGACTTCGGTTTTAAAAAAGTAGTGTTTAAAAATGTTCCTGCATTTAATATTGAGAGCATAGAATTATCATTTTTTAACTTGAAAGTTATTGGGGCTTATGTAAGAAAGACATTGTGAATTGTTTTTTATTTTAAAGGAATATTTAACCCAAAAATGAAAATTTCCCCCTACACACCATCAAGGCCTCCTTGGTGTATATGACTTTTTTTTTTTTTAAATCTCAGACAAGCACAGTAGTTAAAAAAATTTATCCTGACTCTTCCATGCTGTATAATGGTGCTGTATAGTGGCTTTTTTATTGTTTTTTTTTTTTTTTTTTTAAGTTTTTAAAAGTGCATAAATCCATCATCAAATAGACCTATACGCTGCCAGGGGTTTAACACGTCTTATGAAGCATATTGACGTTTGCATTTAGTCTTTTAGCAGACGTCTCCAAAACAACTTACAATTGAGGAGGCATTCAACGATTCAACAAGAAGAGGCAATACACACAAGAAGTGCTAGTTATACAAAGTTTCTTGTTTGTGCTCAGAGAATTTAGTGCTGGGGGGGTTTTTTTGACAGTGTTTCTACATGTGGTTTGTCAAGCCCACTCACCTGTGTAAAGCACAATTCATAAATGTACAGTGTTTGCTTTTTTTTTTTTTTTTTTTTGGTTAGTGATTGATGATTCGTGTTTAACAAAAATTTCACATTTTCAAATGATAAACTCCCATCACAGATGTGCGCCTATGACCAAATACATGTTATGCATGACTGATGTATAAGATGTATGACGAAAGATGCATTTATAGTGGAATCTCTGGGAATATACACATCTCACGGGAACCACTTGCCACACAGTTTACCACAGAAGACGACTTCATGTCAGTGCAGTAACCCGTTTGTTAGACCGCTGACATATAGCACAAAAGAGGACCGGGTGTCCTGAGTTCCAGCTCATAGACTTTTCCCGATCCTTTCTCCCACTTCATGTTCTGTCATTCTACTGTCCTGTCAAATAAAGGCAAAATGGCCAAAAAATAAATCTATAAAAGAAGACTGTGACAAACAAGAAAACTAGAGTGGCTGTATAAAGTTTTACTATATTACTCTTTCAGTGCCCCTTACATGCGTCAGCCTCTCATACATTGTATACGTCAGTCGTGCGTAACATGTAAACCCCCTGGTGGAGTATGGGTTACTTTGACGAGGGATTTATGCATTTTTTTTAAAGCTTCAAAATAAAAGACACTATTATACAGCATTGAAGAGTGAGGATGAAATTTAAAACTACTCCGGCTGTGTTCGTCTTATAGAAGAAAGTTATATACACCAAGAATGACCTGAGGGTGAGTAAATTATAGGGCAATTAAAATTTTTGGGTGAACTATTCCTTTAAGAAACTGCTACATTTTATAAATATACAACAACCTCAAAACATTCTGTAATTCTGAGTGTGCCTCACACAGGTGAGTGGGCTTGACAAACCACCTGTAAAAACACTCTTCTCTTTCTATAAAAAAAATACTCCCTCCTTCTTAATCTAGCACTTAATTCTCAGACCACTACCAGTTTCATTGTATAATTGGCACTACTTGTGTGTATTGCCGCCTCTTGTTGAATCGCTGAATGCCTTCTCAATTCTAAATTGCTTTAAACAAAAGCGCCTGCAAAATGTAATCAAGTAGTTCTCATTCATTTATATATTTTGCTTTCATAATTGTAATTATTTGCTCACTCTGATGAGCCTCGTCACACAAATCTTGCTTTCAGACTCTCTAGACGTGTCTGTTATTAATAATCACTGATAGTTTGTAAGCAATGACCGCTAATAATGTGTTGTCCTTGTTTAAATGCAGGCGTATCTCCAGCAGGCTCAGGAGCTGGTTCTGTTGGAGACTATAGTGCTGCAGACACTCGGTAAGTGTCAAGTCCATCATCCATCCGTCAGTCAGTCAGTGAGTGTCTGCTTGTGAACATGTCTGACCGCTGCTCTTCTTTCAGGGTTTGAGATAACAATAGAGCATCCTCACACTGATGTGGTGAGATGTACCCAGCTAGTGCGAGGTATACGCTTCCTACCTTTACTTTCACTCTTTCTTCAGCACTTTCTTTTCAGTAGTTCTTGCCATTGTTTCCATTTAAAAACTGTCCATTATTACTACTATAATGTGGGTCATGGGTTAGAGATTAAAACAAACATAAGCTTGTTTTAGTTTTACAATTATATATTTGTTTTATTGAATGTTTTAACTAAGTATTTAATGAAAGTTATTAAAAACGACAAATGTTTCCATAGTTAATGCACATTATTTCTTATCGGATAAAAGGTTTAATACTACTCAGTTGTGCGCATTACATTTTTTTTATGCAAATGTTCAATTTACGCGCAATTGGCTGTTTATATTTAAAAATTTGGGTAAAAATAGGTGGATGGGAACATTGCAAATGTTATGCAAGTTATTTTAAATGATAATGTGTATGAGTTTAATTTTGTAATGTTATTGATTTTTTTTGTCTATGAACTTAAATGGAAGCACTGAATAAACTAATTCAGAGAAAAAAAATGTATATTTTAAAGTTTATATTTAAAAAAAAATACTACAAGTTGGTTTTATTTTGCCAATTTCAAAATGGAACTCTTCAAACGTTTTGGGTTAGTTGTTGTTGTTTTTTTTAATGCTTTTGTGCATTCTTCTAACTGATCAAGTAAAGGGTGAAGACATTTATATTGAAACAATGTTTTTTTGAATTTATACTGTTTTTTACGATCTTTTAAATACAGCCAATAATTTGGTAGTCTTTTCATGAACGATGTAAATATGTACACTGAAAAGTAATGATGATGATGAATATTCAGCTTTTTGTCCCAGACATAAAATACATTTTATAATGTATTCAAATAGAAAAATATTTAAATTTCCATATTAATACATTGTTGTCATGTAAATAATCCCTCAATTTTAACATTTAGTTCAATTTTAACACTATAAAGGTAAGGGTTTACAGAGTCACTGTGTTGTATCTAATCTAGCCTCTCTTTTCCTCCTCAGCAAGCAAGGATTTGGCCCAGACCTCCTATTTCATGGCTACCAACAGGTTGTTACCCTGACCCCTATTTGTTGCACTGCCGCGGCACCCTATGACATCCTATTAGGCAGGGTTCTCCTTCCTGTGTCCAACGCCCTCTTGCGCCTGGGCAGGGTGTTTGTGTGCCCAGCCCGGCGTGGTGCGGTGTAATGTACGGAGGGCTTGTCGTTGGCACAGAAGGTTGAATACACAGCCTGGAGTGTAGAGGTGCTAATAGAGATATCTTGATTGAGAGTGCATAGGTCAATAACTCAATTGGTAGCCTGAATATCAGCTCAGAGTTCAAAGGTGTAAACTTAGAGATCGTCACGGTAAGTACCAAAGTGTGCTTTTCTTTTTCATGCATATTTTTCCTTTTTTTTTTTTTTTTGTTTACATTTATTATTTTTAGATTAGAATAATTTAAATAAGAAAATGTTAATATATATATATTTTTTTTACTTGAACAATATTTTACAGTACCAACTTTATGGTCTTTTTTTTTTTTTTTTATTAAAATATTCTATTTTTATTTGAGGTTATTCTTCACATAAATAACTTCTAATTTCTATTTAAAACAAATACATTTATAAAAGTAAGCATATATTGTTTTATTAAAGATGATGCTTCACTGCACATTGTAGCAACTTATTATTTGTTGTGTTGAACACTTAAATTTTTTAAAGAATTTAAATAACTATTTAAATACATATTTTACGTTATTTTTTAGAATTATTTTTTTCACAGTAATAAAATTACAAAAAATTGTATTTCTTCAAAACACTGTCGTTCTGTCATTCTTGACTGAAAAAATGACTATTGCATATAAAATTGTTAGTGTATTGTATATGTATATACATATAAAATTGTTAATGTATTATATAGCGTGCATAGTTTATATAAATCATTTAAGCAACACTTTATAGCGCTTGCATTTTTAGATTTTGATTTCTAGAAGTTTGCTTAAAGGACTCTTAGAAGAGCATCTAGCAAATACACAAAGATATTTTATTTATTTGTAGGACAATAGCTCCTCAGTACTGACTTTACTAAATAATTTTTAATGTCAGACTTCACATTGATAAATTTATTGAACAATTCTTCATTTTTAAATTGGTTAGGAAATATGTATTTTACAGTAACGTCTTTGGTAACACTACAGTAAGGTTCCATTTGTTAACATTAGTCAACTGCATTAGTAAAAATAGTAATATTTATATGAATTTTAACATTACTACAGTTTTTGATCTTAATGTGTTAGTAAGTGAATGAGCAAAGATTTACTGGACCTGAACCAACATGATCTAACAATTAATAAATCATATAGCTCGTTGGTAATGATAGTGCATTAATGTTAACTAATTGACCTTATTGTAAAGTGTTACATTTGCATTAATTGTAATACTTTCACTTATGATTAGATAAATATTTTTTGTTGATTTTAATCAATGCTGATATTGACTTTGCACCTTCTATTTAATTGTAATTACCTTTTTTTATTCTTAGCAGCGTAATCCAGGGTCAAACCTCCATTGCACTGTTATTGTAACTCCAGCTCTCTTTTTGATCCAGCCTGCGATCTTCCTGTTAGCAGCCTGAATCTTTAACCAATCAGGCGGCGTCTCATTAGCTGGCCTGAAGCAGCTCAATTCTGATTGATTGTGCTTAAATCCCATCCTCCATTGTCACCGATTTAGCGATCAAAAGATAGTTTGAAGCCAGACTTTGAGCTCGATTGGTCATTAACTCAGCAGGAGGTTGAGTCTCTTTTAATGCCCACTCGCAGAGAGACTGTAAATGAATGAAGCTGTTGATTAAAAAAAAAACATGGCATTTTAAGTAAATGAGATCTGTTGTGTGCTGTTGACTGAATCCATTTCATGCCATTTTGTTTTCCAGCCGGCCCAGACAAAGAACATTCTAGCAAACGCACACCTGATGGACTATGATCAGCTTTGACATTCACAAAAAGAGTTTAAGAATGGAAATAAACTGACCTTAGGTTTTTAGGAAAGCGTGTCTTGTGTCCTCAGTTTGTAATCGAGTGTTTTCTGTGTGTTTTCTGTTTTCTTGTCTTTCTTGCAGTCTACATTTGACCACCTTCTGCCTGCAGCACAAACCCACAGTGGTGGCGTGTGTTTGTATTCACCTGGCCTGCAAGTGGTCCAATTGGGAGATTCCTGTCTCTTCAGATGGGAAACATTGGTGGGAATATGTGGACCGGGCTGTGACTTTGCAACTGCTTGATGGTCAGTCAAAAAGGGGGGGAGGGTTGATTATTTCTTTGGTTTAATCCATGTTAGTTGATCTCTTGTTTGAGGTATTCAATTTCTCAGGCCATTTATTTTTTATTTTATTTATTTATTAATTTTTTTTCCAATTTCTCAGTTAACTTAAATTATAATTTATCATATTATGTATTTTACTATTTACTAAAGGTTGTGTTTGTCTTTGTAGACCTGACTCATGAGTTTCTCCAGATCCTGGAAAAAACACCAAGCAGATTAAAAAGAATCCGAAACTGGCGGGTTTGTATTAATATTTTTGTTTATATGAAAGAAATGTGCTAAGCCTGAAACCATCACTTACTCTCATAAGGCACTTTAATAGGTAGACATTGTTAGTACTAGATTGTGACCCACAATCTAATTAATTCTTCAATGTATAGGTTCACAAAAAGTGAAGGAATGGTGTGAATTTTCTGTTCACTACATCCATCAGCTTTCTGCAGACCTTGGTTGTATAGAGCAGTTATTTGAGTAAAGGTCTTTAGCACACTGAAGTCCGAAATGTTCGTATGCGTTTTTTTTTTTTCATTTTTGTATTCATATGTAAAAAAAATTGTCACTTAAACAAACCTTGCACGCGGAGTCTGATGCGTATTAATTAATAATTTCATTACGAGAAAAACATAGTTCAAGCAGTGATACTTCGTTCTCCTCTTTCTTCTCCAAAGTAGAAAAGGAAAGAGGAATAGGCTACAGATTGTGTTCATCTAATACTGCATAGAGAGGAAGGAGAGTTCAGCACATTATCAAAGAGCTGCGCTGGATTATAGTCAAATGCAAAGTTTTTATTTCAGGAAACCAGTGGAATTTTGATACATTGCTTGTGATGCTTCACACATTCATGCATGTAAACATCCTGAACAGAGACTGGCAGTACCTATAGACATTATAATAGATGACGGCCGCGTTGATGTGTCGAAGCAATGGAACGCGATGGGCAGTACGTCAAATGTATGGACACACACACACTCACACACACACACACACACACACGTATGGATACATATACACACACACACACCAAACAGCAGCAGGGCAGTATTCTCAACTGTCCGCCACATTCTGTCTTTATATTATGCACTGTTTTTGTCATAAAGTTATCTGTGGCTCAGGTGTATTTAGCTTTTCACTTGTACGGTGGCTCTGAACTGTCAAAACACCTCTCAAAGTGCTTTTTCGAATGCGCAAAAGAGATAAAATCGAACCTGGTTCAATTTTTTTTTTTTTTTTACGGACGAAAGTTTCGGAGGCTGTGTGTCAATACGTTTCACTCAACATGAATTCGAATTTATTTTTTAACATGCAAAAATTACGGATGAAAATTTCGGATTCAGTGTTCAAAAACCTTTGCTGTTGCCTTTTTTTTTTATCAACTCTAACAAGTCTGATCATTGTCCTTTGCCATCAACAAGGCATTTTGGTCCAATTAATAGTTTCGGTCCCATCCTCTGTAAGATCTGCAAACTGGCACCAGCAGTCATTTCCCTATCAGCCACTTAAATCACATTTCTTCCTCATTCTACTGCTGAGTTCCACCTTCAGCAGATCATCTTCATGTCAACATGCCTAAATGCATGTAGTTGGTGTCATGTGATAGGCTGATATTTGTGTTAATGGGTACCTAACAAAAGTGGCCGATGAGTGTATCCTTGTACATTTTTGTGACACATTTGATTGCAAACTCAAGTAATGGTCAAATTATTTTTGTTCTCGTTTTAGGCCACACAAGCTGCCAAGAAACCAAAACTTGACAACCAATCACTAGAGGGATCTTTCCAGTGTCTCAACCAGGACACCTCGTTGATGAGTAGCATGTGTGACCTGGGAGCGGGCATGTATTCTGACCCGTCCACCTCTTTCCCGTTGGACGGGGCTTCACTGTCTCTTAATGGCCTGTCGAACTTGCAGAGTTCTGCTTTCGGCTTTCCTGCACCAATCTCTCAAACTGCAGATGCTTTTCTTGCGCTCCAGACGGCTCCGACAAGCAAACATGGACATACCTCTGCCACTCTGGCTCCTCAGAAACTCACTCTAGAGAAATACCGTGAAAAACATGCGGCCGAATTAGAACAGAGACGCAGACATGAAGAAGAGGAAAGTGATCAACCTCGAAAACACGGTCATTTGACATCCGAGCCGTCTACATCTATCAGGCTGAAGTATAACCAACAGCAGGTACTGGAGCGACCGTCGAAGAGCGGGTCGCTTAAACGACGCCACCCTTCCTCATCAGAGAATGGTTCCGCTAGTCAAGAAGAGCTGAAAATGAAGATCAAGGTATCGTCTGACAGTAGCGGCAGTAGTAAGAGCCGTCACAGTCCACGATCCAGCCGAGAGAAACATCGCGAACATTCATCCCACAAAACAGCAAGACACGATTCGTCTCACTCGCATGGTAGTCATCACCACCACCACCACCACCATCACCATCATTCATCCAAATCTCACAGATCTTCCAAGAGCCACTCCTCCGCCTCCGTATCCGTCAATCAAGCGATAGGCCAACCGCAGTTGGCGAAGATTGACAGAAGGATGGGGGAGGGGCACGGTTCTGAGCCCAATGCTGCTTTAATAAATAATGGTCCACATATGGATTATGAAGACACTTTTAATATGCTTGATTCCCTATTAAATGCACAGAACTTCCAAATTTAAAGGAAAAAATCTGTAGTTTTTACATAAACCCTCAAAAAAACGTACGATTGTCGTTCTCGTGCTAATTTTATGCAAGAATCACTCGTCCGTTACATGTCATAGTCTCTTTGATTGGTTTTATCACTGAAGTTAAAGAAAAAAAAACTACAAGGTAAAGGTTGTGACGACGTTTTAGTTTGAGCAACAATTGTGAATTTACGATTTTAAAACTTTCGTAGAGCTTGCTAAAAAGAGATTGCGGAACGCCTTCGGCGATCTTGAAGTGTTTTAGTTGGAAAAGCGCAATGTGATAAAGTGAGTGTATGTTTTTCATGCTTAATTCACAATTTTTTCGTTTATCAAAGGGATGAAAATAGAAACGTGTGACTGTTTACAAAAGGAAGGTGCAGATATCTGTTCACTGTTATTTGTCGATATATATCTATGTCTAATTCTGTTTCACGAATGCTCAGGTTTGGAGGTTCTTAAAGGTAAAAACTTCACGAAACTTCACAAATTTTAGCTGGAATTTCGCAAAAATGCCTGTACACAATTCCATTATATAGCTTTCCATATATTGTAAATTTTATTGTACTGTAAAGTATCCGTTTTACATTATTCTTTGTTAGAAAGCCGCACGGATGACATCGTGTCCAGGGTCTTCTTGCATAGTAATTATGTCTTACGATTTTATAGACATTTATGCTTGTCATTCGTTTTCTCTTTTTTGACCCTTTACAGTAGTGGAAAGCAAAATGTCATTTTTCACTGAGAAATTTTTTCAGTTTTGTTTCGTGTGCCAGGTTTGAACGGTCAAGATCGCGTCCCAGAATTATCAGCTGGTCTATCTCTGTTCATCGTGGTGTGCGTCGAGCCTTAAAACTGTATGATAGAGATTTTAGCAGCCTGTGTGTGTGTAAATGTCCCATTTCCTATGATCTCAGTATTTAAGATTTGATTTAGGTTCCCATCTTCTCTCCTCATTGGTTGCTGATTCTGATTGGTTAATAAGTGGGCTCCCATTCAGATCAAGCAGCAGTTAACTTTGTTTTCTGTCCGGTGCTCTTAAAACAGCATTGGGAACATTTTGAAGGTTTTGGATGGAGGGTAAAGAGGAGAAATTCACTCTAGATGTGGCCTAGACTCCTGTTGTGCTGTTAAAACCTCCTCTCACCAGATACCAAAGGTTTGTGCCTCAGTGTTTGCCCACCGTTGGAACTGTATGAAACTTTTAGGTTTCTGTCTTTTATTATTTTATTTTATTGGAATGCCACAGTTCTTTATAATAGTGTTAGATCTGAGTCTGTATGGATGATGTATTGGATTGTCTAATAAACATCCAAGAAAATTGCCTATCAAAATGGTGTCTTCATTTTTGTTTTAAATACTGATTTTATATGCATCTCATAAAATAACTGCAGTTCAGGTGCAGAAAAATGGGGGTTTGGGGGGTAAAAAGCGCCCTGGTCATTCAAAAAACTGCAGGTTTTGTTCGTTCACGCACCATATGCTTACACAGCTCCCTATGAACAATATTTTGAAGATCAGCATATTTGAAGTAACATTGCTGCCCCAGTAAAACCGCTCTTTTAAATCATGATGTCATATCCTGCTGGCTTTCATCGTCCCAAAGCACACTAGGCTCAAATCTGACATGTGAAAATCGCTTTATAAGCAAACGCTAATATTTGCTGATCAGTAGATCCATGTGGGTTTTTTTTTCCTGCAGTGAAAACACGCATACTTCACAAATAGGATCGCATGGTAGCAAGTATGCCATTTTGAAGAAAGTCAGCTAGCACAGTTCCTCTCCTCAGCACCAGATGGAGCTCTTGAGTCACGCGTCTCCAGCATCCAGTGGTTCAGATACCCTCAGGTACGTGCTGATCAAACTACAGCAGACATCACAAGACAACCTTGTTTCCCTACACACTGCTCTGGTTTATGAAAAATGTCAGCTTGTTTTTCCGTTCAAGCGTTTGAATGTGGAAAACAGATCTGCAATAAACCAGGTGTTTAGATGTGTATCCTGTTAGCATACACCCCATCTGCCTCTGAACTCAAAATGCAATTTCTTCATCTTGCATCTTCCTATAGGTTGAGCCTCCACTTATAATCTATCCTGTGAACAGATTTGCTCATTTAGGGGTTTTAAAGAGGCCAGTGATAGTCGGAAAAGGCTAACTGTCAATCATTAGGGTTTGGGTTATGATATTAGCATGCGTTTAAATGTATCTTGTGGCCAATTGTGTTCACATTTTGAGATCTTTTAATCTTATTTAGTATTAGGTAACATTACTGAAAGTGATTTAGATGACAACTATGATTTTGATGGTAATTGGGTGTATTAGTATAACTAAATTATATACAAATACCTTATTTTGGTGCTTTATCAAATGCCATGAGCATTCACACACCTAAAGCAATTCGATCAAACCCTATAATAGTAATTATATTAGCATTACCAATTAACAATAATGGAAATTTGGAGTTTTGTTTGCTTTAAATGCTTAAACTCTTAAAAACTGGACTAATTCTTATTGGCTGTCATTTTCTTTATTGCTTAATCCACTAGGGCTTTGGCCAGAATATAGAAAGTCAATGAATATCATGAAAGAGTTTAAGATATACAGCAAACCTTTGATGTGGATCATAAAAGTTGGGTCAAAGCTGGACAAAAAGGTGTTCAATAGTTTGATGCAAGGTTTTGATCCACTTCAAATGCTGACTACAGTATATTTGTGATATTTTTAGGAACATGATCTGATCCGATAGGATAACTCATAATTGCTGGCGCAATGAATAAAAGGATTTGTTGAGTAGATTATATTAGAGTTCAGATCTTAGCAAAAATGCACAGGGAACTACTGATAGCTAGGTTTACTAATACTTATGTAAAACTGCAGCTTTAAAAACTTTACACTGCCAGTTACGCGCTCAGGTTTAAATCAAACACAAAGCTTCAGTCATAAATCGTGGATATGAACACATTAAATACTGATAGTGTTTTTGAGAACTGTTACAGTATCACAAAACAATATTGTGGTGTGTACCTAAGACTATCTGGATGGTATTTTGGAAATTTTCTGAATCTGATCCCGTGTCATTACTTTTATAGATGTTGTAATCCTCATTATACTAAATCATAATTGGTGAAAAGGTCATTTTAAGGCCCAAGTATACTTTGAAATTAAAGGACAAAGCGATGGGACTTCCTTTCCAACGAAACCAGAGTTTGAAGTTTGGAACTAATAAAAAGATGCTAATTAAAAACAGTAAAAATCTGTCGTAGTAACAAAATGAAGTGTATTTGAAAGCAACAATTATATGTGTTTGTAATACTGAACCTTGCGAACAGTGGCATAGAAGATATTTTTATACGTAAACAGCTGACAGGTATTACAAGCTCATTTTCACCTCAAAGAAAAAAACTAAATACTAATGTTGACGAATGAAATTAGTCAAAACAGGCTGTAATTATCAACAAATAATCTTTGTTTAAATTTAGGCTAATCAAATCCTTTCCAGGATCAAATGTAGCCTACACCTGCTGATTCCACCTGCTAATAATTAGCAAGTAACTAGTTGTTTAGTGGTGTCTCGCAAACTAAAACTTTTCTGCGGCTGTTATTTTCTAGAGGACAAGTTGCCAGTCTCGATTTTGGATTCATAATCAGTTCCAACATTAAAAGGAAACTGACATTGCATTGGCCTATTAAGAAAAGTAAGTTCTAGCAAGAAAGTCAATTTTAGCTTCTGCCTTTCGCGTCATTTCAACTCTTCTCTTCGATTTTCCTGTTCTCATTCCCTTCATCTTTCCTTCCTTCATGAAAGCTGGAATAATCTGAATGTTTGTAAAATAATTTTGTGTGTTTGTATTTGTGTGTGTGTGTGTGTGTGTGTGTGTGTGTGGTAGTTCTAGACAACTTACTCATCTCTGATTATCTTCATAATACCCTCCTGCACAGATTTTGACTGGCAGCTCCATTGAAAACGATTTCTTATGTTCTTCCTAATGGAGAGAGAGCAGAAATCTTCCCTCTTGTTCTGTCAGACCGAGGACGTGTTTTCGCGGTTGCTGACCTTAAGTACTCGCAAATTGCGTTACACAGCAATTTAAAACCATTTCTGTCAATTCTAAAGTACCATTAGTCCAAGAACTAGTTTGATTCATGTAACAAGACAGTTTAGTGACAGTACGGCGGGATTTCAGACAGTAAAAGGAATCAACTTATTACTCCGTCGTCAGAAACAAAACGTAAATATGTCACCGCTCCGCTCCCGTTGGGGAATTGATAAATTTCGCGCCTTGCGTCACGTGACAGAGCTGTTTATCGCTTTCTAAAATAAGGATCTGAATTGAGTTTGGATTCACAGCCATCATTTCCCCCCTCATATGCCTCGGATGCGTCTCCTCTTGAGATTTGAACTTTTCAGGCTGAGTTTTGTTTAGGAATGAGGTCTGAGGCAATTCTCTCGCAGTCTTGCCGGGTTTCTTGCCCAGGCGATGCGGAAAAAGGCGAGGTGGAGGGAAGAAATAAGGTTTGCGTGAAAGCTCAGCCTCTCTATGGACGCTGATTTAATCAAACCCTTGCTCTGGGACCTGCTGAGCTCATATTTAACCGCTATATTAGAGCCAATATGCTGATCCGAGCTCAGTTTTCGCCGCTTGTCCCTGCTGAATCAACACACGTAGGCTAGACAGGTTGAGAACTACACCGGATCTGCAGTCCCCACTCAATGATCATTATTATTTTTTGTAGGTGTTCTGATAGGAATTACCATGGTAACAATAGCCTCTGCCAAAAATACTCCAGTGACTGACACTGTTATGGACACCGTTACCTCACCCACATCTCTCATTACTGCTAGTTTATGGTATCCAATGAAAAAATGCATAAAACATCTTAAATATATACATTAATGCAATGTTAAAAAGCATTGTGTATGTTATTTTTTAACAAAATTCGAACTAATTGTTGAATGCTTTTGCATAATAAATATGAGACTGTGAATTTTAAATAGTGACGATTCGTATAGATGATGTTTTTCCTTGGAACATAATGCAGCTAAAAAGATAACATTTTAATAATTTATTTAACCGGGGCCTCACGGTGGCGCAGTGGATAGCACGTTCGCCTCACAGCAAGAAGGTCGCTGGTTCGAGCCTCGGCTGGGTCAGTTGGCGTTTCTGTGTGGAGTTTGCATGTTCTCCCCGTGTTGGCGTGGGTTTCCTCCGGGTGCTCCGGTTTCCCCCACAAGTCCAAAGACATGCGGTACAGGTGAATTGGGTAGACTAAATTGTCCGTAGTGTATGAGTGTGAATGGGTGTGTATGGATGTTTCCCAGAGATGGGTTGCAGCTGGAAGGGCATCCGCTGTGTAAAACATATGCTGGATAAGTTGGCGGTTCATTCCGCTGTGGCGACCCCAGATTAATAAAGGGACTAAGCCGAAATGAAAATGAATGAATGAATGAATGAATAATTTATTTAACCGTACTCTTTCTGTTATATATTAAATGATACAAACGCTCAAATGTTTTTTTACATTTACACAAGTTTAACATTTAATCTGTATTTCAAAACATTCAAATCCAATTAACGGCTACAGCATTATTAAAAACAAAGTATGTAATTATAAAAAATTGAAATACTGAACTTATTTTTGAGGAAAAAATGCAGCCAAATAGGATCACAGAGTTATTATTAGAGTCATTATTATTATTATTATTATTATTATTTTATTTCATAGCCAAGCGTTTGTTTTTCTATACATTTAAAACTGTATTACAACAATTTTGTGGCAATACAATGTGCATGTCATTGCCACAGTGAAAACAATGTCTGTGCATATAACCACATGCATTTTGGTTTGTGTTCAAATATTCTTACCTGCTCATGTTTTCCTAAGCTTCACCCATGCAGACGCGCATACAAACAAACGATTTACCGCTGGTCAGCTTGACAAATCAAGTACAAACATGCGTATATATGCAGCTCTGGTTCAAAAAAGCATGAAGTGATTCAAAAACAATCAATCACATTGACTCTTAACACATCGGCTAAGAACTTGTTAGCCTGGAGCCGCGTTTGAGTGATAGACTCGCTGTTCCCCAGACCCGTGCTGTCGTTCAGACACAGATTGGTAGTAATGGCTTGTAGATTGTGTGTGGTGGGCCAGGTAATGATTTACATTAGCTGTGTTTGCTGAGGAGATTGAGAGGGGAAATGCAAGGGTACGGGATGGATTTCATCATATATATATATATAGCTAATGTAAATGTTGTTAGAGTGACGCAAACCAATAAACCGTAAAACATCAAGAGGTCATTAAAGAAACTACTTTTAAAACTGTCAGTTTAGTTAAACTTGCATGGATCTAACTTTTATTTGTCATAATTGTGACTTCCGGAATTGCGAGGAGTGTGAGTTTCTCTTATAATTGTGAGATATTAACTCAGAATTGTGAGAAATAAAATCAGAACTGCTAGATATAAACACGGTTGTGAATAGAATCAAAGGTCTGAGATTAAATATCATAACTCCTAATTAAAAAAAGTAAATTAAACTGAAATATAAACAGTTGCTTGAGTCTATGAACTTCCAGTTGTCAAGTCAAAAGTCTAAGTTGACATCTTACAATTTTGACTTTTAAAATTGAGTTTGTGTTATGATTCTAAGAAAAGGTACAATTGCAAGAAAAGAATAAGCCAGAACTGTGGCCGTGAACTCATACTTGAGATAAATTCTGATTCCTATTCAAAGCTCTGAGAAACTCAATTAAGATTTGTTGTTTATTTTTTTGCAGTTGTGAGTTTCTTGCTATTCCTTTGTCAAAATTGCATGTTTACATGTTATGATTCTGAGAAGTCAAATACAAGATCTAAATCTGTCAACTCTGAGGGGGAAAACGTCAATTGTGAAAGAGCCTGCAAAATCCAAACGGAGAATTGCAAGAAAAGAATCTGACTTTTTTTCATTATTGCGAGCATGTACCACAATTGCAAATTGATGTCTCATGATTCATAGAAATTCATAATTGTGAGATGTAAACTAAGACTTGAAATAATCAAAGTGGTAATTAATAAGGCTGTAAATTCTGTCTGGCTGTCTGTCTAGTATATATGTAAATTTGTGTAGCTTTCCGTCTGTCTGTCTGTCTAGTATATATGTAAGTTTGTGTAGCTTTCCGTCTGTCTGTCTAGTGTATATATGTAAATTTGTGTAGCTTTCCATCCATCTATCTATCTATCTATCTGTCTGTCTGTCTGTCTGTCTAGTATATATGTAAATTTGTGTAGCTTTCTGTCTGTCTGTCTGTCTAGTGTATATATGTAAATTTGTGTAGCTTTCCATCCATCTATCTATCTATCTGTCTGTCTGTCTGTCTGTCTAGTATATATGTAAATTTGTGTAGCTTTCTGTCTGGCTGTCTGTCTAGTGTATATATGTAAATTTGTGTAGCTTTCCATCTATTTGTCTGTCTGTCTGTCTGTACTGTATATATGTAAATTTGTGTAGCTTGCCATCTATCTATCTATCTATCTATCTATCTATGTATGTGTAAAAGTTATAATTGCGAAAAAAAAAAAAACTGGAGAAAACTGGAACAGTCAAAACTGGAAGAAACACTGTAGAAACACTCTATTCTCTACATATGCACCGTACACTATGTAAACTCCATCTTACTGAATAAGGTAAACAATGTTTACTTGTGAATGTACCACAAATCGCGTTGAACTACTTGTTTTCTTCAAACTTAATGTTGTTTTGTCTTATGTAAAATTACTTGTATAGGCTGTCTTATACTTAATGTGTATAGTTTCAGTATTTATAGTATATGTATAGTTGGATTACCACTCTGGTATGTTAGTTATAGGTTTAAACTAGGTCTTACATCCACTGTTGTTCATATTTATGATTGTGTTTTATGCAGCCCCGTAGTCCTGCGAGACATTTTGTTCCACTGTATGTCCACACATGTAGCGGAATGACAATAAAGCTCGACTTGACTTGGAGTCAATAAACTTTATGTAAGAATTAGTCGCAGTTCTAAAATACTGTTGTTGTTTTTTCATTCTTTGTTCTGAGTGAAAAAAAGAGTCTAAATACTAAAACTTCCTGTAGGATAATATCATTAAGGAACTGTCTTACATGGTTAATGTAACTTTACAAAACATAACTGGATAAAAAGTGAAAGTATTATATTTTTATTAGAGCAAAGGGAAAAACAGAGGGAATAGTGTAATAGTAGCATCCCTCTGTAGCCAGACAGATGTTAAAAGTTAGTGCAGAAACTTAAAAATCAAGCCAACTTAGTAAAATTAACGAATTGACACTTATTTACTGTAAAATCATTTTCCTCCACTTATGATATTAAAATACAATAGTTTGTCAATATGCCACATAAATATAAAGTAAATGTGTCAGTGACCGGTAAATTTGGTCAAATCAGGTCATAGAAGTGATTCCTCTATTTAGAAAAAAAAATGGTAAAACATCCAAGAAAAAAATTTGATTGACTTCCTGTCTCATTTATAATTCAGAGGCTTTGACGTTTGAACTAATTATGGATAAGAGACTGACCCATTTAGTTTGCCTTGTGCTCTGCAGAGAGACGATTCCAGGGGGGTTTGAACCCCTGAAACTGCTCGGATGACTCTCTAAACTAAATTCTGAGCGAGGAACAAAAACTAAAGCCAACTCTTTGAGGTAAATGTGCGACGTGTTCATCCGCAGAACATCAAGAACTCAATAAATGGCAAAATTCAAACTCTTCCTTTCAGGTTCAAGTACATTTGGTACCTCATTTAAAAAACGATGGAGAGAGTGTGGGGGTAAGATGTGCCTTTTTTTTTTTTGCGCGTTATCCTCAAAAAAGGAGGATATGAGAGGAATGAGAAGGGAAAAGATCATGGTGGTAAATTATGCTACATTTAAAACCCCAAAGTATACTATTTGTATACAAAGAAATGTGCAAAACATACAAGTATAAACAGCCTGAAGTATACAAGTGATTCAAATAAGTGACCAACATTCATTTTGAGACAAAATTCGAAGTTAAATTTGTTGTGGTCATATTTTAATCTCCAATGAAGGCACCTTTTTTTGTTTTTGGTGTCTTTAGTAGTCTTTTTTCCATTCCCTGACTTCAAAACAACAGCCTGGTTCAGTGTTGCCATTTTTGTGGACAAACTATGTAGTGCATACAATTGTGCACACTAAACTTGCACCACATTTATTCCACGCATAGAGTTCAAACCCTCTTTTAGTATCTATGTAAGGCAAGTTTATTTATATAGCACATTTAATACACTGTGGCAATTCAAAGTGCTTTACATAAACAGGAATAAAAGAGAGAAGTATGAAAAATAAAAACAAATAATATAAAAACAGATTAAAATGTGTTAAAACGGGTCCTAAAAGAATGAAAAAGAAAAGAAAGACATAATAGTGCGATCTGTCGGACGTAGCACAGTGCTCATTCAGTAAAGGCACAGCTAAACAGATGTGTTTTAAGTCTGGATTTGAATGTACCTAATGTTGGAGCACATCTGATCATTTCTGGAAGCTGATTCCAGCAGCAGGGGGCGCAGTAGCTGAAGGCCGATTCACCCTGCTTTGACTGAACTCTTGGAATTTCTAGTTTATATGATCCTAAAGATCTGAGTGATCTGTTAGGTTTGTATTCAGTGAGCATATCTGTAATGTATTGGTAGTAATACTTTAAAATCTATTCTGAATGTAACTGGGATGTATAATGTTTTAAAGGAATAGTTTTCCTGAAAAACGAGAATTCTATGAAAATCATATACCGCCTGAAGTGGTTTTTATTTTTGTGAACTATCCCTTTAAAGTACACATGAAATCAAAACTAACATATTGATTTTGTTAGCTCACATTGCTAGTGTTGTGGTGATCTGTGCATGTCATTAAGGAATTTTTTTTAGTTTGCCCTTGTAATCTTTAATTGAAATCTGAAAATGCACTTCCTGTTTGTTTTCAGTTAAATTGTCAGATTACACCTGTCTGAGGTATTGGGTGTGGCTAACATACTTAACCACGCCCCTCCCTGTCAGTTTTGACAGCACTATGACAACAAACAGAAATGATGAGCAGGAGGTGTCTGTTAGGTTGTAATAACTCTCCTCAAACCCTTTTCCTGATCTTTCTGAATGAAATGATCTTTCTGAAACTTCACTAAATCCAATCAGCTCGCAGTAAAAAAAAAAAAAACGAACCTGTTTTAAGCTTCATTTAATATTTTGTTTCTTTAGGAACTGCTTCACAATATGAAAAACAAATAAATAAATGGTCGCAGCTTCCGGTTCATTTGGACTATAAGGGAGCTATAGACACAGTGAAAAACTATAGCTATGAAAATTGAATTACGTGTGTTTGTAGGAGTTCCATTTTTAGACTAAACAAATAGGAAAAAAAGTATTAAAATGAATTGTGCATTGGGATTTACAATAGTAAATTTAGTCATATCTATGCTACTATTTAATAAATTTTAGTACAATTTTGCAATTGACCTGTTGTTGTGATGGTTTGTAGGATTTCCGCACTTTTTATTTTACATGCGAGAATACATTATCCGAACATATCGAAGCCCATTGGTGCTTTTATAGCGTTAGTCTCACACTAACCTGATTTGATTAGTAAATCTGTCCCTAATAATCTCCCCAAATAACTGATACATCAAACTCTCTTCTGCCCCCTATAGGTCAGGAGTCCGTTTAAAGATGATGTGACGTTACCAGAGGCTGACGCTCTCTTGAAAATTTCAGCGTTTAAGGTAAGTTCATCTGAAGTTTGTGTTTTCCACCACTAATGGAGACAAACCACTGTATTAAGAAATAGGCAAAAAGATTCATTTGCATAATTTATTTTGAACTCGCTGGTCCAGATTTCTTAATATGAGGATGGTTGTGATTTTTATTGTTCAAGCGATTTTCATTGATGTCCAAGACAGGTTTGTTTTTTTAATATCTGCAAATTCAACACTGATTTTATACAACTGTTCATTAAACAAGAAGTTAATATTACGTGATCTTCATTTTTGACAGTGATTTACAAACAAATATCAATGGTTCTGTGAGCCTTTCATGCTTTGTTTTAGAGTCAGCTATCTGAACAAATTGCTTGAATGAATGACTCCCTCATTAAAGCCCTGTTTAGACTACATTGTTTTTAATATCGGTTACCACAGTCGCTGTTTCAGATAATGCAATTTTTGTCTATATTAAATCTTGACTTGTCAACTACATGTTGGTTCATGATCATTCATTGCGTGACGTTTATGACACACATTCTGTCATCAAAAAGCTTTGTTTATTACAAATAGGTTTTGTCATTTTAAAAGCTGTGTATGGAAGAGATTCTGTGCTCCTATTGGTTGGCATCAAACCATTGTGTATGACAGGAAAAAAATTAAACGTCCTAGATTTTCTGTGAGTGTCGCAGACATGGGGTTGGTTGTTTTGCAATGACACGGTGCACAAAAATAAAGTAATCGTGCGTCCCGAAGCCCATTTGCCTTTAAGTAAATCATGCCAAAATTGCAGAAAAAAAAGTGTAATATGAATGGATGTAATGATAGTACTTTGTTGCCACCTACTGGTGGCTTTAATATCTTAAAAATATCTTTTGCTTTTATTCCCCTCAAACATTTCATATTTGTATTATATTAAAAATGCAATACTCTACTTATATTTAATTAGTTTTATGTAGTTGTAACTTTACTATGTAAATGCATTCATGCGTGTAAATGCAAACGCATTCTGGGTGTCATTAAGCTGTGTAAAAACCTATAAATGACGTTTCAGCTACTTTGTTATTTAGTGAAAAGATGGTTTTAATGTCATATGAGGTTTACTACATTTTAAAGTCAATGAACAGTGTTGTGTAAACAGGCCACAGCTAAACACAAAAAAACAGCCAACTGGAATCTACAGACTCTAAAGAGCGAGAACATTATAAAGCCACAGCCAACAAAACATGCACATCCATTGACGTAGACATTAATATATAATCAAATATTATTGGCCTTTTTAAAGGGGTAGTTCACCTGAAAATGAAAATCGTCATCCTTTCATCATTTCCTTGTTCAAAACTATTTGAGTTTCATGAAGATGATATTTAGAAAAATGCTGTTTA
The DNA here is from genome assembly GCA_903798125.1 of Danio choprae. Taxonomy (NCBI): domain Eukaryota; kingdom Metazoa; phylum Chordata; class Actinopteri; order Cypriniformes; family Danionidae; genus Danio; species Danio choprae. Next base: position 367,893 of record CAIGQW010031024.1, read on the forward strand.
TTGTAATAAACAGCATTTTTATTACATTATTTTATTACACTGTTCATTGACTTCCATAGTATGGAAAAAAATTGTATTGAAGTCAATGGGCAACCAGTCTTCAAAATATCATCTTTTATGTTGAACAGAAGAAAGAAAGCATGAGGGAGAATAAATGAGGTAATTGTCAATTTCACATAACTATTCCTTAAGTCTTACTAAGCCCCCCTCCCCACCCCCAAACCCCCATCTACTTGGTTTGACCCCATAGTGAAGTAACAGCACGTCTCCACTTAACAAACCACCTATTTGAAGCCTCATTTACATCTATAACACAATGTCTGAAAATCTCCGGCTGCAGGTTTGTTCTGTTCTTTAACCCCAATTATAAGCAATATTAATAGTAAACTCTCATCCTTAAAACCCGCATCCAGTGCATTTTCGTCACTCGATTATCCTTCAGCGTTCGGCTGGCCATCCTGTCATAAACGTCTGCTTACTGTCAGCTTCATAAATCAATACCAAAATCATATTCACTTCCACACTCCCAAACACCACCTCGGCACCGTCACGGGGCTTTCGAGCTGTCAAAAGCGTCCTTTCCTTGCTTAATACGCTCCGCGGCGAGACGTAATTGAAGTGTAAATTTATAATACGACGCGTAGAGGAAACAGCCGGAGTCGTATCCATTAAGCGGCCGCAGGTAGCGTGAATCATAAACGGCCTTATTTTCGTGTCTAATCCCCACTGATAGGACTGATTGTGTTTTTGGTCATTATCTAGCGAAAAAAGGCATGCATACTGCGCGACAAACATCTAAACGTGCTAAATAAACACAGACCACCACCAGTGTTGTAAGGAAACGGCAGTCATCCTGTTGTAAATATAATCACATTAGCAAATGACACCCATTAGGATGTTTTTGAGTCCTTTTTTTTAATTCCTCGGCGTCCGACGCTTCGCCAACCGTGTGCTGGATGTCATTAGAAACTCATTTAGCGAAAACTGGTCTCCACATTTCCATGTTTGTGTGTGCGTTTGAGAGATAATGTGCTTAGCGCAGCAAATTTGGCCTGTTTTTTTTTTTTTTTTTTTTTTTTTACTAATGAGTTCTCCTCTGCATGGGAGTTTAAGGAAGATTAATGGTTTACGCAGGGAACGAGGTATCACAAGAACAAATTACGTACAGATCTTCTTTCACCCTAAAAAGAAAAAAAAGCCTCAGTCCAAACACCAGAGGCTTCACACCTGCCATTTCTGTCTCCTTAAAGACGTCCGTTCTTTTATTTCTGGCTCTTTGCTCTTGTTTTTGTGCGTCTCTTGGGGTCCTGCGGGGACGCTTGACTCTCTGCAGTGATTACTGTAATTAATTGGATGGAGGGGACGATCCGCCTGTCTCGCTGTTCTGGGATCAGTTCTAAACCATGCCTATTATCAGAGAGGTTGGGAGAATGCTGTTTCTGGATCAGTATATTTATTATATAATGTAGATATACGTGCATTTAGCTGTGGTATTTGAATTTCTATATATATTATTATATCTATATGTATCATGCTCAAGATAAATTGGTACACCTCATTTTGAAAATAGGTCAATATAGGTCATGTATTTTAGTGCATTTGAAACAAACCGATTTCTTAAACGAATCTGTTTATTAAAATATTATTGTAGCCACAGAACATATTTAGAAATAGAAAGATAAGACATTTAAATTCATGTGAAATATTGGTAAAAAATGGACAAACTACAAAATTTCAACAATTTTATACATTTTTGTTTCTCTTAAATTTAATATTTAGTATTTAATATTTCCCCCCAACATATAAATTTGGGTGTACTAGTTTTTGGAGCGTTGTTTTGGACCTTAAGTTATTTTGTTAGATTAGCTCGATTTGACTTCAGTACTGACTAATCTAATGTATATGCACAAATATAATATTGTAAAGCTTCCTATAGAAAATATTCATTTAAATGAGAGATTTGTGAGGGGTGTAGGGGAGAGTGGGGACGAAAGTCAAATCTTTCATAAAAAGATAATGTTTTTAGCAGAAATATATTTTTGCTGTGGTTACTAACTCACAACAGTGCTCTATCAAAATCAGCTGTTATTTTGTATCAGTGTAGAGCAACTCCAATATAACTTCACTTTAAACAAAAGTTGCACATGGTCACTTTTGACCCCGTCAGCAGGGATGAAAGTAACACACGGGTGGGTTAAAAGTAGCGCAACAGTATTTGCCAGATTTACTGGATCAATCTTGTTTATTTTAAATATATCTGTGTCAGTGTTCGTCCGCGTCATCCTTTGTTTATGTCATGTGCTTTCTTTGTCCTTCTCCCGCCACCGTCATTGTTAATCTGTTCCACCTGTGTTCATCCCTTCTGTGTCAGCTGTGTAATCAATCTGTCCTCCATATATACCCTTTCGTCTGTGTCCATTGTTGTCCGGTATTTTGGTTCGTCCTTTGGTTCATGTGGTTGTGTGTTCCTGTGTCTGCCTGTCTCTCCGTATCCTGTGTACGTTACCCGTAAGTTTGAATAAACCCGTTTTTGTAATGTTCCTCCGTCTCCCTCTCGTCATGTTATCCTCCGCCCTCCGGGCGTTACAATCTGACTATGACCTTTGTTAATGTTAACTGCAAACATATTTTGTCCTTTTTATTTTTGCAATTTTTTTTTTACTGTTTTCATTTTAAATTTCAGCTCCATCAGATGTTTCAAAAGCAGTCCAACAATGCAAAATGTTAACATTTTCTATAATTTTTAAAAATATTTTTTATTATTATTGGAAATATGCATTAATCCTATAAAACATATGAGTCAAAACACTGAAAACTAATGTGGACGTGAAGAATAAGGCATGGCTATTAGCAGTGGGACATAAATAACAGTGTTACTTCCGTCCCCACAGGAACTGTTGCCATTAAATCTGATTTACTTCTAAACTGAAAAACTCAGACACTTCAAACTCAAGGATGTGATATTGCACTAAATAACCTGTAGATTGATCAGTACTGTGACACATGAAAAGAGAAACACAACTTGTAATAAGAAAAAAAAAACCACTACAATAATTTAGTTTCTGCACTTAAAAACAGAAATTTGGAGCTGACCGCGGGACACAGTCCCGAAAACACATGATATTTGGTAGCTCCATCAAGTGTTGCATGCTGAATTTGCTGTTATAGCCTGGAAAGCAAGTGTTGTCAGGGCTTTGAGAAAATCACTTTGTTACTTTCTTTCCACATTACTTTCGTCCCCGCTCTCGCCTACTTGTACAGTATATGTTGAGCTATATATATATATATATATTACACACACACATACATATACACATACATATACATATACAGTGCTCAACATATATGAGTACATCCCCACAAATCTCTCATTTAAATGAATATTTTCTATGGGATGCTTCACAATATTATATTTGTGCTTATATATTAGTTTAGTCAGTACTGAAGCCAAATCTGGAGCTAATCTAACAAAATAACTTACAATAATGGTTCAAAAATTAATAGCCCAAATTTATATGTTAGGGAAAAATATAAAATAAAAATGTCAAAAATAGCAAAAATCAAGAGAAACAAAGATATTTATATACAGATATATATATATATATATATATATATATATATATATATATATATATATCCCTTCAATAATCAGGGCATCACCACAGCGGAATGAACCGCCAACTTATCCAGCAACCCATCACTGGGAAACACCCATACACTCTCATTCACACATACACTACGGACAATTTAGCTTACCCAATTCACCTATACTGCATGTCTTTGGACTTGTGGGGGAAACTGGAGCACCCGGAGGAAGCCCACGTCAACACGGGGAGAACATGCAAACTCCACACAGAAATGCCAACTGACCCAGCAGAGGCTCGAACCAGCGACCTTCTGGCTGTGAGACAATAGCACAACCCACTGCGTCACTGCGCCACCCATCATAACGAATAAATTATTATTATTATTATTATTTTTTTTTTTTTTTACAAAACCGAAAATCATTTAAATCATTTAACCTCCCTAAGCATATTACTTGAGTGTGCAGCATATTAAAACAAACTAACAAAATCTACAAAAAATGGCAAACAAAAAGACATTGTGTCTGGCACATACATGAAGGCTGACAATTAAAAAAAACAACAACATTCTGGCACTTCCAATTTATAAAAGAAGAAGATTTTTGCTGCTTGTTTAAACTACTTATTTAAAATGAGTTGAATCAACACAATTCTTGATGGGGGTGGGGGGAATGCAACTTAATTGTTTTATGTCCAGTCCTCTTAAATTTGTAAAAACAAAGTTAACTTAATCGATTTGTGTTGGGATAACATGAAGGAATTGTGTGGAACTCAGCATTTTAGCAAACGCTAACAATCATAGCATTGTCACAGTACTCCAGTCTCTAAGTAATCTCCCTTATTACCCTGCCATTTATTAGCTTGCTAGTCAACCATCCTGACCCAGCACTTGGCCATAGCATTAGCATTTATTATCATTGTACAAACAATGATACTCCTATAATGTCAACACCGTGTTTCCAGACCGCTAGTAATAATATGGCTACGCTGCTGGTGAATGTAGCTTGATCTTTAGTCAGTAGCTAAAGATGCTAAAGGGCAAATTCCTGATGCACAGAGAAGAGTTTGAGACTGAGCCAAACTGTTCCCTTAGAAACAGACTCGATCCTTCAGGTCAAACTAGAGCTCTTCATCTTTATTCAAACACAGTGGAAAGTAATGCTGTCTGTGTCTCTGCAGTTGGAAGACTTTCACAGCTCATGGCACAAAAAGAAGCTACAATCTAACGAAGATTTTTCCACCACAGAATAAAAAATGGTGACTTGTTCGTGTGTTTATATGCGATGACATAATATGTAATCGTGTGTGTGTATATGTATGAAGGTAAAAAAAAGATCTTTTAAACAGCACTTTGGAAATATTCATTCAATTTCTTTTCAGCTTATTTCCTTTATTAATCAGGGGTCACCACAGCAGAATGAACCACCAACTTATCCAGCATATGTTTTACGCAGCGGATGCCCTTCCAGCTGCAACCCATCACTGGGAAACACCCATACACTCTCATTCACACACATACACTATTGACAATTTAGCTTATCCAATTTACCTATAGCGCATGTCTTTGGACTTGTGGGGGAAACCGGAGCACCCGGAGGAAACCCACGCCAACACAGGAAGAACATGCAAACTCCACTCAGAAATGCCAACTGACCCAGCCGAGACTCAAACCAGCGACCTTTTTGCTGTGAGGCGACAGCGCTACCCACTGCGCTGCCCCACTTCAAGTGGTCATATCTCGCAATTGCAAGTGCGACTTTGAATTTAGATGGAAATCAGAATTGTTTAAAGTTTTTTACATTTTTTAAAAAATTATTTATCTTTTAATATTCTGACTTTTTCTTCTAAATTGTAGTTTACATTTAGCAAATTTTAACTATTTGTGAATTTACAATTAGCTTTCTGATGTGAAATAAAGATTAAAGTTAGTTCTTGTGACTACGATTACATTTTACATTGACGAATCAGATTTTTCCTCCTTTTGAATTCTGAAATGTCTAAAACTTTGTATTGTTTCTGAATTCTGACTTTTTTTTTTTTTACACAAAAAAATCGATTTGTGTTGGGACAACAAAGGAATTAAAGAGCCCCTATTTTGCATTATAAAAGGTCATATTTTGTTTTTGGGTGTGATCAACAACAGCCTGATATGCATGCAAGGTCAAAAAACACTTTCATTGTCTTATAATATGCATTTATTTTTACCTAATTATCCCAACGACTCCCATATGAATCGTTCAGCGATTCATTTGTTCCCAAACCCCTCCTTAGCGCAAAGCTAATCTGCGCTGATTGGTCCGATGACCCGGTCTGTTGTGATTGGTCGACTGGGTGCAGCGCGAAACAGAGAGAAATACCCACCACGGCTATGAAGTAGCATAGAGTATGTGAGAGACTAATGCAGGAATGCAATAAAGCAGTGCGGTTAAACACCAGCATATTACTCTACTCTTAACCCTAACCCCAAGTAATAACAATGACATGTATTAATGTATTAATCCACACAGTGGCAAAAGTTTAATTATTTTGAAAACTGGCCGCGCGTGTGAGGAACAGCTGATGGTGGCCATAGCAGCAAACAGCAGAGGATCATGAGCACAAAACGCATTTAAAACGGTAAAGGAAGATGCACGCGATTCGTTTTCAATGTGGTTTTGGATGTGATATGTGAATAGCCCATAAGGATTTAACCTGAGAGATACAGTACAAGTGATCTTTAATAGATAAGTGATTACAAGCCGCGTGGGGCGATTTAACACTTATAACACACAATTAAACACTTATTTTGCAAACCACACAAAACAAGGCAACAATTTTAATTACACTTAATTGTTATGATTCGGAGGAAGAAGAAACTGGTCCATATGAACTGCAACAGTTACTGACAAAGTCCCTAGCAAAGTCTGACCAAGTCCCGTACATAATAGTCTCTGCTGCTCCTTCCTTTAATAGCAAACGGCCGATGAGTCCCGCGCTGCAGCGTAGGTTATTGTATCAAACATCGAAAAAATGACAGGAACAAACACAGCACTAGTTTGGCTATACTGTGGTGTTGTGAAAATGAACTTTAACCCTTTATTCCCCGCAGCCGAATTTCCATCCCTCAGTGATCGTCATCTTCGCGTCATGATCTGAAGTCAAAATGCGCTTTCACATTTTACCGGATCTGTAACTACATATTTGGTGACGTACCCTATCGACGTAGACTCGTTCAAGCAAAAGATCTAAACCCAACTCAATTCATTCATTCGACCCTGAGTCGACTATTTCGTTAAAGAATCAATAGTTTTAAACACTCTGCACTTTCTGATTTAAACCTCAGCAGGATGTTTTCATTCACTTAGAGCTGTGTTACACACTGCATGGAAGCTCATTTTCAAAAACCCATAATAAGGGCTCTTTAAGTTAACTTATTAGTTTTTGCTAATTTAAGTGGATTGAATAAACCGATTAAGTTGTCCCAAAATAAACCTCAAGAATTGGGTGGTTTCAGCTTATTTTAAATGAGTAGTTTGAACAAACAGCATTTTATTTGTGTAATCTTGGAATTCCAAATTGTGTTTCTAACATTTTTTTTTTCTCTCTCAGACTTCTAAATTACGAGAGGTAAACTCATCAATTTGAGAAATTATGTCAATTCAGATGTTTTTCTTCTTCAGAATTCTGAATTAATATCTTGAGCTTGACCTTTTTTGTCATTGAATTCTGAACATGCATCCAAGCCGTTCTGATTGATTTGCTAAGATTTCTGAACTGACAGCTCAATTCTTGACTTTTTTTCCCTTCTGTTTACAAATATCATGTTTCTTGAATTTATCTGGAATTTTAAATGTACATGAGCAATTCAGACTTTTTCTTGCTATTCTTAATTCACATCTCCCACTTTGAGCTTTTTTTTTTTTTTGTTAGAACTATGAACATCTTGCAGTTCATATATATATATTCTCTTCATCCTCTGACTGATCATAGTTCACATCTCACAATCCTATTTTTCTTATTTCCACCACAATATCATAAACTTACTATACTTCTATTACTATTTTAATTGTCTAAGCGCATGATGTGTAAAGCGCATGACGCATGTGCTCTTTAAATGGCAAGAAAAAAACATGCTGTATCATTGTTTAGTTGGTAAATTGTTTAGTTGGCAACATGCCAACAATGTGCCTTAACACACCTCCTTTTCAGACCATCACATGATGGGCACAAGTAGATGCAAACGCATTTGCTCTTTCAACAATATGGCGCAGGATCTGAAAATAACTGTGCCTTGCTGAAACTAGCAAAAACACATGTGTGTCATGTCTGGCGCCACATTGTGTTGAGTGTATGATAGGGCTCATAATCTCACAATTCTGACTTTTCTAACAATGTTGTAATATTTGCCCCACACTACACCCCGCCCCCCCCTGTGTTTATATGCCAAAGTTACACCCCTCCTCAAAAATACAATTGCAATCAACCCTTCATTCATTCATTTTCCTTCGGCTTAGTCTCTATTTCAGAGGTTACCACATCGGAATGAACCGCCAACTATTCTGGCGTGTGTTTTACGCAGCCGCAACCCAGTATAAACACCATACACACTCATTCACACACACACACACACACACACACACATACACTACGGCCAATTTAGTTTATTCAATTCACCTATAGCGCATGTGTTTGGACTGGAGGGAAAACCGGAGGACCCGGAGGAAACCCATGCGAACACGTTGAGAACATGCAAACTCCACACAAAAAAATGCCAACAAGCCCACCCGGGACTCGAACCAGCGACCTTCTTGCTGTGAGGCGACAGTGCTAACCACTGAGCCGCTCATAATCAACCTTTTTATTTACTCATTTGTATCCTGGAAACAACCCACAAATCCTAACCCATCCAGCAAACAGACGTTTTCTCCGTCATCCTCGACGTTTGACGGACACTTTCAAATCTCCCCCCCCCCCCCCAGCTCTACGTCCGTCCAACATCACCTCTTTATTACCTTCTCATATTATTATTATTTAGCGCGGCGCTCTCTCCCTCGTCGCCTTCGCCCGACAGGAAACCCAAAGTCATTTAAATCACTGTTCCTCCGGAGCCTTCATCCGATGGCCACTCAATATCTCTCCGTCTGGCCGTTATTAAAGCTGTTGTGTCGCCACTCTTTTTGTTTTGGTCTGTAATAAAGTTGCGTGGCGTCGGCGCGCGTCTGCCGCTGTGAACTCTGGGTGTGTGTTTTCTGACAGATGCTGAAGTAATGACCGTGTGTATTGACAGCGGAGGCTTATTACAGGCAGACGACTGACACATGCAGGCTTTTTAGTGACCCGAGTGATCTTTTAGAGTCGGCCTGGTCTGGTGCTTTGCCGATGGACTTATGGATGAGGATTGATGTGGATTGAAGGAGCGAATGCTTTAAAAAGCGACCTATTTTTATTTTATTTTTTTAACATTGAGGACAATTAGCATAATAGTACTTAAACATAAAGTGTACGGTGTAATAGCAAATGTTGGATATTTATGACCATATAATGATGAAAAAAGTTGTTTTTATTTGGGGAATTGTTATTATTTCTGAACATTTTATAAAGGTTCAAACAATAATGTGCATAAACATTTCATACAATTATATTGAAGCAATTTTGTGCATTTAATTATATATTAATCAAATATATCCAATATCATTTTAATAAATATGATTTGATAAATTCACATATAAAAAAAAATATATATATATATAGATAAATATAAATAAATAAATATATATATATATATATATATATTATATAAAATAATAGTAAATGTATTAACATAATTCTTATATTTCAAATGAATAAAAAAAATCCTAAAAAAAAACTTTCCACTGCATTTCATTGCTTTCATTAAAGGAGCTGTTGAGATCGTTTCAGTAATCGTCTTGTTAACTCAGGAGAGAATGTTGACCAGCACAAGGCTGGAGATCATTATGTCAGGCTGATTGGGTTAGAATGGCAAGCAAGCGCCAGGATTGTCTCCTAAAGAGGATTCAGCTGCGGGGTCGGAGTGCCACCAGTGCAGAGCTTGCTCAGGAATGGCAGCAGACAGGTGTGAGCGCATCTGCACGCACAGTGAGGCGAAGACTTTTGGAAGATGGCCTGGTGTCAAGAAGGGCAGCAAAGAAGCCACTTCTCTCCAAAAAAAACATCAGGGACAGATTGATTTTCTGCAAAAAGTATGGCGAATGGACTGCTGAGGACTGGGGCAAAGTCATATTCTCTGATGAAGCCCCTTTGCGATTGTTTGGGGCATCTGGAAAAAGGCTTGTCCAGAGAAGAAAAGGTGAGCGCTACCATCAGTCCTGTGTCATGCCAACAGTAAAGCATCCTGAGACCATTCATGTGTGGGGTTGCTTCTCATCCAAGGGTGTGGGCTCACTCACAATTTTGCCCCAAAACACATCCATGTATAAAGAATGGTATCAAAACACCCTCCAACAGCAACTTCTTCCAACAATCCAACAACAGTTTGGTAAAGAACAATGCATTTTCCAGCACGATGGAGCACCGTGCTATAAGGCAAAAGTGATATCTAAGTGGCTCGGGGACCAAAACGTTGAAATTTTGGGTCCATGGCCTGGAAACTCCCCAGACTTAATCCCATTGAGAACTTATGGTCAATTTTCAAGAGGCGGCTGGACAAACAAAAACCCACTAATTCTGACAAACTCCAAGAAGT